>CAWUFW010004382.1:1200000-1559824 GCA_963921515.1 Calotriton arnoldi | reverse complement strand
CCAGTCTGATATATTGCTGGACACAATGAACACAGTTGACAGTTTACTCATAAACCCATTTTTGGGTTTGACACATGCAGATAAACTGCAAGTGAAAACATTAGGAGCTGATAAACCTCAAATTAAAATTGAGCAGTCTACAAAAGATAGGGGAAAGGGTTACACACGTCGGTTTACCAGTACATGGTATGATAGGATGGAATGGCTTACTGGTAGCGCTTCTAAAAATGCTTTATTCTGTTTCCCTTGCTTACTCTTTGGAGGTGAAGTTACCTGGACAAAAACAGGAGTTACTGACCTAAAGCATCTGGCTGAAAAAATAAAAAACATGATTCCTGTAAATCCCATTTGACAAATATGTTGAAATTATCTCTTTTTGGAAAATCGGACATTGTACAGCAATTGAACGAAGCATACCGTGTGGGAGTAAGAAAACATAATGCAGAAGTGGATAAAAACCGATACATTTTATCGAAATTGATTGACTGTATTCGTTTTTGTGGTGCCTTTGAATTGGCATTACGAGGCCATGATGAAACTGAAGAGTCTCTAAATCCTGGCGTGTTCAGGGCCTTGTTGATTTTGTCTCCAGCATTGACAGTGCTATGGAAACACATTTAAAAACAGCCACAGTGTTTAAAGGCACTTCTAAAACTATTCAGAATGAATTGCTGGACTGTATGCTGGAAGTAATAAGAGAATATATTACTCAGCAGTTGAGAAGCACTGATTATGTAGCTATCCAAGCTGATGATACAACTGATGTCTCTACTAAGACACAGTCAGTTCTGGTCTTCCGCTACATTGATGGAAATTGCAAGGTAGCTGAAAGATTTTATTGTTTCACACATCTAAAAGACTCATCTGCAGAAACAATTGCCTCAGCCATTCTTAATGAATTAAACATTGTTTTCCCTGAGCAATGTGCTAAAGGAAAAGTAATTGCTCAAAGCTACGATGGTGCCAGCGTCATGCGTGGTGCAACTGGTGGGGTGCAAAAGAAAATCAGGGATGTTTACCCAAATGCACATTACATTCATTGCTATGCCCACCAACTTAACCTAATTATGGAACAGGCTTCCTCCAAAATATCTAGAGTTAAAATTTTCTTTGCAGAGGTTGGTGGTATAACAGCATTTTTTGCACGTTCCCGAAAAGGACTAATATTCTTGAACAAATAGTTTCAAGAAGACTTCCAAGAGGGTCTGCAACTCGCTGGAACTTCAATATTCGAGCAATAAACATAATTTATGAATACAGAGACGATCTTCTTGAATGCATGTCAACCATTGCAAACAGTGGTGATTTTGAGTCAAATACTATATGTGAAGCTAAGGGATTTACTAGAACATTAGAAGATAGAGAGTTTATATTCTTTCTGTTTCTTTTTTACCATATAATGCCCCACGTAGACATTTTATATAATCAATTGCAAAAGCGAGACATTGACACTGTGTCTGTCCAGAAAGCTACTACAGACTTTGTGACAAGCATCACCAAAGTACGAGAATCCATTGACAGTTTGGATTCTACACTGCCACAAGAATGTACATTTGTAAACCGGAGACTGCAAATAAATACTTTGACCCAGGAAGCAAAAGAAGTCTGTGACATTATTGTGGTCCATGCCAGAGAGCGCTTTGCATTCACAAAGCATCTTGTAAGTGCAACACTATTGCGAAGTGACCTTTTTGAAAGACATGACAAAGCTTTCCCAGCTGAGGCACTCGCAGAAACGATAGAAGCCTATCCTATGTTAGACAAAGCCAGATTGCGTACAGAACTTTCAGTCCTGTATGGAAGACGTGACTTCCGTCAGGCTACTGGTGGTGCCATGGCTTTATTTAGCTTTTTGTTTGAAAACAACTTAGAGAAGTCTTTTTCTGAGACCATAAAGCTTTTAAGAGTTGTCATTACTACACCCATGACAACAGCAGAGTCTGAGCGATGTTTTTCCACACTAAAGAGGGTAAAAACGTTTTTGCGAAACACAATGACTCAAGCTAGACTTAATGCATTGGCTATGCTGTCAATGGAAAAAGAGCTAATAAAGGAAATACCAGAATTCAACAAAAGAACAATCGAAAAGTTTGTTCATATTAAAGATCGACGAGCAAACTTTCTATATAAATAGAAAATATGAATCTGATGTGTGATCATAGTTTCAGGTGTTTATAGCTCGGTTTGTTTTGTTTGATAACATTAGGAAGTACTGTTGGAAATTTACTCATTCCATTTAATATTCATACAACTCCTGTACAGTTGATATGTATTTATATATGTGTGTTTATGTATCTGTGAATTTATATATATTTGTTTTCATATTTTATTATTTAAAATATTTTTGTTTAGGGTTTAAAAATGTTGGTTTTGAGGGTATATTTCTTTATATGTACAACATTTAGTTATTTTCCTAATTTATTTTTATTTAACCGTTTTCTACTGTACTGACAGGCACAAGAACCCTTCTACCTGAGATTGACATGCAAAGTATTTAAATATTATTTTTATTTTTTAAATTGTGTTTAAAAATATCATATTGGTTTTGAAATTTCTTAAAATGTACTTTTATTTATTTTCATAATTTCTTTTTATTTAACTTTTTCTGCTGTGCTGGCTGAAGGGCACAAGGACCTGAGAGTGGCATGGAAAGTATTTACATAGTATTATTTAAAATAATTTTGTTTGTGTTTACAAATATATTGGTTTTGAAGGGATATTTCTTAAAATATACATTTATTTATTTTCATATTTTATTTTTATGTTGCCATTTTCTACTGTACTGACAAGCACAAGGGCCTGAGAGTGGCATGCAAAGTATTTATTTAAAAATAAAGTAAAACGTTTTTACCTAGCCTGCTTATACAATATAAAGTTTTTGTTGTTTCTTTCTAAAATAAACAAAAGATTTTTAATGAATATTTCTTATATTTTAAGCAATGCATATTACACTCATTTTATAACTTATTTTTATTTAGTGGCTTTCTAAAATACTGATGGACCCAAGGGCTTCAGAGCGCTATATGAACTATTTTAAGTACAATATTTACTTCATTTTTTATTTTGCAAAATTTCCTTGCTCAAAAATGCAAAGCTTTTGCTGACTTCCAAAAAATTAAATGTTTGTTTCGAATGGATATTTCTTATGCTTGTAGCTATTTAATATGTCATGAAGATTACTGGGCAATCAACATTGAATAGTTAATGCAGAAAAGGAAGTGGCCAGCCTTCATTTCCGGTAGGAACAAAATTACAAGTATGTTTCTTTGTGGATGTTTATGCACCTATGTTATGTGTTTTCTATTGGAATGGGTAGAGACAAAGCAGTCTTGCTTAGTACCCTAGCCCTCTTCAGAAGTCAGACTTGCTTGGCAACACAGAAATTCTCTGAAATAATGTATGTGTTTTCTTTTATGAATGCCTAGAAGAACTGATTTTTAGTCCATTTATCACTGAAATAGTGCTGAAAATTGCACCAAAAAGATGACAATTTTGAAAAAAATTCTTCACGGGGAGAGAACCCCCGAACCCCCTTATTGCCGTCGGGCTCGCTCGCTACGCTCGCTCGCTCCCGTACGTTGATTCCTTCTGCATACGCCCCACCAGTTTCAAATTCCACCAGCCGCCACTGACAGTTACCCCCAAATATAAGAAGGAGTACGTGTACATTTGTAAATGTATGACTTGTTTCTAACTTTCCTGTGAATGGAGTAAGGTTTGCTATCCTCACAACGAAGGAAATTCAAATGCTTAGGACCCAGAACTGACAGGTACACAAAGTAGTGTCAGATTTGAAAATCGAAAAGGACCTGACGGGAAACTCCTGCTGTTGTATTTTAAAAATATAGGGCTGTCACTGTAAACTGTCCTAAAGGCAATTCTCAGAGCATTAAACATGGATCTGGCACTAATAGGTATTCAGTCGCGCTTCAGGAGCATCGGCTTTGCCGCATAGAATGTTATGTTTCTTATGTTATGTTACGTCAAGTTGATTTGCGTTGCGTTGCGTTACGGTACGTTACGGTATGTTAGGTATGTTTTGTTACCTTACGTTCAGTATTATCTGTTGCACATTTCTTGGTTAGCAGAGCAGAATACACATTTACCATTTCCCAGTATATCGGCAGTATGCAGTCTGCCATCTAAAAGCGCTTTGGGGGCTGAAAGAATGCATGGAGTGGGCTTAATGAGACGCCCTGTTTAATTTGTTGGCTTTTAAGGTGATTTGATGCTACCTGTGTCAAAGCAGCCATTATTATTTGGTAGGAAGTGTTATGAACTGGGGCTGTAAACAAGGGGATGCTGTCTCCGAATACAATTGGCAAGGGTGCACACTTACTGCACTACTCGCCAGTGCGGGGCGAAAACTCAATAGAACTGTGTTTCAACTGTGAGATATGGATTTCAAATTAACTTTGCTTGGTGTGGAGTTGGCAGGCATGAACGTCTTGTACGAAGAGGTAATGTGCTCTGTGGGCATACCACTGGCATTGTCTGACTGACCAAGATCAACTCTATCTGTGGTGGTAGGACCAGAGGTTGAAGTGAGAGTGACCAACTCTGTCTGAGTTCCACTAGTTTATTTTTACTAGCAGATAACTTTTTTCTATTACTTTTTCTAGTATTTTCTTCTAGTACTTTTTACAGTTCTAAAAATTTTCTTTTTAAAGATAAATCAGGACTCTTTTAAAACTGTACTTGATAAAGTTGGTAAGCTAATTCTGTTTTTTTTGTGCTCGTGAAGAGTTGAGAAGAATGTAAATTGTTTTCGCCTGCACCCTTGCCCTCCCAATATCCTCCTATACTCCAAGTGCTGGTGGCAACAAGATTGGTGTGTGGGTATCTTAAAAACTGCATGATAATTTCACTCTCGTGTAAATCCAAAGGCCCCTTCTTCAGCACAGAGGGGCATTGTCCTTACGCTGCTCTTTAATTCTTCACCTCCAAGGTGAGCCTGTAGCAAAGGTGCCAATTGGCAAGACCCTGATGATGATGGCTGTGTGATGGCAGGAGCGGCGAGGGGGGCAACGTTGGCATTAGAAATTAGTTTTTCCACCTGATCTGAGGGGGGGGACGAGTTGGCCTGACTGGTTTTAAATTAATTTTACACTGTAACTGTTTTATGTGTTTTTTAGAAAGTTTTATGAAAATTATCCAAATAAACATGATTTCTACCTACCACTTTATCATAGCTACTACACAGTTAATGTTGGTCAAGTGTCTAAAATGCCACTTTTATTTCCCATATCCGCAGCACAGCTGTGAAATTGACAACATGGCCTTCTCAACCGACTTGTGTACATTTAAACTGGTGACCTTTCACCATGTTCAAAACTTGTAGAGTCATCCAATATCATAGCTGCAAGCATTGCATAGCCATGCCGATATTTCCTTCTTAAGTATATGCAGCTTCATGGAAATAGAAGGTAAAACCACCTGTGTAGCTTGCTGGAAAGCTTCCCTTCAGCCTCTTGCCCCTCCTTCAACCTACTTTCCAGGGCTGGCTTCCACTGCATTCTTCTCTCCCATATGGTAATAGAGCTGAGCTGTGCATGTAAATGTGCCAGCTATCCTGAATCCCTATCTGACAATCACATCCAGATGGCTGGACAGGAGGTTCTGCCTCGTGACAGAGTCACACTTTTATACTTGTAGCTGAACTCTTTTTGCATCTCCAAAATACGTCAGTGTAAGTACAGCAAGGGCTAGCTTTTTGCACTGCAGTTTATTGCAGGGTTTCTCAAAGTTTTCTCAAGGTTGCCTTGTCCATAGTGCAAGCAAAGTAACTGGGCCCCGTCACTAGGGTGACATCTCAGTCTGTCAGCTGCCCTGACACGCCTCAACATTTTTCAACAGAATCTATATCTGCCACATCAATACGGTTGCACGCCGTCACCTCTGTTTGGCCCAGCTATATGCAAATCAGTCTTGACCATGCTCCAAGAGGAACAGTCCAGCTCGAAACCTGCCAAGCCAGGCCTTTCCTAAACCAGAACACAAGCAACCCAGGACCGGTTTTGCCCTTGTTATGGACTCATCAGCCGGGTATAGCTTGGTTGCAGTGACCCAGTGTGCACAGGACCCACGTCTGGGTATACCCGTCCCACTTAGGGCAACATATTCAATTTTTCAAAAGGTGATGGATGGAATGCTTGAATTAATCTCAGCCACTGGTAATTACTCTGGTCGCATCCCAGTCCATCATTATTTTGCACACCATGTCACCTCAGTTTGGACCCAGCTATATGCAAATCAGTCTTAACCCTGCTTCATTGGGAACAGTACAGCCCCAACTGCCAAGACAGGCCCTCCCTGAGCACAAGCAATCCAGGACCAATTTCACCCTTGTTATGGGCTCATAAGCCGGATATAGCTTGGTTCCAGTGACACAGTGTTCACAGGACCCACGTCTGGGTATACCCATCCCACTTAGGGAGACATATGAAAGTTTACAAAAGGTGATAGCTGGAATTTCTTGAATTAATCTCCGACACTAGTAATTACTCGGGCCGCATCCCAGTCCATCATTATTTTGCACACCGTGTCACCTCAGTTTGGACCCAGCTAAATGCAAATCAGTCTTGACCCAGCTCCATTGAGAAAAGTCAAACCCGAACTGCCAAGCCCCTCCCTGAACCGGAGAACAAGCAATCCAGAACCTGTTTTGCCCTTGTTAAGGGCTCATCAGCCGGATACAGCTTGGTTCCAGTGATACAGTGTGTACTTTTTGTGCACTTTAATATGTCACCCTTAGTGGGACGGGTATGCCCAGACGTGGGTCCCGTGCACACTGTGGTCAAGACAAATTTACAGCAGGGTACAAACTGAGGTCGCATGATGTGTAAAAGAACAAAAGATTGGGATGTGGCCCGAGTAATTACCAGTGGCTGAGATTAATTCAAGCATTCTATCCATCACTTTTTGTATACGTTAATATGTCACCCTAAGTAGGACGGATATGCCCAGACGTGGGTCACGTGCACACTGTGTCATTGGAACCAAGCTATACCTGGCTGATGAGCCCATATCAAGGGCGAAACTGGTCCTGGGTTGCTTGTGTTCCGGTTCAGGTCGAACCTAGATTGGCAGTTTGGGCTGGACTGTTCCCATTGGAGCAGGGTCAAGACTGATTTGCATAAAGCTGGGTCCAAACTGGGGTGGCATGTTGTGCAAAAGAACAATGGATTGGGATGCGGCTCGAGAAAATAGTGACCAGTGACTGACATTAATTGAAGCATTCCATCCATCACTTTATGTGTTATTTAATATCAATACTCACTAACATTCTCATACACGAACCATTATATTTTCACTGCCTGCACTACATGTCTGCAAGTCAAAGCCATAACCCTAAAACGCATTACCAATGCCAATAGATTTGGCCCTTGTAAAGTATGCACACAAAGACATAACATACAGGGACCCCACACTCGCACTGCTGCCCTCACATAGGCACATTCCTCAGCCTGCGGTCACACAGGCATATGCCTCACTCTTCACTCGCAGAGGCACAACTTTCAACCTATAGCCCACTTACCCTGCACTCATAAACGAAAATGTTAAACCTGCATTCACACAGGCACATCCCTCACAGTGCACTCACTAAACATGGTGGCTATCCTACACTCCCAGAAGCACACTGCTCACACAGGTACACCACTCACTAAGAAAGAGCAGAGTTTGGACAAATGATTGATTATTTATTGTATCCGTCCACTAGTATAATTGAAAACTCGCAAAGTAAGTTACAATGAAGCCTGAATGTCCACTAAGGTTATCTAATTTCCCATCAACCACACTTGGACCAACACTGTAGACTATGTGAGTATGATCTTTGTGGACTTTTGCAGGGAAGAGTCCTGGCAAAAAAAGAAGTACCACATGCCGTCTATAAAAACAAGGTGGTGGTTTTCTTTGCAGTGCACGCATATGGTAAAATAAATAAAGATAGAAATGAAGAAAAACAAAAAATATGCCAACTAAATGTCCACTTCAATAAAAAAATTGAAAAATAAAGCTTCAAACTGGTCTGCCACCTCGAAATAGTAAGAAATAATGAGGTATGCATAATGCCATTTCAATATTGTGGCTTGGTTTTGAAGCTTGCAGCAGTGATGCCCGGCGCTCTGCATAAGAAAGGTTTGGTCCAGTAGCAATGGCAGCAGAGCTGCTGGTACTCTCATTACTCAATTAGCACTAGTTTGCTTTTGAGGGTGAGCTGCTAGGGCATGAACTAAAGGAAATATTGTATGAGGGCAGACTGGTCTGGATGCAGAGTAACACAGAGTAAGCTGGCATAATACTGCTACTCAGACTGCCTGAAATCCTAGAGCTCAGAGGTTGTCTATTAGGCAGAGCCAATCATTGGCAACAAAGTCAATGGCTGAAGAGGGCTGATCCACTGCCCAAATGTATGCTGTTCTGAATGGCTGAACTAATATGTGAATGACACTCTATCTGATGAATAACTGAAGTGGGCTTACATAAGGCTCATTTTATCAAAGCAAGATTGTGTATTATTTTTGAGAAAACATAACGCAGGAGAGAAAGCTAAAACAGTCTTTTGGTCAGACCTAAAACACAAAGAAATAGATAGAGCACAGCGAGCAAGAGTGAAGACATGGAAAAAGTGTGGTAGTGCAGTGCCAGCCAGTGCAGTTTTTCTCCAAAATCATGGAACAGATATGCTACTGCAGGGCCAGGCAATGCAAGCGTCCTTCAAAGACATGGAACAAATGTGGTACTGCAAGAACAGTGTCAGCTTCATTGAAAGACATGGAACAAGTATGGCACTGCAGGGACAGTGCAAGCTTCCTTCAAAGGCATGGAACAAGTGTGGTACTCCGGGCCAGTGCAAGCTTGGTTCAAAGACATTGACAAGTGTGGTACTGCACGTCCAGCCAGTGCAAGCTTCCTTCAAAAACATAGAAACAGTGTGGCATTGCAGGGCCACTGCAAGCTTCCTTCAAAACATGGAACAAGTGTGGCACTGTGCAGCACCATTTAATGCCTTCCGTAGAAAAAACAAACAACCAGCATTTCAGATTTGGTACAATGCCACTTGACCAAACTGTGTGATGCTAGGGAATTATTTTGTTGTGCCTCCTATTTTTTTCATTTTTGTATATATGAAAACTTTGAAATACGTGAGGATGTGTGCTGTACAAAAATCTCTATTGTGTTTGACTTAATGGACTGCAATGTTGCTCTGTGTAAAGTAAGAATGTAGCCCACATATAGGGTGCACATAACAACTGATTTGCCACTGAGTTCACTAATGGTACGGTTGTCGGAGTGGGGTGTGGAGGCTTGAATTACTTTTAATAAACACCTTTGAATGCAATGATATAATCTGATGTGCTGAGGTGAAATACTTGTCAAAGAAATATACAATATTGAATTTTGAAGGGACTTTATCATATTTTTACATAATATTTGTTGCACGATTTCCATGCCAAATGTTCCCATGGTTCAGCTCGTGTCTGAGCTCTTAGAGCCAAGTCGGTCTTTTTGGGCCAAGACAGACTCTTAACTCAGCTCTCCCTTGTAATTTGTTGGCTCACCCACCTCTAATACAGTACCGTTAATGACAGTTACTCGAGTTCCACCTCCTTCAGTATCTCGCTCTGGAGAGCAACATCTTGTTTTTCGAAATTCTGGTCAGTTTCCACAGGTATCAGAAGATTATCTATTCCTACCTCTGTTTTAATAAGGAAGAATTGTGCATTAGCAACTCCAAGAAGTTGTTTAAAGTTATCTGTGCATTTCGTTTAGCATAAAATGAAACCAAACACTCAAATCATTCATTTCCCCAGTTGGATCACCCTGTCCTAAGTAAGTGCATGTTCTTTTGCTAACTGCCATCATCTGCCCTCCACCCATCAGGCTGAACGCAGTGATTACTGTGACTGTCTTGTCTTCAGAAGCCACTCAGCAGCATGGACATAACTCCTTCTTTGACCTCTGCTGGTGTCAGGCAGCCAAGGTCAATTGGTGTACTCTGCAGTTATAAAAGTGAACACACACACTGTTCAGCCATTCAGTGAGGCCTTCCTATTGCCCCTGAAGGTGCATCAGCAGATACTACTGCTCGGCATCTGACTACTACAACTGAGGAAATTGGATGGACTTAGCAGCAGTCCTGTAAGAGCTCCTGTGACCCTAGTAGGTTGTGGTGCTGTAACAAAGCAATAGGGCATTATATCACTCAGACTGGTGAAAAAGTAACCATGTGGCCATCAATGCAATTTGTGCACAGGCATTCTTAAAAGAGCACCTATCAGTAAATCATAATGTCAGCGTTTTACACACAGGTAAATGTGCAACAAATTCAGCTTAAAAGGAAAGCAACATTCCGGTCAAATGAACAACTAATTTATATTGTAATTCACTGTGACATCCACCACCCACTAATACCATGTAGCGTGAATAACAAACCATAAGGTGATCATTATACATGCCAGTGTATCATATGTTATTCGTGTATCCTAAAGCGATAAAGAGAGAAAAAGTCCAGTCAAGTGACCTTATGTCGGTTCCCCATAAGGATAGTCGTTATGCTGATGCAGTCCGAACATGTCAGTCAGATTCTTAAATCTACTTTGCCCCTCTATATATAACGTATGTGCAATTCATACTTGGCCTGTCTCCTGAATAATAAAAAGAGTGAAAGTATAAACAGGAATCTAGTGTCGCAAATGTAAGTGTACTCTAATAAAGATAAAACAAAAATTTTTAAATTAGAAATGGGGACACTGTACAAATGTGTAAGGAAGGGATTGCTAAAAATGGGGTGGAAGGGATACACCCTGTGTCATCAGTCATAGAGATTGAGTATTCCAAAAACTGATGTGCCATAAGCTTCCGAATGATATTTTCACTGGAGATACTGTGAACGGAGAAGAGGGGAAATCCCCAGCCATAAAACAGAAAAATCAGTGAAAAACATGGATCATTCGGAAGAGCCGGTATCAAAGAGTCAATTACCACATTTGGGAATTAGTACTCATCCTATATACATGAACAACTCCACATTCTCCTTCAAACCCTGTGTCGATTTGCTTTTGAGGAGAATGATGTACTCGGACTCAAGGATCCTCATCTTTCTCTCTCTGTCACCCCCTCTCGGGGCCAGAGCGATCCTGTCAATGCCAAAGAAAGTCAAAGTGTAAGGATCTTTGTCAAGCACTTTGCACCAATGCCTAGCAGTGGAATTACGGTCACCATTTTTGATAGCCCTTAGATGTTCTAGGACCATCTTTTTTAATGGGAAAATGGTGCTACCCACATAGCGGAGACCACAAGGATATGTCAGAATGTATATACAGTAATCGCTATTGCAGGTGATAAATTTCATTATGTTACTAGTCTTACCCGTGGGTGATTGGTACATTTTTACATTCTTGCTTATCTTGTATGCCTTCCATCACCCACATCTGTGAAAACCTTGTTGCTCTGGTAACCTCCCCACCTGCCTCTGTCCTCCCATGTAGCTCCTCACAAGCATGTCCCTCAAAGACCTTGGTTTGCGGTTGGTCACTAGGGGATGTGACCTACACCCTATGATTGGGTAATTCTGATCAAGTTCCAATGTTTGTTGAGTATGTGTCTAATGGTAGAGGATTCAGTGTTAAAAGTGGTTATCATTCTACATTCCTTGCCTCCACCCTTATCTTTCTGTTTCTTAAGCAGTAGGCTGTCTCTTGGGAGATTAGTTGCTTTAGCACTGGCTGTCCTCAACACCTTGGTGGGGTCACCCCTGACCTTAAATCCCCTAGTCATTCTCTTCTTCTCATCCTCAAAGGCCCGCTGTGTACTGCAGGTGTGTTTGATCCATCACAACCTCCCCAAATGGTATGTTTTACTTGAGTTTCTATGGGTGGTAGCTGTTGGCGTGTAAGACACAATTCCCTGAGGGGATCTCCCTATAGAGACTAATCTGTATTGAGCCACCCTAAACCCTAACACATACATCCAGGAAGTCCATCTCTGTCTAGTGTATCTTGTGGGTGAAACACAGATTCAGGGTGTTGTTTGATATTTGTCTAAAAAATCACTCTAGTTCAGGTTTGGAACCATCGCAGATCACAAATAAATAATCGATTTATGTCGTCCAAAAAATTATGTGTTTTGTCATATGTTTATTTTCATCAGCCCACACATATCGTTCCTCTCACCAACCCTTGAACATCCCTGCATAGCTGTGCCCAAAGCAACTGCCCATTGAGGTTCCGACCAGTTGTCTGTACCACACGTCTTCAAACAGTGCACGAATTGCATTGATGGCCACATGATTACTTTTTCAGCTGTATGAGTGATATATTGCCCTTTTGTGAATCATGTTGCATTCTACATACTGTATCAGTCTGTCCATTACCTCAATTGGGTCTGTTGTCCCTGTTTATACGTGCATAAGCACTCAATGTTCTTTCTTTATGTTTATTGCCTTCTTTGTACACTTAAATTGTGGTTGAGCACACGAGCAACCTAGGCTGTGATAAAGATCGTTTGGTCGAAACGCGTTGCTTGTAAATAAATTTGTATTTTGGTGACGCGCAATCCTCGAGTGCAAGTATTTTGTGTCCTAAATCAAGGGGGACACATCTCTTCTGAAATAAATATATATATGTATGCATATTAATATATATATCTCTATATATATATTTTTTTTTTCCCACTGAAAAAAACAAAGGCTACAGGGACGTTAGTTAGGAACACCACCCACTGAATCATCCATACAAGCACTCATACACACACTGATTCACCAATACACCTTGATATATATATTTAATACTCATAAACATTTTAAAAATACTCACAGTCACTGGATGATGTCATCAGTGATGTCATTTGAGATGTCATCAATGATGTCATGAGTGATGGTCTCTGACCATGTCATGAGTGATGTAATATGTGAGGTTATAAGCAGTGCATTGCGGGGGCGAAAGTTATAGTTAGCTCAGATAACTATAACTGCTGGCCCTCCTGCCCTCTGCCGTTTTCAGCCCCGGGGACCCCTTCCCCCGGGGACAGGCATTTTTATAATGGCGGGGGCCTGTGCAGCCCCCCTCCCTGGGCCGATTTTGGCCCCGGGACCCCATCCCCCGGGGCCTGGCCTTTTCTTTTTATTTCTTCTTTTATTTAAAGGGAGGGCGGCCAAGCAGCCCCCTTCCTGGCCATTTTCGGCCCCGGGGACCCCATCCCCAGGCCTACCCCTTTTTTAAATTTTTATTTTGTGTAAAGAAAGGGAGGGGGCTGTTCGGCCCCCTACCAGGCTGATTTCAGTCCCGGGGACCCCATCCTCCAGGGCCTGGTCTGTAGTGTGGGTGCCTTGAGCCCACCGAGGGCATACACGTTTTAAAGGTTGTGGGCAGCGGGAGAGCCTCAAGGCCACGTGGTCCCTGCTGGCTCCCCATCTCCTGCAGGAGCCGGCATTGCTTTTACACATAGAGAGCTGCTAACATGCAGTTCCATGTGTGTAAAAGCAATTCTGCTCCGCTTCTAGTAAGCGAGAGCATTTTCTGCTCTCACTTACTAGAAGCGGAGTAGTGTTTGCTTTGGCTGGGAGGAGCGGTGCTCCCACCAAGCTAAGCAAACAGCAATGTCCCGGGGTGGGCACCCCAGGACATTGCAGGAGCCGACTCCGTGGTCCTCAGGGCCATCTAGGGCTCCAGGAGGGGGGCCACGCAGCCCCCTCCAATCTTCTAATTTGCTACGGGGAAGTGGTGGTCCCCGTGGCTGTGGGATGCCTGGCAGCGCCCAAATTCAATTTAAACGTATGCCCCAGGGAGGTGGCGGGTTGCGGAGGGCCGCATGGCCCCCAGTTTTTAAAAAAAATTAAAGCTCCTGGGAGGTGGCGGCTCCCAATTTAAAATGAAATAAGGGGAGGTGGCGGTCCCCGGGGCAGTCTATATGGGCCTCCCCCACAGTAATATTTTATGAAGCCCCAGAGAGGTTGTGGTCCCCAAGGCATAATAAGCCCCAGGAGGGAGGGCCCGTGCGCCCCCTCCTTTTTTCCATAATACCCGCAGGACCTGGCCCACCCAGGAGCCGACAATGAAAGAAGCGCGGAGCCCACGCTTCCTCTTTTTTTTACATTTTCAGCCGGATCCGCGGACCGGGAAGAACAGTTTTAAATAATGCCTTTCTTCACCCTGGGGGTTTCCTCCCCAGAGGCCTAGAGGGTCAGGGTGTTTCTACCCTGCCCCCTTTTCTTTTTCTTTTACATTTTTTGTGGGACTCGGTTGAACCGAGTCCCAAGATGGCTGCCATCACTGCCTGGTTGAAGGGTTGGCAGACAATCGAATTTCAGTAGGGTTTCAGTAGGATTGTGGGCTCCCAGATATCTATATTTTTTTAACTTAAATATCTCTGAAATTACTCAATGGATTTACACCAATTCACAAAAATCATGCTTTCTGGACCAACATCTAGCTTTCTGCCAAATTTGGTGTAATTCCATTCAGCGGTTTGGGCTGTATTCATGTTCAAAAAATGAAATATCCCCATGGACATAACATGGGGAAAACGTGTTTTGGGACCCCCCTTTTTTTTTCGGCCCCGGGGGGATCCATCAAGCGAGGACCGAGAAAAAGAGGGGGTCCCAAAATGCGTTTTCCCCATGTTACTTTTCATAGGAACTTTAGACACGGCTACAGCCCGAACTGCTGAACGGAATTACACCAAATTTGGCAGAAAGGTAACTGTTGGTCCATAAAGCAACCTTTTTGTAAATTGGTGTAAATCTAATCAGTAGTTGTGGAGTTATTTAAAGATTTTTTCAATTATATATATATATATATAGGGAGGCGGAGGGTCCGCGGCTCCGATGCGAGGCTGCGCCAGCCCACTCAGCAGAAGGAATGCTTTCATTGGCTGGCCGCAAGCTGTGGAAAATGTTACGTCCGCCATTTTATGAAGCTGAGCTGGTCCCGGGGGGTTGTTTTAAACGTTTGAAAATATAGAAGGGGTCAGGGTAGGAGTATCTTGACCCCATGGGTGTATTGTAGGGGTGTCTTAGATATCCCTTACAAGTTTTGGAATGCCTAGATTCGTTTTTTTCCCAGGTGGATGGAGTTGGGATCCCGTCGCAACGCTCAGCGCAGCTCACTGTGTAACTTCGCAATGGAGGTGCGAACCCCAGTGTAACATCGCTGTGGAGTCTCGAACCTCGCCGAAGTAAATAAAAAAATATACATTCAAACACTCACTCATAGAGTAATGCATGCACTCATAGTCTCACATAGACAGTCACACATCCACTCACAGACCCACTCACATATGCAAATACCCACTCAGAGACCCACTCAGAGACTCACACACCCACTCAGAGAACCACTGAGACAGTCACTCACCCACTCAGAGACCTACTCACAGACTCATGCCCCACTCACAGACCCACTCACAGACCCACTCAGACACTCAAGTACTCACACACAGGCCCCACTCAGAGACCCATGCACCTACTCACAGACCCAATTCAGAGACTCACGCACCCACTCGTAGACCCACTCAGAAACTCATGCAGACACTCACAGACCCACTAAGACAGGTATATACCCACTCAAGACCTATTTAAACACTCACGCACCCACTCACAGACCCACTCAGAGACTTATATACCTACTCGCATACCCACTCAGAGACTTATGCAATCACTCACAGACTCATGCACTCACTCACAGACCCACTCAGAGACCCATGCACTCACTCACAGAGCCACTCAGAGACTCATACACTCACTCACAAACCCACTCAGACTTGTGCATGTACTCACAGAGTCATACAGAGACTCACACATCTATTCACAGAGCCACTCACAGACGCATGCACCCTGGCACAGACCCACTCACAGAATTACACAGCCACTCACAGAACCACTCAGAAAGTCAGTCACCTACTCAGAGACTGAAGCATCCACTCACACAATTGTCTCTAGATTTTCTACTTTTAATATATTATTAGTAAACGTCTTTCCCTTTCATTAAAATTACCAATGTCTACATATATATTTAGCTATTACAAAAATCACAATATAATTATACTTTAATACTTATAGCACTATTATCTTTGCTATATTAGTGAATCTATTCCAATAACAAAAAGTTAAAATGTCGTTATATATGTATTACTTCTACTAAAACTTCGCCGAAGCCATGTACCCTACACAACACATCATGGTGCTGGAAATGTGACTCCCAAAAAATTTACTACAACCTTATATATCTTACATTTTGTTGAGAATTATACTATTTTAAATAAGGACAGAGTCATGCCGCTAGTGTGACTCTTGAAATACATGCCGTGACAGTGCCCGAAGGTGTCACAACTCTCTAAAATCTACTAAGGGGCCGATTACGATATCGCCCGGAAAGCATTCTGACCGAATCGGTTCCGGAATGCTTTCCAGATGACTCGAATCGGGGGAGTCCGACAGAACGATTTGGATGCATCCAGATGCTTCCAGATACGATTCAGTCGGACTCCCACTGACTTCAATGGGAGCCTGTGTTCCGAACGAGAACACAGGCTCCCATTGAAGAAAGGGGTGTTTGGGGAAAATAGTGCACCCCGTGGCGGGCACCCCATGGTGCCTGCCACATTGTGCATGGTTGGAAAGGGGGGTCCCTTGGGTACCCCCACGGCACCAATTCGGAAGGCTCTGGGCGAAGGGGGCCTGCTACGGGCCCCCAAAGACAGATTCCGGTAGACGATTCGTTCTGGAGAAACCGATTCAGAACTGCTGTCCGAATCGGTCATCGTAATCGCTCGCTCGGAAACCGAGTTCCTAGAGCTGTACGATCCGGCTCCGAAAGACGCGACCTGTCCCAATGCCTTTCGGAACCGATTCGGTCAGCCCTAGCGGTTTCCGGGAATCGTAATCGCTCATTCGGAACTGGGTACGATTCGGTCAGAAACAAGGGCTCCGTGTCGGATTCGGCAAAACCGAAACCGATTCAGAGCCCTTCTGAAAGGGATCGTAATCGACCCGTAAACGTTTATAAAACAAATTTTTCTTTATTTCTACAATACTATGTTTACTATGTTACTTAATCTATAACGTACAAGTAAACAATAAAAGTATTGATATATGCGTATTAATTATACTAAAATTCCATGAGAGTCTTGTACCCTGCGCAGTGGGTCACGATGGGTGCGCAACTCCTGTTTTATATTAAAAATAAATAAATAAAACTAAGCATAATTTCACTATAGAGTCCCCACCCACTTTCTCAACCACTCAGCAAAGATATCTCCTGTTGCAAAATTTGGACTGAGATAAAGTCCCTTTGCTGGTAAAGGCCCAAGGACACAACAACCTCTCCTGTTACCTCCGTAAGTACCAGGATTGCTAAGAACTCAATAGAGGCCCCACTTCCTTTCCCCATCACTTTGCAACTACACCTCTTAGTGCACTACTGCTTGGGGTATGAAGTCTCCTTGGATGCTGAGGGTGCTTGGGGGCCAAGAACCCCTCCTGTTACCTCCTCTAAGTCCTACACAAGAGAATTGCTGACAGCTCATGCAGCATCTTGTCCCCTGTCTCCACCACTCTAGAAACACACCTTAGAAATTCACTTAAAAATCAAAGGTTACCGGGACGTTATTGTTAGGAAAATGAATTTCAAAAACCTTAGAAATTCACTGACAATACCAATGGTTACAGAGGCGTTACAGTCAGGAAATAAATGTTTTAAAAATGTAGAAATTTACTGAAAAAAACAAAGAGGACAGGGACGTTATAGTTAGGAAATAGATTTTAAAAAACATAGAAATTCACTGTCAAAACCAAAGGTTACAGGGACGTTATAGTTAGGAAATAGAATTATAAAAGCCATAGAAATGTACTGAAAAAACAAACAGCTACAGGGATGTTATAGTTAGGCTCAGATTTGACTCATACAAAACAAGTGAAATTCTGCAGTTGTAGTTACATAAGCAAAGTGTAACTTATGCCCACGCAATGAACTGCTTATTACCTCACATATTACATCACTCATGACATGGTCAGTGACATCACTCATGACATCACTGATGACATCTCAAATGACATCACTGATTACATCACCCACAGAACCACTCACATACCCACTTATACCCCAATACATCTCATACACCCACTCCCACACAACCACTGACATACCCATTCACACAGTCATATAAATACTCACTCACCTACTCAGTGATCAATGCACCCACTCACACATCTACCCACCCAAAAAGCCAATATCGTAACCACTAACTTTCATATACAGTCACTCATGCACCTACTCACTGAATAATACAGCCATTCACACATCCAGTCATATAGAGACCTACACACCCACTCATATACCCATACAGCCACTCACATACTAAATCAGTCACCCATAGAGCTACTCACACACCTACTCCTTCACCCATACAGTCACACACAGAGCCACTCAGTCACCCATTCACTTACTCACACACCCACTCACTTACTCATACATATACTAACATGTACTCACTCACCTACACAGTCACTGACACAAGCACATACTCTCCGATACAACCTCTCTCACACTCACTTGCTCACCCATACAGCCACTCACACGCCTATACATTCACCCATACAGCCACTCACACACCCACTCAATCACCCATACACCCATTTACATACCCATTCATGCACCCAAACAGCTACTCATCTACCTTCTCACTCACCCATAGACACACTGATGTACTTCCTTATCACCCATACAGCCACTCATATACCCTCTCATTCACCATTTACAGTTACTGACACACCCACACTCACCCATACAGCCACTCATGCACCCTCTCATTTATAATTGCATCCAATTACACAGCCACTCACTTATCTATACAGATACTCACACAGCCACTCACTTACTCATGCACACAGTGACACACCAACTTAATCACCCATACAAAAACTCACACACCCACTCAAGTCTACAGTCTCTCACATACCTATTCACTTTTCTATGCCTTACTTACACACTCACTCACCCATCCAGGCACTTTTACAGTCACTTAACATAGTATAAATATTTAACACTCAGTAACTTTTACAAAACACGCACAATCACTAAATGTATTCATCAGTGATGTCATTTGAGATGTCCTCAGTGATGTCACTTCAGATGTCATGAGTGATGTCTTGAATGATGTCACTGCCCATGTCATGAGTGATGTAATATATGAGGTCATAAGCACTGCATTGCGGGGCATAAGTTATAGTTAGCTCAGGTAACTATAACTGCTGAATTTCAGTGGTTTTGTATAAGTGAAATCTGAGCCTCACTATAACGTCCCTGTAACTGTTGTTTTTTCCAGTGAATTGCTATGGTTTTCATAATTCTATTTTCTAATTGTAACATCCATGTAACCTTTTTTTTTTTTTTTATGAATATATATATATATATATATACACAAGAAAGAAGGGTCCAGGTAGACAGTACCGCACTTAACATCAAACATAGTTGGACTGAAAGTAAAGTACATGTGGTGCAAAGAACCTGGAGCACAAACCTTCTATGCTCCAAATTGAAAACTAGTTTTCAAAATACCATATTCACATCCTGGTTCAGCACACATCAAAAAACTGTTTCTACTACCACATTACTGGTAATCTAATGTGAGAATGATTTCACAATTTCTGTGCTTCAAAACATGTTGGGTAAGAGTTAAAAAATTCTATATAATCACTGCATTCAACACCGGATATTTGTAGTTTAAAGTATTCTTTATTCTTTTCTCTTCATCTTTAAAAAAACATCGTAGCCAACGCGTTTCGTCCTTTCTCAGACATCTTCAGGGCTACAAAAAGTATATACAGAAAGTATATTTACAAATTTTATACAAATGTACACCATCTAAAAACACATTAACTATACATTAATCGTACATATTTACCGACTTGCTCCGACATGTCGAGAGATCCATTTAGTGACACTAACAACTGAACATTGTTACATATATATAATTTACCAAAACAGGTCACATATAATTAACCAGAGAGGAGAGAATTATTTGGTTAACTCTATTTAGTGTCCTTGCTATCTGTAATCACATTACATACGAGACATACCGATTCTAGATCTGAATGCACTCCTGTTCTTGGCATTTTGAGCATAGTTGGGAGATTCAACAAATTAGAGATCTAACAATTCATTTATTCACATGTTAATCTTCTTTCATGACTGCCAGTATGTGCTATAATATTTTTTAGCGTTATTAATTGATATTTGTATCCTACGTTAGATCGGGATGGGTACATACCGATTTCTTCAAATTGATTAACTCAGCAAAGTAATTTTAGTCAGGCCAAAATTATTGCACTATTATAGTGACAGTTATAAACTAACCAGCAGAACATACCTCCAAGTTGAAAAGTAGATACAATATCCTAGTGGTCCTTTTAATAAATAAAGATGTCTTCAACCATTGGTTCGTTCTATCTAATGATGGAGAATAAATGTAATCAGAGAGTGTGATAATTATAAAAATTATATTGCATTGCCTCTTTATGCAACTATCCAGAATGGTTAATGTAACATACCTTCCAAAGGTGTTGTGTTCATCAACCTCTTACGTAATATTTATATTACATAGAGAAATGAAATCTTCTGTGTGGTAGCAGAAAATCTGTAAAATATATAACATAGGGAAATGTCGCTGTGAATCATCACCAAGATATCACATTGGCCAACAAGCAGCTCCACCACTGTCTTCAAGACACATTTATCTCGAGCGCTGCCTGTTTTTAAAATACCCCGCACCCAGTAAAGGTTAGAACCATAAGAAGTTTGGGAACAAATCTCATCAGTGAAAAGTCCATTTAAGCAATTTTGAGCGCACTCATCACAGTACTACTCATGAGTGGTGACTAATAGCAGCCAAACAAACCATCAGGCACTAATTTTGATAGTAGGAGACGTGCCCGCAGTGTGCGGGAGTCCGGGGTTCGCCTCAGAGTGAGTGCGACCATAATTCCCTAATATTAGGGTAGCGCCATATTAGAATGGGGCACAATATATAACTAGTGACCCAAACCACAATTATACATACCGGTCCTAAATAGATTAATCTGTAATTATGTATACAAGTTATCTCATACTGGACTGCAAATACTAGAGTAAACGATCTCGAGGGTACACCCAAATACATTAGCTATAAACATATTTTCTTATTGGTCTAGCTTATCGGTACTTACAGGGTCCGTATGTCCCAAACGCTTACGTTTCCCTCGCGTTGCCGTGCAGCGACAAACATTCTACAATATTTTTGAGAATGCTTAAATACACGAAACCATCTAGGTAAACTACGGACACCTGGCTCTACTTTTTACGTACCGCCCATCCGTTGACAAAAGTTTGTCCGCCATCTTGTAATGTGTTAAAAGGCACGGCTATGTATTAGGCAACTATTATTGGCACTAGTATCCCGAAAAAGAAATATTAATGCGAGCTATCTTTAATTTCTACTTGTATTTAAGACTAGTTCCGCATTGGATATTACGCCAATAATCGATCTATGCTTTTACAATATCTACAGCAGCGCCAACTCGAAGTATACAAAACCGAAAAAGTGCGGTCGCCATCTTACAGCTTGTTATTAGACAGAGCTGTGCATTATGCGAGCATTACAAAAGTTGATTGTAAGTGGATGTAAGCTCGATACATGCTTGAATCCATATCTTAGGGGGAATCAGAGAAAGAAATTCTTTGGATTTTTAATTCATGCCACAGACCTGACAGCAAGACCACCACTCCCACAAGGCCCCTGCCCACCCTCCCCACCCCAGAGACACGTGGCAGCCATCACCCACCTCTGCAACACTACACCTAGATAGTCAGCTCATGCACCCTGGCCTCCCTCCCAAATAGCATGGTGCCATATGCCCAGCACATCATGCACATGTTTGGCAAGTCTGCAAAGCAACATAAATTGTAGCCAGTGCACACACAGATTAATGCCATTAAGAGGTCACATTCATCACACTGTCATCCAAGAAGTCACATGTAACTGCATAGTCAATCCAAGATTCGCAAAGAACCACATTCAAATGTCGATGTCACATTGTCCATAAGCATAAAGGCACACATCAACTCCACACATACATGGAGACTCAGCCACACATCACTATACAGAGGAGGTCACTACAAAACAGCACAACAGAAATATTGCACCTGAGGCATACTGGCAATTACATTAGTCATGTGAATTTTAAACCGAAGTAGAAAACAATATCATCCAGAGCGCACAATGCCTGGCACCGCAGTGGGCGAGCACGTACACCTTGCGTTTCAAAAAATCGAAACCGCTGCCGGTTCCCATTGGCTGATGGTTATTCCTCATAGGCGGTGACGCACCGCGGAGGTCAGGAAGTGACCATCACAAGGCTGCACAAAACAATTGGTGTCAATGCCTGGCACCGCAGTGGCGGAGCACGTCCACCGCGAGAGTCAGTCAAAAACCCAACAACAGCAATCATGAAGTGGCGGCACAGTAGACAGCTAGTCAGATAAATGTCAGAAAGGTCCAAGCATAAACTGCAGTGGATGTGCATCAAGTTGATACCCAAGGAAATGTCCATTGAAAAACAAGATCCACACATATGAAATTGTTGCTCACGAAATGTCACATCGCTAACCGACAAATCATGTACCTCAACATCATGTTAGACTGATGCAAAACTGTGGACAATGCAAAGTAATGTCACTGTCAAAAGTCTGGTCATCTCAATTGAAATGTGCAATACATTAACATATAAGTTGTGCTGTCTACTGAACATGATGACATAATGACCTCTATTCAACAGGTGATCCGATTACAACACCTGTCGGAAGTGTGACCAATGAGCCCAGCCAGTCTCCCCCCCCATGAAGGTGAACTCACGGATGCAGATTTGCTCCCTTCCTCGGATGAGGAGGACCGACCTGGCCCTTTAGGCGTGGCCAGGCAACCTCAGTCTCCGGGCCTCAGTGTCCCCACCACCACCTCGACTCCCACAACAGCAGCAACAACGCTGATCCCTGCGACTACGACCTGTGTGCCAGCCAGCACCAACACCACTACCACTGCCTCCAACACTGTCCCCGTTGCAGTTGCACCCAATCCCACCAGCCATACCCAGGATGCTGGGGACAGTGTGCGGGAGCAGTGACAGGCTCCGCCACAGGTCCGTGTATGCAGGGCAGGTGGGAGGGCCCCCCTGGGACAGTCCCAGGATGACACCGAGACTGAGGCCCTGGCCACGGTCAACACTGTCCTGGGTGCATACCAACAGACCCAGGGACAGATGGGCCAGGTCGTCGAAGAACTGCGCGAACTCCGCCTGCTGCAACGGTCCATGGACACCCGCTTGGGTGTCATTGCTGATTACATGGGCCAGCTAGTAGGTGTTCTGAGGGACATCCATGCTGCTCAACTAGCCAACCGTCCACCCCGTGGCCAGCCGGACGATACTGAGAACACCACCACAGCAGCCACAGGGAGGGGTGAGGCAGCAGGCACAGACTCCTCAGACACCTCAGAGCATGCAGCAGGTTCCCCCCCCCGGCCAAACGGTCGGGGGGACGTCCGAAGAAGACAAACGAAGGATCACATGGCAAAGCACCTCCCAAAACCCGTTCCATGCGCCAACTATGATGTCAGCAGTGTTGCTTCCAGCATTGACTTTGTTGCAGATCAGAGCCCACATTTCCACAATGTTGGCAGTGTACTGTTGGACTGTGTCATAGCAGCATTGTGTGTTCTACCCTGATGACTCTTGTGCCAGCACCTTCAACTTCACCCCTCACCTGTCACTCATGTACAAATAAACACTATTCACAACACTGAGCGTTTGTGTCAGTACCGTTTTTTTCAGTGTAATTAGCATGTTATCTCAAATTGCAATGTCTCTCCATATTTGAATGCCACAATCCATTGTGTGAGCGGAGGCATCTAGAAAGACACAACAACAGGACATGTGGTTGACATATGATGGCATGACAGCCAAAGCACAGCACCAGGCAACACTACAGAATGCATGCCAGTTGCACATGCCATGATATTGGGAGCATGTATTGAGCTGTGGCATGGTCCACTGTGGAGTTGCTGCAGGTCATTATGAGAAGGTTCACATGCCTCTGTATGATGTGGGATACTATTCCTGCGTCCATTTTTACATGTCATACTTGCCAAGTTATCTGTATAGGTAGCAATCTGTCCTGCTATGGCTCCTTGCCTTATCAATTACAAAACGTTGTGAGACAAGACATGTGCTGTCGTGGCATAGCACTTATGAATGTGTTAAATGCCTATGGCATAAAGGCCATTGCAGGATGCAGAAGGTACACTAATGCACATTGAAGGTGAAAATATGTGCCATTCCATGGGTACTAAAGATGTTTGTTTCCAAGCATACTCAGTACTGAAATGGTCATAATTAGATCTGCCAAAGGTGTTGCTTTTGCACAGCCTAACAATGGACCTTCCTTTGCAATTAGGGCTGAGGGTGTTAATATGCTAGATAATAGGTATGTGTATAATCACTCTAAGCTGCAAGATGAATTAAGGCTGTAGGGGCTACTACCTTAGATACAATGTTAAATATGAGATTTCATGATGTTGATACCTGTTCCTAGCTTGCCTTTGAATGACATTTATCCTCATTGTTTCAACAGACAACATGATCCCTGATGAGCTGCGCCAGTACAACAAATGGAAGGTGCGCTTCCACCACATCAAAAGGGTTGTCAAGGCACACACGGTCATGAAGAGGCGTTATGAGTCAGAAAATGCCCATGGGCAGTGGACTGTATTTCCGATGGGACCACCAACCACCACAAGGGGAAGCTCAGCCCGCCATGGACAATCAACTTCACGGGCCTCACAAACAGCCATCCCTAGTGCCCCCACCAGCCGGCCTTCTCTACCACCGGCACCGATACCTCAGCCCAAAGGAGGGCACTCACGTTTTGAGCAGGACATGAGGAAGGACACGTCAGACCTAAAACTCAGAGCAGCAGTCCTTGAGAACAAGGTGGACCAGGCCATATCCATGCTGCAGGACATAAAGCAGGCAGTTGGACAGGCCAAAAGATGATTGCCACAGGGATCCCTTCTGCCATTCCCCCTGCTTGACATGCAGGTGTTTTTAGAATAGGTTTTATAGGTTAGTGTAGTTTTAGTGATAGTGGTTTTAGGGGATTTTTAGGATGGGTTAGTTTGTTAGTGGGTAGGGCTACTTTGGGTTAGTTATGGGGTGGGAGGTTGATGTGTTTTATATGCATAAAAAATTTAAAATACCAAGCAATCTTACAATTTTTGAAAAAATTACAAGAAAATATATGATTGTTTAGGTTTCTATGTGTAGGTAGTTGATGTTTAGGTGTAGTTTCTGTTGTCCTTGTGTGAAGATGTGACTTAAGGGGGATGGGAGGTGGATGTTTATCATGGTGTGCTATTTGTGTAGAGTAAGCTAAGTTAAGTTAAGGTAGTTTTATATAGTAGATAGGCTAAGTTAGTGTAGGATAGGTTAGGATAGGTATTTAGTAAAGGGTAGATCGTTATTTCTATTTAAACTTTTATATTTACATTAAATCTAAGAGTTTGCTACATACAGTTGTACGTCATGATTTACAGTGTCGGAATTAACATGTGTGCTCAGGTGAAGTTTTGTACATGCATTAGTCTTTGCTTGCAGTGTCTGGCAACATGTGTGAGTGGGTTTCTTAGCTATGGACAGGGATCTGTCAGGCTGCCCATGACTTTACATGATCTTACGATCAGACATTGCTGAGCAGTGGACCTGGCATTCATGGATGAATAATGACACAGTGCTCATCTTGTGTTCACATACAAGATCAATATGTGTGTTGTTAATGCTACATGCCTTGGAGGGATGTTGTGCTCAATGACTTTTGCACATATAGTAGGTATTTGGACTCATACACTGATGGCTGCCCCATATCATCTCACACTTGCAGCATTTACTTATCAACCCAATATTGTATGCTTGCTAGTAACCATGGATGGACCCGACACTTGTAGGGTGACTGAACTCACCATTCACATTGACTGCATGACACCATTTAAACTCAATACTTGCAACCTTGAGTAAGCACTTACTAATCATCACACAAATAGTGATTACAATATTTGTTACACTCTCACTGCCCAGCATTATCCCATACTCCGCCAAAATAATATGTCCCTTTAGCTAGTAGTTGGTATAGTTGCACCCCAGAATGGCTAATGGTGAACCTGGTCCTGACTCATAGAGACACACAACATACAGGTAGTAGTTATTGGTGCATTTATTTACAAATGCAAATGTTGTCGGAGATAAAAGCTAAAGTTGATTGGACAACCACCCCAAAGAATGTTTACAGCCAGTGAATGTCCAGACAGAGTCCATGTGGGGAAAATGTCATGGGACATATTGACGTTAGGAGTGCCTCAGTCAGGAGATGACCGCAGTGTCATTAGGGAGGATAGGTCACATTTTCAGTCCACAAATGGTCAAGGTGAACAGGGTGAAGTCAAAATGAGGGCAGTGACAACAGAGGTTCCCTGGCATTTTGATCAGCACCGGGCTAAGGAGAAACTGGGTACATGGGACAGATGAATGCTGCCGGACACTTCTTTGTTGGAAACAGGTACCGTCCACATCTTCCTCCTCTGATGGGTGCAGTGTCTCCCATGAGGGTGGCGTTGCAGATGCGGCAGCCGAGGGAGGCACACACACATCAGGGGCAGAAGATGTGGATCCCGTGCCTGCAGCAGCATTCATCTGTGACAATGCACGAGGCAGCACAGCAGCGAGGAGCTTCTGCTGGTTTTGCAACCCAGCAGCAACGTCGGGGTGGTAGGCAGCCATGGCTGCCATGAGGAAGTCCTGCTTCCGCTCCGTGGACTCCAAGATGGTTCTGATAGCCCCCAGCTCTTTGGCCACGTTGCTGGTGCCACTTTGGCAGGGCAGTTGTTGATGCCTCTGCCTGATGACACCAGCGATATCAGCCGGGGACTGCTGTAGGCCACGGAGCAGAGAATAGGTGCCTCTGATGGCGGCAGTGTTGTCCCTATTTTGACTGAGACACCCACGGACTCCCTCTAGGGTGGCCACCACTGTCTCCATCCCCGCCCGCACCTGATCTGCCAACTCCTGCTGGACTCCTACCGCAGTCGCTTGGAAGGTAATCTGGGGGGAATATTCAGAGTCCAGGGGTGTGGGAGTGGTGGTAGGTGGTGTCTGTTGGTTGTTAAGCAAGGATTTTGGAGACGCCACATAACATAACGTGTGTTTGTAAAGAGCATTTTCACCCAATTGTATCTTGGCACTGAATAACAGATGTTTATTGTTATCCAACTCAATGGTACTCATTTTATTGACCTCAGAAGGGTGAAAGGCTGAGTGGACCCACCTGAATTTGAACCTGTGACAGCGACGTCGAACATAGGCTCCTACAGTGGACGCATTAATCCACTAAGCCACCAGCCCACAATGCTTCTAACCCTCCCCATGTCCGGAGATGGTGTCCCAATAGAGTCCAGGAGCTCTTGGAGGGTGTCATGGTCGATAGTTGGTAGGTTGTCATCATCGCCATAATCACTGATGTCCGGGACAGGGTGCTGGCCTGGAGGAAAGGGTTCATCTTCTGCAATGAGATGGGAAAATGCTATCAGTGATGATTCTAGATGTTGACATGGTTTAAAGCAGTTGACAAACAAAGTGCATGACATGACACTTTCAGTTCCTCATTGATGAATAGGACAGCTGTTATGCTAGGGTATGGCAGATAGCAATGTATTTTCATTTCAGATGACAGGACTTCAGCATTGTCATCAGTACCACTGTGTGCCTACTCTGAGAGGATGGGCCCTGTCTTAGTAGTCAGATTCCAATCACTGACATTCATGCCATTTCATCATGACCAGAGTTGGTTATATGCTCGGAGTCAGACATCTCTTTAATCCAATCCATGCACTTGTGTGTGTCCATACCCTCTCTGGCTGTTTCAAATTAGGTCCTGGCAGCCGACTTACTGCGACACAGTGATGGGACCCTGATCATACGACTCTCAGGTGCCTATGACACCTACATCTCCAATGGACTGACATGGCAGGCTGTTATAGAGTGACAGTGTCATGCAGCACCCCAGATGGTAGTGTTGCTGGGAATGGTGACATGTACCTACTGAGGGGCATGTTCACATGGAAATGGCACTGCAAGAATTTTATCTACGCCACCCAGCGTAATTCCACATACATAGGACAGCACCATATTCACAAGGATCGGACGCACCCCATGTGTTTTCCCTTGCGCTGGCACCGATAATGACGGCCAAGCACCAACACAGACAACCTTGAGCCACGGTGCAAGGATGCCTGTGTTGGCGCATGGCTGTTCTCATTTACTGACCAAGACATTTCGCTACATTTTTCTTTACAATCCCGAACAGCTGCCTGAGAAACTGTCCTCTTGAACGTGCTTATGTGCTCTTGCTAAAGGGGCATTGTTCCGACATTTCACTTGGATTGCTTAAGGACTGTGTAATAGTCCCATCTATTTCTCTACAT
This sequence comes from Calotriton arnoldi, assembly GCA_963921515.1. NCBI lineage: Eukaryota > Metazoa > Chordata > Amphibia > Caudata > Salamandridae > Calotriton > Calotriton arnoldi. The sequence continues at coordinate 1,531,270 of CAWUFW010004382.1, read as the reverse complement.
TTCGTGTCTTCTTGATGTCGCCTGACACTCATCCTGTACGAACTGACTAATGAACTGAGTGGTCTGATCAGATGAGGTGACTCCAAGAGATGTCACCCCCAAAACTTTAAGAATATAATATTGGCCGACTGAACGGACAAGAGAGCTTTTTGAGAGTTGCTGGTTGGCATGAATACATGTGCTGATGGTGATGTATGGGTTGCTGATTATCCTATTACGGAGATTTGTGGAACTTTCTTGCCAATTTTGAACTTGCCTGATGCAGACTCACCTGGCTTCCTTTTGGAACTGACGCATATGCCATATGCAACCTAGTGGTCTCTTCCTTGCTGGCAGACTGCTTGAACTGGACTGGCATATTTCAAGTCCCTTCCTAAACTCTTGAGCTTTGGTATATCTATTTAGAATTTGACCGAATTATCTTATGACCTGATGCAAAAGTACTGATGCATTTGTTTTAACCTTTGATAAACTATACTAAAATTTCCATAATGACTCAGTTATCATGATTATTTCTATCCAAGTGAATGCGCATTCTTAATTTGGGTTTATCAGTGATCAGGAAAGATCATATTAGAGAGATGACAGAGCATCAAATACTAATGCTATTATTCTGTATTGCTTTAACTGAGCTCTTGGTGTGTATGATTTTGGCTCCCCTACGTTTCTTCAGGAGATTTGGGCTTGCTGTGATAATCCTTTACCTTTATAGCATTGTTTTGTGAGTCATTAACATGAGTTTAATTTCTAGTTTGTAGTTCAGTTATCCAATTCCTGGTCATCATTGGATGTCTGTTGGGACCCTTATATCCAACCCCACTCGGCACAAAACAAGCTCTATCGGAGGACCAAGAGCGTGGTATAAAATATCTGGCAGCAGAGAAAGAAAGAAAATTGTTTTGTGGGCCCAGTAATGCTACAGCATCTGAATTAAGGTAAAGACCCAATTAGTCTCTGAAAGTTTTAAAGGGGGACAAGGTGGTGTATTGCTTCTTATGCCCGTAGTATCCTCCTCAGCCTGGGTACCTGCCAATGACTATGTCACACATGGAGCTTAGTATTACATTTCTTTATTGTTCTGTGTGTAACTGCGAACTCAACATTCTAAACCAGCCTTCATTGCATTCCGCTCTAACACTAATGTCACAGTTCCACGGAGTACATCAGGAGCCTCTGTTACCATGTACCACCGTGAAAATATATGTGTGCTTATGTGGTTAGGCCCAGATTTATCACAGGCTTGCACTGCCCGTGCGTCACGCAAAGTAACGCAAGGCAATGCAAGCCCATAAGTCAGATTTAACAAGCCACGCAGGGACAATTTGCGTGGATTAGTAAATCTGGAGTAAAACAATGCAGCGCAATCGCTGCCTTGCGTTACTCTGCCTTGGGCAGGCGTTGTATGAGCGGAGCGTGGGTGTTCCCACGCATCCACCCATGGTTTTTGGTACATTCCCTGATTTACTAAATCTAGTTAACCTGGGAATGTGTCTAAATGGTACAACTTCCCAACAGAGGCGTAACGATGAGAAATATGTTTATTTGTCCTCGTTATTTCCATGTAGAAAGAGGATAATGCCTCTGAAGATTGTTTTTGTGCAGGAAGGTGTCCCTTCCTGTACAAAAACAGCCCTGCCTGCAATACAGGCACCATTGCACCGTGGCGCAAGGCTATCTGTGTTGGCACTAGCCAGCACATTATGCGCCAGTGCAGGGAGAGAGCAGGAATGCATCATATCTTTGTAGATATGGTGTATTCCTGCTCTTCCTCTGTCACGCAGTGCAGCAAGTGTTTTTTTTCTTTTTCCGGAGTTTTATATAGTGCGAACTTGACCCGAAGGTATCAGAGCACTTTACATGAGCACCAGTTGCGATACAGACGGACACATTCATTTTTTGTTAGGCATGGGGAGATTAAGTGATTTGCCCCGAATCACAGGATGTTGAGGGTCCCTGCCGAGACTCAAACCAGGTTCCCCAGTGTTGAGGTCGACCGCTCTAGCCGTAAGGCCACATCCTCTCTGTTTTGCTGAGTTGCGTGACTTTTTAGCAAATCTTGCCTAAGTTTCTGGTCTAAATGTTTTCTCTCTTCCCATAAATAAAAAGAACACGTTTTCAAGGGTTAACACTGGTCCATTCATCCAATTAAGAACAACACATTCTCTGAAGAACTATGTGTATATGTGAGGCTTAAGTCATTTTTAGGGGGCATCATCCTTTTGTATTACAGCACTGCACCTAGTGCGTGAGTTTATGGCTAAATGTGGACAACAGAATAACACTGCACATGTACACAGAGGGCACTAATCCATGTGTACAGTACTGGACCCCTTCGCCTGCTCCCCCAAATTCTAGGAGAACTTTCTAAGCTCCAAGCTCAGGACTTCCGACCCCAAATCCTGTTCCTCTCTAAAAGCGTGAGATCTAAATGCAACTCTCACCCTGCTATCAAGGCAAGAATATGTAGATCCTAGTTGTGTTCTTAAGTCCCATCCTACTGCTGTGCAAAGCAGTAAAATATTCGCGACACCAGCATAATCTTGGGCATCTCCAGAATTTCGCATTACTGGAACGTAAACATTTGCTGTCTATATATGTGGACAGCAAATTTTCACATTCCTTTTGTTTGCAGGTGATGGAGCAGGGGTTCGAAAAAAGAAACCTGCTTGAATTAATACCCCCATAATATGTACTAACAGTAAGTAGTAAATGAACTAACATGCACCTGACACACACACGAGGGAAATAGCTTTGTGCATCGATGCACTTATATGAAATAATATATGCAAGAACTAAACGTATTTGCAGTATGCTTTGGAGAAAAACGAAAAATAAATGCATGACTAGGCCGCATGTGCATTTCGTAGATTGCATGTTGCATCTTGCTTTCAAACAATGAGTAATGCTGCTTCCTGCTTAAAGCTTATGCTAGGTAACTCTAATAAGGAATAGTGCAAGGGAGGGGGGTACACAGTGAAAACTACATTGTCATGTAATTAATAAATGTTCATTTTTATTTTGCTATAGTGGGCTGGATGAAACTCCAATTATTCTTAAGTTGTCCAGAGTGGGAGGGGTGAAATGAGGAGTGGATCTGAACTGACAGAGGCAAGACAAACGCATTGTGCTCAGCAGAAAAGATGCCCGAGTTGAAGGTCAATATGACGTTCGTCTGCCAAGTGATGGAGTCGACCGTGGGACCAGAGTCTTATTCCGTGAACGTTGTCAATTTTATGAATTAAACTATTCAATTGTATCTTATGAAAGAAAACGTGAGCACGTGTTAAGAACCAAACTGTGAGAAAGGATGCTGAACAATAAAATGACTAAATTGTACGTGAAGTCACCATGGTGTAACAGAGCCACCCCCAAAGCCCTCCAATCATCTGCTTAGTTTTCAGAAATGTTTCAAGCTATGTGGGACGGACATGTAGGTTTTAGGGTATAATTGGGGTGCCTTTAGGGGTGTGGTTTAGACTTGCGGGGAGGAAGAGAAGACGGGTGAATGCGTCGCTGATCGTCGGTTTGTAGAGAGGCCTAGCTGTTTCCTGTCCTTGTCCTGCTCTTGGGTTCCCGAATCTTTGTTCCCTGATCCTATTACAGGGAACCCTCACCATCTCCTAGGCCGAGGGGGTGGTTTTCTCACAGACCGTTAGGTTTGTATTCTGTTCTGACTCATACATGCAAATTGTTTGCAAATGTATTCTATCTCTGAAACTTTTCTCTCTTTACCTATCCACTCCGTCATAGATATATTGAACGTATTGTCTCTTCATCTATCCCCTCCGTTAGGTATATTCTGTTTCGCATATTATTTTTGCTGAAACTTTTGTCTCTTAATCTATCCACTCCTTCATGCATAATGTCTTTGCTCATTGATGAGTTTGTATTCGTTTGATGATGCTGATGTTTATCTCTCCCTTTGTGAGTTTCAATATTTGCATTTTGTGACCGTATACAATGAGCATTTACAATAATTTTGAGATAAAGCTTATAAAATTTTACAGAGTGTCTGTGGTTATTTAGCTGACCAAAGGGTTAGTTAGTTAGTAAATCATTATCATCAACTATTCAACTAATTGGTCCATCGACCAAGTAGAAGGAAAGTTGATTAATTAATTTAGTAAGTATTCTAATGATGTTATACAAGGTTCACAGGAAGGAAAAGTATTTAACGTAAAAAATTGACCCCAGCGCATCAGGGATTCTGGGTGAATTAGTATGGGCCATTGAAATTGTATGAATTGAGTATTGATCCCTGATCAGGTTTTGACCACGCGCTGGATCAGTTTCTTGGTAGCAGAGGACGGTTTAATTATTGATTAGTTTGGTAATGATTATCGATTATTGATTATATGTTCTTAACATGAAAAGTTAGTGTCCTGTTTTATGTTGTCTGGAAGTTCAGGTACGGACATTCCTGAGAAATCCCGGGAATGAAATTTAGCCTGAAGTAGGCAGAAGAAGATTGTGGTAAAGAAGCCACGCTGCAGAAGTACTTTTTCTGTTGTAATAATACCTAAAAGCTACAGAGGGCTATAGGTGTTATATTTAGGGAATTTCGTATAAAAGAAGAGTGACTGAAATAGCGAAGGGTTCACTTCCGAATCTCTAGCCCTATCTCCAGGAGAGTAACAGGACCTCTTTCAACACCAGAAAGTCCTCTTGTGAAATTTTGGTTTTATCCTTAGAGGAGTAGTAGGTCCTCCCGGAGCTTGATTGAAGGGTAAAATAGCGCTGGTCGTTATTAGGACTCGTAAGGAGAAAAATCTCTTGAAAAGTGAAAACTATCTCTTTATTTAGTGGAACAGACAAGGTAGCATTGTCTTTGTGTTGTTACTAACCGAACTTTTGATTAAGAAAAACTTAGAAAACATCGCCGTAAATTTTTGTAAAGGTAGGGTCAGTAGAAGGAGTTATACTGATGTCAGAAAAGGCCGCGCTGGCATTGGGCATGTATTGAGCTGTGATTGGTTGGTTGGTGTGAGACGCGCTAGTATTGGTTGAGACTTTGCTTACGTAACAGTGTTCTGATTGGTTGGTTGGTGTGATTCGCGCTGGCATAGGACGAGAGCTGACAAAGAGAATACATAGAACTACTGAAGGTTTCTCTGTTACTGTGATGAGGTACATTAGAGTAAAAGATTAAAAAGATGAAGCTGCTAAAGAAAATAAAGATTTTTTTCAATAAGGACAAACCGATTGTGACTAAGGAGGGAATTCCTATTCCGCCCCCCAAAACGCCTGCTTCTTATATTATGTTGGAGCGAGGTTATCATACGTGTATGTGGTTAGAGAATTGGGTGGAGTATACAAAGGACTATGGTGTCATAGCTTTTCCACAGCATGGTACGTTTAATGTAAGGATAATGCAGAATCTGAGAAATCGAATGAATGCGCTACAGCCAAATCCTAGACTGACACAGTATGAAGCCTTAGAAGAGTGGGAAGTTGAGGCATTTGAAAGAGAGAAATATAGGGAGGTAACAGGAGATACATGAATTGGATGTATGGATATCCTCTTGAAATCAGGGAGGAAAAGTTGAAAAGATGGAGGAGAGCTGTAGTAACAGAAGGTTTGTACCCAGTTTTGGTTGCTGATGATCAGACAGGAGGAAAGTGTAAAGAGAAAAAGAAGAATATAGAGACTTCAAGTTTTAGAGATGACCCGAATAATTCTGAGGATGATGAGTTGTTAGAAGATATGATGACTAAAAGGCCTCCACCCTATGAAGAAAATTCAAGGGAGGTAACCCCAAGTGCTCCACAATTGAGAACCCCACTGACTCCCCAGGTTACCGAAATAGCTAGAGTGGTGCGAGAAAATGAAGCGAATATGTTAAATAAGGCAAGACTGGAGCATATTCAGAAGGTGAATCAGTTAAGTCTGAATGCAGAAGCATTGACAGTACCGGTGACAATTGGTCCAGTAGTTCCCTTGTATGGGGAAAGACAGAATTTGCCAAAAGTACATTCATTGACAGTTCCGAGAAGTGGGAGCAGGAGTGGAGTGGTGACGGTAATGAATGAAAATGGTCAAGATGATCAGAATACTACATTATTAGATCTTCCGGTTTGTGAGTTGATAACGGAGACCCCCCAAAGAGGTATACAATTAGATCCGAGGAGAATAGGGCCAAATGTTACTCCAGTAGCAGGGAGTTCAGCAGGTCCTTCACCAGAAGAACTCAATAATTGGATAAAGGAAATGACAAAGCCGGAACCACAGCCACAGAGTATTAATGTTAGTCAATTGAAAGTAGATTTGGAAGAAATGATTATTGGGACAATAAGTCCAGACAGGTTAGGGACTTATCGAGATGATGAATTGTTGTTTTTGTGCAAAAGTATTACCTGGAGAGCAAAGAATTTACATGAGAAAATATCCGAAGCTGCTAGTGAGTATGGAGTGGACATAGAAAAGTCGAAATTGTTACAGAAATCATACAGATTAGCTTTCACTGACAAGGATCTAGAGAGTTTGAATGCATCGGGAAAAAGATTACAGATATAAGAATTAATGAACATTCTGAAGAAATGGGGAGATGTGGATCGATGGAAAAATAGATGGTCCAGAAAGAAGGAAGAAGCAGCTAGTAAAGGAGCATCCATGTTTCCATTAAAAGAGACAGAACAGGCTGAAAGGGTGTGTCCGATGAGAGAAGTACCAGGTGGTGGATATGTTCATGTACCATGGTCAAGGCAGGATATATTGTCCTTTACAAATGATTTTCCCAGGTTAAGAGAGAAACCTGTTGAGTGGTACAAATAAGTAGATAGGTTTGTGAAAGTCTCAAAAGTTTTGTTAAAGGATTTGGATGGATTGTTTGAGATTGTCGTTCCAGCTGATTTAGGGACAGAATGTAAAATCACTGTCGATTGGCCAAAAGATGAATATCCTAGAGACCCTAAACAGGTGCACCATCCGATGAGGTAATGAAAAAGTATAATCAGGTGATTACTTATTTGAAAGGGAAAATTTCCCCTAAGGAAACAGATTGGGTTAAAATTGACAGGACAGGGGGCGTGGCCAGCAGCATGGCCGACTAGGACGTGCTTTCGCCGAGCTTCGGCTGAAAGCCTAATCCATCAGAGAATCCGGGGACCCGCGGACCCGGAGAACATCAATCTTTATTCCCTGGGGACCAAGACGTGCTCCGGTACCGGCAGAAGTGGAAGCGGAGGCCCCAACGGATTATTACGGGCCGAATACCGCTCCGTCCTGACTAGCGGAATCGCATCCTAAAATGGCGCTGAGGAAGATCTGAGGCATACTGGGAGAGATCCGGCGGCGGAGCAGAGCTGCATGGCCGTGGCTGCATCGGAGGGGCATAGAGGAGGTGTGCCGCCCTTCTGACCCTCTCCGGGGACTGCTTGAGTGCGGAGAGATGTGAGGTGCTTGCGGGCGGATTCTGGAGGCCCGGGACACCGTTGCCGATCGAGCCTCCCTCCCCCTCTCCGGGAGTGTGGGTGCGAGCAGCTAGACCTCCGACGACCTGACGACGTGACACCAGAGGCCTGCAAACGGAGGGGGGTGTCTGAAGGCCCGGGGAGCCCCGCATGCAAAGGCGGTACCGTGGTTTCAGAGGGGCCGGCCTCAGGGAAGAGGCGCCCCGTGTGTTGGGCCTGCGCGGTTGCCCTGGGTCGCATCGGGCATACTTACGACTCCGAGAATAGCGCCGGCCGGAGGAGCGGCCCTGAGAGGTGCTTCGACCTATGTGGAGCGCCTGTGGAGTACACCGGGGAAGTGCCGGACCTGGTGAATTGATAACCCGGGCGGTGCCCCGGGGCCTGGAAGGCCGCATCGGAGAGGGGAGCCTCGGACCCCCCGCCCCTCCATCCTTTCATCTGCAATGCGGCGGGGCCCGGGGAAGCGGCTAGGGACCCTGGATTACCACAACCCGATGGTCAGGCGGTGAGTGCCTATGGTGAGACGGGCGGCTATTACATGTATGTGACGACGGGGGAGGCCGATGTTTCCCGGTTGGGGGAGGTCTGACGGCCCCTGAGGACACGGATGGTGCCGGGTTGGAGATGACCCTGATAACAGCTTGAACATGGGTTGGCCACAGGAGACGTCACATGCCACGACAGACTCTGGGGGGCTGTCTAAACACGAGGGGGGTTTGGATTGCGGGGTACCCCGGGCGGAAAAACACCGGTAGTGGTGGCCCTGTACGATTGGAGAGTGCCTAGAGCTGGACGTGGGGTGCCCTCTCCTACACCCTCATCCCCTCGGCCTGGACCAGCGGCCTCCACTGAAAGGTTGGGCCTACTAAGGGCCATAGGAGGATCCTGTTGGAACGGGGTGCGTTTGCCAGACGGAGCTAAACACCTCCCTGAAGGTCTTAGACTAAATAAGAGCAACCCCTGCGCACCCCTGCCCAACAACAACGGCTATGGGTAAAGACAGAGAACCAAAACCGCCGCGACAGGGCAAGATGGACCGCTATACGAAGGTCATTACCCCCCCCCCCGGAGGAGCGATCGACCACCCGCTCGGACACGGACACCCTCCTTCAGGCGATTCACGCCTCCAGAACGGCTCTGGAGGGGAAAATAGGTGCAGTGGGCACGGAGGTGACGCTCCTGCGGCAGGACCTGCGGAACTTAGCAGACAGGGTCACAGAGTCGGAGACCAGGCTGGGAGAGGCGGAAGATTCGCTACAAGAAATGCGTAAAGGCATGACGGAACTGCAATCATCCCATAAAGAACTCTTATGGCGGGTGGACGATGCGGAAAACAGAGCTCGCCGCAATAACCTCCGCTTTGTGGGCTTTAGAGAAGGAATTGAGGGAACGAACATGCCCGAGTTTCTTCATTCCTGGCTCCTGCGCACCTTCCCGAAAGATACATTTTCCACCTGCTTTGTTATAGAGAGGGCCCACAGGGCGTTGTTGGCCCATCCACCTGTAGGAGCACAGCCACTACCAGTAATAGCCCGTTTCTTGAACTTTTTGGACAGAGACATGATCCTTAGGGAAGCCAGGAAGCTTGGGGAGATCCGTCATGAAAATACGCACATAATGATCTTCCCCGACTATAGTAGGGAGGTGCAGAAACAGAGACGCACCTTCGACTCCGTAAAAGCCAAACTGCGAGAGCATAAGATCCAATATATGCTACTCTTTCCCGCGAAGCTGAAACTGATGTTCCAAGGCAGATCACTTTTCTTTCAGACCCCTGATGAGGCATGGCACTGGCTGGAAGAACGACCCACACTGGAGAGGCCGGAGGTACCGTCGCGCCGAAATATGTCATCAGCGGGGGACGCCAGACGGTCACCGGGTCCACAAAGATCGCTGAGACCCCGACAGGCCTGCAAGGATCGACTTATGGAGGCGACTCCCTATGCGCCAAAAGACACTGGCAGACCTAGACGGCGCAGTGGTTGTTCATTGGACTCTCGTCTTTCGGCGGGCTCCCGCACACTTCACCTTCCCGATCATCCTGGACCAGACACAGAGAATGAAAATAGGGACTCTTCCTCCGGAGGGGAGGAGGTCGAAGGCCCCTCCCTGCACCCTTTGGCAGTTGAAATACTGGCGATGGAACAAGACACAGCGGCGGATGCACTGGCCTCACAGGGAGATCCGCCGGACTCGCACTCGTGACCAGGGACCCGCGAGGTCGCCTGTGGACATGGACTGAAACTCCGGAGCATGCAAGTTGGACACCCACCCTCCCTCTTTTTTCTTTTTCTTTTTATTCCTTTGCTCCATTTGCCGAAACCTGCGACGTGTTAGAAGACACTCACGGAGCTGCAGGAGGGAGGCTTGGAGTGGCTATAGACTTGGGCTCTCTGCAGTCCTTTCTCTTTCCCACGCTCGCACTTTCTCGCTCTATTCTTCTATCTGTCTATTCTCCTTCTCCTTTTTTTCTGTCTTAGAGTTGCCCTCTCACGGGCCTTCATTGTTCAGGGAGGCTCCCTCCCAGCCTTGGGACTGCAGCGAGAGTTGGATCTTGTGGCGTAAGTTGGGATTGGGAGGGCGATAGACCTCCACCACCCTAGGGCTCATTCTCCAGCGACTGGCGGGGGATGCGACATTGGGGGGGGGGGATGCGTGGGTCACAACAGTTTCTATTGTTGGGTTTGTTTTGTTGTGTTATGGTTTATTGCACAGCGGTCACACGGTCACGGCGTCATACACACCCGCCTGCTTCCCCCACTCGAGACACTGCATAACCATCCATGATTATGGGTACATCGACTGACCATAGACCCCCCGCGAATGAGATGGAGTCTGACTCATACACGATACTCACCTGGAACGTAAATGGTCTGGGGGACAAAATCAAGAGAGGGTTGGTGTCCTCATACGTAAAACGAGCTCACCCAGACGTGATCTTCTTGCAGGAGACCCACCTTAAGGGCACAAAATGTGGGTTCCTGGCGAGGGGAGCTTACACAGTCCTAGCACACGCGGGCTACACAGCGGGCTCCCGAGGGGTGGCCATCTTGCTTAAAAAGTCCCCCCCTTTTAAGGTAACACGAACATGGACGGACCCCCAGGAAACATACATGGGAGTGACAGGCACATGGGGTAGACGGAAGGTCACTATGGTATCGGTATATGCCCCTCCAAAGCTACAGGCACGGACGCTTCATGGGGTGACTGATATTTTACTGGAGACACCGGGCACACTGCACATCGTAGGGGGTGACTTCAACGATGTCATGTCCATCCCCGTGGATCGCTCGGGGAATCGTACTGATTCTCCCCCAATTACACCACTGGCTAGGCTGATGGACACCCTTGATCTGGTAGACGCGTGGCGACGACTGCATCCAGACGTTCGGAGCTATTCATATTATTCTGGGGCACACAGGGTTCACTCCCGACTGGACTATGTCTTCCTCCCAAGGAGTGTCTGTGGTACCGTCTGCGAGGCGGAGTACCTGGTACGCGGGATCTCTGACCACTCCCCCCTGCTGGTCAGGGTGGGAGGGTGGCCCCGGGCGAGACAGGGAAACTGGAGGCTGTCGGCTTGGGACCTGCAGAATGCGGAGGTGTTACGGGGACTCCGGGCTGACACGAAAGTGTACTTTGCAGAAAATGTAGGCTCGGTACAATCGTGAGTTATTGTGTGGGAAGCCTATAAGACATTGATCCGTGATAGGGCCCAAAGCCGAATAGCTTGGGAAAAACGGAAGGCACAAGAGGAGCTGATCACTCTGGAAACCCACATTCTGGCGCTAGAACAAAGCTATCTTGCAGGAAAAGACGCACAGGTCCTCCGTCAGCTGACAGACACACAACAACGCTACAGAGCCCTAGCTACAGAGGAGGCTAAAACGCAGGCGCAGGCGACCCGGCATAGACTATACGATGTGGGAGATAAGTCTGGTAAGCTCTTGGCCTGGCTCAGCCGCAAGGAAGTGGAAGCCCGATGGATAGAAAGCGTAGTGGACCAGCAGGGAAAGACGCAAAGTGGAGACGCACAAATAGTACGAACGTTCGCCTCCTATTTTAAAGATTTTTATGAGGTCAGGGAGCTGGGTACCCCGGCGGAGATCCTAGAATATCTAGACACTATTCAAACCCCAAGCCTAGACGATGACGAGAGGGAGGGACTGGAAGCGGACATAACGGTAACTGAACTTAAAGAAGCAATAACCAAATTACGCCCTGGGAAATCCCCAGGCCCGAATGGACTTCCAGCGGAATTTTATAGGAGGGGGCAGACCTCCTGGCGGTGCATCTCTTAGCACTGTTTCGAGACGCGGCCCAAGATGGTATTCTGCCTTTAGATCTTAGGATGGCTACAATTATTCCCATCCACAAACCGGGAAAGCCCCCCGAAGACTGTGCATCCTACCGCCCAATCTCCCTCCTCAACATAGAGGTTAAACTCCTGGCGACTATATCTGCCCTCCGTCTACGCCAAGTATTCTCGGGTTTGGTACATCGAGATCAGATGGGTTTCCTACCAGATCGGGCGACCAGACAAAACTTACGACGGACCCACAATTGGCTCATGGGGGTGCAGGACCGCGACGACCCCCATGGGTTCCTCTCCCTGGATGCAGAAAAAGCGTTCGACGCTGTACAATGGCCCTTTCTGGAGGCGACTTTAGTCAAGTTTGGCATTGGTCCGAAATATCGACAATGTGTTGGACTCCTCTATGCGGACCCCCGAGCTCGGGTTAAAGTGAAAGGACTGTTGTCTGACGACTTCCCCATTAGATGAGGAACCCGGCAAGGATGCCCGCTGTCCCCCCTATTATTTGCTCTCACAATCGAAATAGTGGCATGTGAGATCCGACAGACAAAAGAGATACGGGGGTTTCAGATTACACCAACTGACGTAGGGGAGGAAAAGATCTCGCTTTATGCGGACGATATCTTGTTATATGTTACCCAACCGGATGTCACGGTCCCCGCACTGTTTGAACTCCTGGGCAAGTATGGATCTTTATCGGGATATGCTATAAACTGGCATAAATCGGTCCTATATAGCCCACAAGCCGGGGAGATCTGGCCTCCTCTCCCCGGGGCCCTCCAGGTAACGCAGACGGGGTTTACGTACCTGGGGATCTATCTCACTACAGATAGAAACCTCTCCTACCAAAACAATATCCAGCGGGTCATAACGAACTTTGCAGCGGACGCTCAGAGGTGGAAAGCACTCCCCCTCACGATCCTTGGCCGAGCTGCGATGTTCAAAATGATTACTTTACCCCGCTTTCTGTATGCCTTCCAAAATGAGTATTTCCCCCTCCCCAGACAGACATTTCGGGTGATAGACGTGGAATTGCGCTCCCTGCTGTGGCTTGGGAAGCAACCAAGGATCGCCCTAGGTACGCTGCAGCGGAATCAATATAATGGAGGGATATCTCTGCCGGACATTGAGGCCTATTACTGGCGGAGCATCTGGCACCGGTGAACGAATGGATCCATTCTCCGGTCGATCACCCCTCCTATTGACTAGAGAGGGACACTATGGCACACCGTTCATGCTTACATTATCTATATGGGGGACAAGGTAGGAGACGCTTACTCCCGGCCACACAAATAACGCTAGAAGTCTGGGACAGGGCGACTAAGGCAATGGGCTGGACACGCAAACCGACTAAGCAGACACCGATCTGGCACTGCAAACCTGGTTGAGGGAACTTCATAAACTTAAGGGCTTTAGAGGATGGGATGCCATCGGAATCTCCACTTTAGGCGATGTGGTGGCGAAGGGAGCACTTAAACCCTTCAGGACACTGGCAACAGAGTTTGGACTGCACTCTACTCAAATTTTTAAATACCAGCAAATGCGACATGCCTGGACAGCCGAAAGCTCGCTCGCCTCTTCCCTGCCGGATTATGCCCCGCTGGAGGGACGCCTATTGCAAGAGCAGATACCTAACAAGGCAGTCTCCCTAACTTACAGGACACTGAACAATAACATGCCAGACAGACTGGGGAAACTGAGGGAAACATGGGAGCAGAACCTGGGCACGTTAGAAACAGTAGATTGGGAGGCGGCCCTGATGCACCACAGGGAAGTGGCGATTAAATCCCGCCTTCGACTCATTCAATATAAGATATTACACAGGGTGTATTTTGATAGGGTCCAACTCCACCAGATGGGCCGAGCCAGCGAACCGCACTGCTTGCGTTGCAGACAGCCACAGGGGGACTTCTACCATACTATCTGGGACTGCCCCGTCATCCACACGTACTGGGTACAAGTAGTCTGAGAACTGAGTAAGGTACTAGAAGAAACACTCCCTCTAGACCCTAAATTCATATTGCTGGGCATATCTGGAGATGTTGACTTGGGTCTCCCACAGCTTATTTTTGCACTACTGGCCTTGGTGGTAGCGAAGAGGGATGTGGCACGCACATGGGGGGCATCGCTACCCCCCCAATTAGGAGAATGGAGGAGAGGAATGGACATGTATATGGCGGCGGAAAGGGTTACATACAAAGCGAGAGGGTGCCCCGGAAGTTCCGTAAGATATGGGGGAAATGGAGAAAGTATCATGGATTGGATGGTGGCCTGGGAGCTGACTAGAATACTATGGTCTTTGGAATTACCTGGGCTCTGGACTGGGGGGCCACTGGGCCTGTGTCTCCGACCCTTGGAAAAGATAAGTAGGGTGGGGAGGAGCCTGCCAGATCTGCGACTCATGAAGGGGTTGTGTGTCCTCCTGGTTCCTGGAATGAAGGGGGCGATGTGTCTTTTGGGATGGGTGGTGGGCGGGTGCTTTGGTCGCGGGTGTGACTAAATGTGACATGCTAGTTGTTTTGTGTTGGTTGAAAATGCAAATAAAAAGATTTAAAAAAAAAAAAAAAAAGATTCACAGGACAACCCAAGAACCAAAAGAATCGGTACATGCCTACTATGAAAGGTTGTTGCAGGTATTCAAACAGTACAGTGGGTTTGAAAATATTGGAGACAAAGATATGGGACATTTTGTGTATCGTTTTGTGTTTGGATTGAGACCGGATATTAGCAATATGATACAGCAGCATTTCATCTGCTGGCAGAGCAAAACAGTGGACGAAATTCTAAGGTATGCAAAGTATTGTAGTGACGAAATTGATACTAAACATAAAAAGTTAGAGAAAATGATGTGGGCACAGGTGAAAGTGGCAGAACAGCAAGAGGCAAATAATAGTCCTCAAACTGGTAATCAGATGAGTGGTCAGAATCAAAATGGACAGAATTCCAGTGGAGGTAGAGGAAGAGGAAAAATGAATAGAGAGGAAGCTATGAAGAAATGTCCTTGTCATGCGTGCGGAAAGCTTGAACATTGGAAGAATGAGTGTAGATCTGCTAAAACGATTAACGGGGAAATCAAAATTTAATTCCACAGATGCAGAATGAGGTGGGTGTAAATCAACAGCCGCAGCAGCAGATAGTTACTGAACAGTTACAGGTGCCACAAGCTCCCATGCCAAATAATGTGAATGCTCAAGTGCAGAGGTACAGTGTGAGTACTGGATATCACGGAGGTGACCAAAGTGGTAAGAATCAAACTGTGCAAATGGTTCCACAATATTGGTTGCAGTGCAATGAGAATGATTCAGACTCATCTCAATGACGGTGCCTGGGGGGGGGGGGGAGTGCGTACTTGGCGCATCCTTGGCGGTAGATCAGTCAGGTCCATTTGTTGATGGAAAGGTGGAAGGGAATGACATTACATTCTTAGTGGACACTGGTGCTACCCGTTCTACTGTGAGAGCAGCAGAAATTCCAAACCTACCCCTCTCGGGAGAAACTATCCAAGTTGTAGGAGTCTCGAATATGCATATTAGAACGCCAGTCACAAATCCAATAGAAGTTCACATTGGTAACTTGAAAGACATGCATCTGTTTGTGGTATGTGACTCGAGTCCAGTAAATCTCTTGGGAAGGGATTTACTATGCAAGATGAATTGCACCATCTATTGTACACCGGATGGTATTGCATTTCAGACACCTGTTGAGGATGTCAAATTTAAGATGATGCTAGCGAAGCAAGGGACAGAAGTGGACGAGCTGTATTCACTTCTCACAGAAGAGAATTTGCCTGAAGAATTGAAAAGTGCAGTGAGATCAGATGTGTGGGATTTTTCAGGAAAGGAAATTGGCCTAATGACAAATGTAGATCCAATCCAGATTACAGTGAAGGATGGTGTTGTATACCCAAACACACCTCAGTACAAAATGAGTCCAGAAGTAATTGCAGGAGTCGCTCCTGTGATTGACCAAATGATTGAACAGGGAATTTTAAAGGAAATATTGAGCAGTCCTTGTAATTCGCCTATCATAGGTATCAAAAAGCCCAGTGGGAAATATAGAATAGTTCAGGATTTGAGAAAGATCAATAGAATTGTAGTACCTTGTTGCCCAGTAGTGCCAAATCCAGCAGTGATTCTTTACCAAATCCCCTGTGATGCTGAATGGTACACAGTTATTGATTTGTGCCAGGCATTTTTCTCGATTCCTTTGCATCCGGAAAGCCAGTATTTATTTGCCTTCCGGTTCAGAAACCGTGTCTTTGCATGGTGCAGAGTTCCTCAAGGGTACACAGAGAGTCCCTCAATCTTCAATCAGATCTTGAAAAAATGTCTGGAGACTTTAGTCATGCCAGGAAATTCGATTTTGGTTCAATACATTGACGACCTACTGGTGGCATCAAAGACACAAGAGGCATGTGTGACAGACACAGTTGCCCTATTGAACCATCTGGCAGAAAGAGGACATAAGGTGTCCCCAGCAAAACTGCAATTTTGTAAACAGGAAGTCCAGTACCTAGGACACAAAATAGAAAAAGGAGTTAGAAAAGTGACACCTGAAAGAATTAAAGTGATCAAGCAGATGAATCCACCCAGAACTCAGAAAGAAGTGCGAATGTTTTTGGGAATGGTTGGATATTGTAGGCAGTGGATCAGTGGTTTCTCACTGATAGCAAAACCTCTACAGAGGTTGACACGAAAGGATGTGAAAGATCCGATTGTTCTGGATGATGAAAGTATGGAAGCTTTTACAAAATTAAGAAGCAGTCTTTGTCACTCACCTGCATTGGGAATGCCAGATTATACCAAGGAGTTTACGTTGTACTGCTGTGAGAGAGATGGGTGTGCACTTTCAGTTTTGACTCAGAAACATGGAATGGCACGACGTCCAGTAGCATATTTTTCTGCTACTTTGGATTCAGTGGCTGCAGCATTGCCAGGATGTCTGAAAGCAGTAGCTGCCACTTGCATGAGTCTGGAACAAAGTGAACCGATTGTGATGGGATACCCAGTCAAGGTGTATGTGCCGCATTCTGTTGAGATCCTTTTAACTCGTACCCGTACGCAGTACCTGACCTCTAGTCAGCTGACTAAATATGAAAGAGTGATTCTGGGTGCTGAAAATGTGACTGTGGTGAGGTGCACAACTATAAATCCGGCAACTCTGCTGCCAAATTCTTGTTGTGAGGAAGTGAGAGAGGAAGCGGATCATGACTGTTTGGATGTGACAGAACTGTGCACCAAGCCTAGGCCTGATATTGAGGATGTTCCGTTGGAAGAATCAGATTGTGAGATATTTGTGGATGGGTCATGTCTAAGGAACGGAAAAGGTGAACTATGCTCTGCCTATGCTGTTTGCACCATAGCGGGAGTTCTTGAAGCATCCTGTCTAAAAGGGGTAAATTCTGCCCAAATTGCTGAACTAATAGCTCTAATTAGAGCGTGCAAAATTTCCAAAAGCCTGAAGTAACCATATTTACTGATAGCCAGTAAGGATTCGGGGTTGTCCATGATTTTGGACAGCTATGGATGCAGAGGGGATTTCTGAATTCTTCAGGTTCCCCAATCCGCAACAGCAAAACTGTAAAAGAATTATTGGATGCTTTGCAAATGCCCAAAAGAATTGCAGTGGTCAAATGTGCCGCACATAAATCAGGAGATGATTATGTGACTAAAGGCAACAGATATGCCGACCAAATTGCGCATTTCTGTGCACAGAATTCAATGGCTTTAAACAGATCAATTGAAAGAGGAAATACCAAATGCCATCTTATGTTTACCACGACATTTGAAACTTGGGAAGAAGTTAGGCAGATGCAGGAAGGAGCAAGTGATGAGGAAAAGGAAAGGTGAATTAATACAGGCTGTAATAAGAGAGCAGAAGAGGAACTATGGGTCTATTATGATGGGAGACCAGTTCTACCAGATTCTTTACATTCCCATATGGCCAGAGTTTACCTTGGAATTGCACATATTGGAAGAGATGCAATGATCAGACTCTTCAAGCAGTCATGGTACAACCCCAAGTTCAGGGTCATTGCAGAGAGCCTTTGCCAGAGGTGTGTTACATGTCAGCAGCAAAATCCAGGCAGAAAGACAGTTGTTAGTTGGGGACGAATTGGGAGAGCAGGAGGACCATTTACACGTCTCCAACCTGACTTCATCGAGCTTCCCCCATGTAATGGGCTGAAGTACGTGCTAGTTGTTGTCTGTTTGTTCTCTCGTTGGGTGGAAGCCTATCCCACGAGAAGAAATGATAGCCTCACTGTAGCTAAACTGCTTTTGAGAGAACTAATTCCCAGGTTTGGAATTCCAGTCACTTTAGAGACAGATAGAGGAACCCATTTTAATAATGAGATAATTCGGCTGATTTGTGCAGCATTTAAAATTGAGCAGAAGCTGCATTGTGCCTATCGACCTGAAGCATCTGGAGTGGTCGAGCAAATAAATGGCACTATAAAATCCAGGTTAGGGAAAGTGTGTGCATCCACATCACTGAAATGGCCTTACGCTTTGCCCCTTGTACTGATGAGTCTAAGAAGTATTCCTGACAAAAAGACGGGATTGAGTCCTCACGAAATTCTCATGGGAAGAGCAATGAGACAAGCATACATACCAGCAAACAAATTGATGAGTTATCTGATGATCTGGTACTCGATTATTGCAGAGGATTGGCTGATCTGGTATGTTCTGTGTCTCACCAGGTTGGAGAAGATGCCACTACAACACAGCCAAAACAAGCTCATGATCTGAGTCCAGGCGAATGGGTTCTAGTCAAGAAGCACGTAAGGAAATCGTGTTTAGAACCCAGGTGGAACGGACCTTATCAAGTCATACTGGTGACGACAACAGCAGTGAAGTGTGGTGGTTTGCCAAATTGGATCCATGCGAGCCATACCAGACGAGTCCTAGGTCCACTTGAACGACAAGGAGAGCAGCAACTGGTAAAACAAGAACAAAGACCAGCGGTTGAAGTGTGTGAAGCTGATGAATCTAGAGTGAAGGATTCTGATGATCAACCAGATGATGAACAGCCGAGCACAAGTCAAGTAAAGTGGGCACCAGTTACTAGGTCTCAATAGACTGCTGTTGAGCCAGAAGAAAGTGAGTTCACTACTAATCAAGAACCAAGTGGGTTCACAGCTGAACCAGAAACAAGTGAAACTGCTGTGGAACCAGAAGGAAGTGAGTTCACAGTTGAAAGAGAAATTACTGGCGAGACAGCAGAACCAGAAGTTGCTGAAAATCAGGAAGAAGAGCAGATCTAAGAAAGGCCAAATAAGAGAATATGTGAACCAGACACAGAAGGTGAAAAAGTAGTTCAAATCAAGAAACCAAAGAAAGGTGATAATTGGCTAGGAGGAGTGAAAAGACTGAAATACACTCTAGTGAGAAGAAGGTCAAGAAGAAGACCAGAACAAATTAATGAGGTCTCTAGTCAAACAGAACAAGAAGAGTCAGGAGAAGAGTTAGTACGAAAAACCAGGAGAGTAAGAATTCCAAGCAGAAAATACAAAGCACCAGACTGGACCTACATCATACTGGAAGAAATTGAAAGTTCTGATCCAAGTGACGAAAAAGACAGTTCTGACACTGAGCAAGTTGATGAAAGCAAATTGAGACCACCTTAAGAGAACTGTAGAAATTTAAGTAGTAAAAAAACTTGTCACAAAAAGAAAAACTGAATGACTCAGAAGATCCAGAGAAAATAAAATAAAAGAAGGGGGTAAAGAAGAAAGCCAATAGGAGTAGTATTACACCATTATTTTTTTTTGCATTTATAGGTCTAGATAGATTTTTATTTTTAGAATACAAAATGGCAAAAGCAGAAGTGACTGAACATCCAAAGTCTAGTCTAAAACGTAGATGTATTAAAGCTTGCTTATGTAGTGTCTTGTTATTAACATTTATGTGGATATTACTAACTGTCCTTGTACCTATTTTAATGATAACTAATGATGGAAACAACACTAATGATATAACAAGAGAAAGAATGAGTGATGTCACTAATGAAACACCTAATGCAAAAATAGAACCATTGGATGGAAGTATTCTCCATCATGATAGATCAGTTAGTGATTTCTCGTTAAATGTGTTTACTAAATTGTTGTATGAGTATATTGAAACCATGAATGTGAGTGATTGTTATGTGTGCATGCAATTACCTTCGTCTGTCTCAGAGGGGGTGACCTATCACCACCTACCATTAACATATGGTGTGTCTTGCAGTGTACTAACTAGCCTGATTTATGTGACGGGGAAACTCGAATACCACTATTCCAATATAGATTTGGGGGCATATTCTCAAGGACTCATCGCCGATTTAGCGGCACTTTACCGCTACGAAAGTGGTGATAGACCTATTGCCCTATTCACAAGCCTGCGCAAACAGCCGTCATCGCCAGTTTACCTGCGATAGCTGCCGCTAAAAACATCGCCAAGGCTGACAGCGACAACTAACGCTAATCATATGCAGAGTAGGCATTCCCGTGCAAAAATTCATGATAACACCACTTCGCGATATTCTCAACGACCACCCAGATCGGCGATGCGGTCCAAAAACAGGAGATAAGGCGCGTTAGCAGCAGGGACTTAAGACCTGCTTTTTTCTGGTCTTAAGTAGGATGAAAACCTGCAGTATAAAGGGAGCCCAGCCCAGAGCCACATCTGAAGACCAACAGATGCCATGGAGCTACTAATCATGCAGCTTGGAGACCCAAGAGGGCCACAACACCCACCGCCACCACCCCCAGGACCACCCCCGCACCCAGGACCACCCCCACCGGACTACCACCGAGGCAGCGCAGAACAAGACAGTGGACCTTCCGAAAACGCACCAGCCTCAGAGACTGAACGCCAGAGGATGTCATTGCCCACTACAGGCTCAAAAGGACAACCATCCTCCGCATCCTGACCCACATTGCCCACAGGCTGACGGTACCAACACAGCGGACAACCAACATCCCTCCGCAGACAAAGCTGCTGGCTGTACTGCACTTGTTGGCCTCTGGTACCTTCCAACCAACAACTGCCAGAGTCGGAGGAGTCTCACAGCCAGCCCAATCAAAGTTCCTCACACCTGTCATGGATGCCATCATCAGCTACATACCCCAGCACCTTCACTTCCCCCACACTGCGCAGGAACAGATGAAGACTAAGCAAGGCTTCTACGCCATAGCTGGCTTCCCGCACGTGTTGGGGGCAATTGACTGTACACATGTCCTACTTGTGCCCCCTGCCGACACTGCACACAAGTACCGCAACAGAAAGCACATGCATTCCATCAACGTGCAGGCAATAGTGGACCACCGGGGACTGTTCACCAATGTCGTTGCCAACTTCCCAGGCAGTGTGCATGATTCCTACATCTTCCGACAGTCCATCATCAACCAGCGCTTTCAGGATGGCACCTATGGAAATGCACTGCTCGTTGGTAATTACCAACGGAACACACCACACACCTCAACTCCACAATCATACAATTCACAACTGTGGGAATGCACATGTAACAAAATCACATACAACATGCCAACCAACATGCCCACCTACCAGACACGACAACACAAGGAACTTTGGTAACAGGGGCCAGACATGTAGACAAACCATCCACAAAGGCATAGCCCCTCTGCCACACAATTGCAGAATGTGGGGAGAGGTGGGAACCAAGAATGTGTGAAGGAGGCAATGGACCCATGAATAAGAATGTACACAATGCCAAGTCTGGTGGTGATGTGCTGGACAGTCTTGAGTATGCAGAGCACAGACATGTCCATGTGGGCATATACTGCTGGTGTTTGCAGTGCTGTGGACAGTGGACGCAACCATGTTACCTCAGGCAGTGGGGAAGACCTTGGACATGTAGCTATGTCGCCCCCCCTGTAAGCGTAAGCATAGTGGGCTGGGCCGGCGTATGCCAGACCAGCGTAGGAGTGTGAAGAAATGGCCCGGGGCTCTGGCCGTGGTTCAGTTCTGGGCTCTGGGCGTGGTTCAATTCCGGGCTGGCCACAAAAGTGACTATGGCGTGTGTCTCCGTTGTGGTGTCGGCGCCACCCGGCCCTTAATCGACAATGTTGCAATGTAGTGTTATAGGGATTCTGCACATACACAGAACTATGCACAGCAATGCAGGACTTCGGTATATAGGGGCTACGCCTTCCTACAGCCTTAATACCCACGAGCCCACGACCGGCTAGCTATAGTGTCCCACCTGCCCTCCTATACACAGACAGAGAAACAGGCGTTTAGACAACCCAGAACACAACACTCCCCTAATCACTCAGGGATCGTGGTAACAGGTCATTCCCTTTCGCTCAGACTCTCGTACTCATCCACAACAAGAGATTGACAGAGTCACTGAGTTAGTTTAAAATGTTTATTTTAACTAACTTGCTCTAAAATGCAGTATACAAGCCACCACTAAAATCAGAATGCATAATACAAACATTGTCAGCATTGTAGCAAGTCCATACATTATAAAAGGAGAAATCATTGTATATTGATTCTGGAGACAGGACTATAAAACCTACTCTCCCTCCCCATGGACGGGAAAACTAAGATGATATCATAGAAGATCTTTGGGTTTGTATAGCAGACCCCATACCTCTAAGACATAGATCCTGTCTCTACATCACAGCTCCATACAGCTCTTCATTCTTGAAAAGTCTCTCCTCAAGTGTGTCTGCGTGTAACACGCATTCTCCTAATATAAAAAAAAAGGTTCCTGTCCCACAAACAGCAGCTGCAGGGTATGTTTTGTCTATGTGCTAGGGCCTGACCAGATCAAAATAACAAGGGACGGTGTTGTTTGACCTTGCTCACGATGTTCAGACTAAACTCCAGGAACAAGCAGGGAACCAGCGCACCCAGCGGGTCGCAGGTGACCAGCGAAAACATACTTGCATAAGAATAAGCCTGTAGTGTCGTGTGCAAAAGCAGCATCATGGCCTCCGGACCCATTCTAATCTAAAGATGTCAACGGGGTCCCTTAAATCCACATGACACCCTCCCCCTGGCCAGGTTGCAGAAGAATAGAAAAAACAAGGTCCAAGTCGCAAGCAGAGTCAAAGCACTGAGCATAGCAGGGGCAAAGTTCCAAAAAATCAAAATTCATTATAAGGTTAATTAGTGGTAAAATACGAGAAGAAGAAAAAAAATAAAAATGTCTTGTTGAACATTAATCATTGGAATCATATGAGATCCATTGAACCTTGGATGGCAAGGTGTTCCAAAAGACGGTCCCCTCCTCAAAGACAAGGAGGGACAACATCCAATTCAACAACTCGAAGGAGCATACGTGCTCATCATAATCCATAGCTTCAAAAAGCATGGTCGTACATCCTGTATCGTACTCAATGTAGCTGTGTTGCAGCAGGCGCGACGCCCCTTCACAGATGTCCCATTGTGCCAGCACTCCATTCACGGCCGCCATCAGCATGCGGGTAGCAGTTGCACATGATTGATCATGACGCAATAGGGGCCACAGCAACAGGTTGTAATCAGGGCAAGGCCGTATGGCGTTTGAGAGGCACAAATCCAAAGCCCAGGAGAAAGGACAGTCGCGGCACCAAAAAACTGGATGAACGCATGTAAAGTATGCGTATCTGTAAGTCACATTGTAGGCAGCACCCACAACAGCCATAGGCAGGCAACCAAGGAATTCCTGCAATCGGCTACGGTACAGCTCCAGCTGGACCGGATGATCGAGTACCACATGAAGGGCAGCCATTACGAAGTAGTAAAACAAGTACCAGGACAGCACCAGCGAGCAAGAGGATCAACGGCAAGCCACCAAAATCGCTGGAAAAAATGGAATGAATAAAACCTGGAATTACACCAGATATCGTCTGAAACGAGGACACAAGACCTCAGCCCACCAATTTAAAAAAAGGTGC
The DNA here is from genome assembly GCA_963921515.1 of Calotriton arnoldi. NCBI lineage: Eukaryota > Metazoa > Chordata > Amphibia > Caudata > Salamandridae > Calotriton > Calotriton arnoldi. The sequence goes on along the minus strand of CAWUFW010004382.1, from coordinate 1,507,658 downwards.
AAGGCCTTCTGTGTCAGAAACATTGAATATTTGGTGTATCAACTCCCCAAAATGTAGTGGGAGATTGGTATTTAATAGGGATTGTATTTCACTTGATGTCCGAGCCACCTGTAGCTCGAATGTTTCACGGGCCGAGGTCAAGGCAACTTCATGTTGGAATAACAGTGCTTTGAGCCTACTTAATTTGTTGAAGCTTGCTTTCATAGTGGGAACAGAAGGCCACAGCGAGCTATCAGCAATGCCATGCGGGGGTGGAAACAGGACGTTGCTGCAAGAGAGACACCGTTGCGATACACCGGCGTGCGCCGAGGCCATGCCCTCATGTGCAGCTGTGATCAACGCATGTCTGCGGTTCTCGTTGGGAATCAGCGGATCCCCAACGGAAGGAATTGTTACTGTCGGAACTTGTTCCGGGGACAATTGGTATTTATATTTGGACGGAAACCCATGTGGGTATTTCGTCCCATCTCTGGTAGCCGCTACGGCTGCCAGTATGTCGGTATCGACCTTTGTCATAGACCATGTGACTGCTGCTACTGAACAAGTGTCTACTGCATTTCTGGCTGCCTCGCCAGCCAGAGTGTTGCCTACAGCGTGTGGTCCCACGCGCTGATGGCCAAGAGTATGTATTACATGTGTAAGTGGCAAGCCGTCTTTGAGAGCCGCCACTCGTACCCAAAGCGTTTTATGCTTGATCGTGTTACCCACATGACATGACATGACAGTAGCATGCACCCGGAGGGCGGGCTCGCCTGAATGGAAAAATAAAGGAGCGCTCGGGGTTTTGGCTCATACATGCCAACTGTTGTGTGTGTGTATCCTCATTGCCGCAGCATAAGCCAAAGGCCTAGCCTCAATCGCAGCGCAAGTTCAGCCAGGCCTGAAATCCACATCTGTGTCCGCCCTATCCTTACCATAGGCCTACACACAAGTGGCCGCCCACCTTCAACGGCCAACATTACAGTGTTGTTGTCAGGCTTGCGGACATGCGCAGACAGGCATGACAATGGTCTGCCGTAGGAGTGCAAGTGATGCAACCGCGCAGCGCACACAAGTAAATAGGCTCGGGGGAGGGACGAGCAGCTGTGAGGCTACGTAATACACATTGATCCCGCACATTAGCCAGAAGCAATACATGGCAAACATGAATCCAAAAGTCGCACAAATCACACACCACAAAACTTGTAAGTCTGCCAACACAGCATGCTGAACCACCAATTTACACTAATCTCACTTACCTCTCACAGGTGATCAAGGATATGCACTCTGCCCGTGGATGATGACACCCCTCCGAGCCATGAACACCCCGGCCCAGAGGCAGTACAATGTGGCCCACAAACGCACCAGGGTCATTGTTGAGCGCACATTTGGCGTGTTAAAGTCACGTTTCAGGTGCCTGGACATCACAGGTGGAAGACTCCTGTACAGCCCGGAAATAGTGTGCAAGATGATCATTGCATGTTGTGTATTGCACAACATATGTGTACGCACCAATGCCCCATGGATCCAAGTGCCAGATGCACCGGACGATGATGAGGAAGATGAGGCAGGTGGACCACACCCCACTGCAGCTGCAGCAGGAATAGCCCGAAGGAACACAATCATTAGCAATTTCTTCGCATGAGCACGTCACATTGTGACTGTCCTTAGCAATCATGGAACAGTACAAAATGACCACACGAACAGCATGCGCAAATGAATTCATTGCAACACACATTCCCTGTGTGCATGTCAGTCCTCTGCATTAGCACATCACTCTGACAAGTGTAAGTGCAACATTAAGTGCTAACAATCGCACAATTAGCATATAGATGGTGGGTATGTCACCTCTGTACAGAGAGGCTGTTTAGGGTGTCACGTATTCGAAATACCATTTCAGGGTGTCAATTGTAGTACGTAATCCCACTCATCAGCGTATCACATGTGTACAATAACATGACATGAAGGCTGTCATTGGTGTTCAAAAAAAGACAACAGGGTGTCATTTGGGGTGAAATATGACATTTCGGGTGTCATTTGGGGTCCAATATGGAATTGCGGGTGTCATTTGGGGTCAAATATGAACCACCCTGATGCAGAGATGCACCCTGTGACTCAAGACCCACAACATGTGCAACATGAACGTAAGGGGGATGGGGGCACAGTGAACACCTCAGCAACATGGGAGATGCACGCCAGCCAAAAAGCCAGCAGGAATACCTTGCGTGGAACACACCAAGGTGTCCCCATGACATATGTGCCATGTACAGATCACATGTGTACACGGACGTCATGCATCAATAGTAGTGAACAGTGTCAGCTAATAGATGCAAGGTGAGAAGTCACGCGCCTCCTCACAGCTACCTGTACACATCACTGTCTGACTGCAGCAAAACACCACTGCTACATCTGAGCATGCAAAATTGACCGTGAGGGCACGTACATGGCTGGTTAGGGTTCAACCGTGCCGGAAGGCGAAGCTGTGACATCCCCCCCCAAAACCCACATCACTTTTCCAGAATGCAAGCAGATGACAAACTAACATTAGGGATGTAAGCACCTTTGTCTGAACTAGAAGGCGGTAGCACATCTGCACCTCCGACCTTGGAATTGCATGCGCCTGGCACCCCCTGAGAGATACCATAGCAGCTGATGATGACTCCCACACTACGCACAGCGCTAACCAAAGACCAACGTATACACACCCCACACACAGAAGTCCTTGCTCGCAGTTCTCTTGCATGGAATGACCTTCACACTTACGCACAGACCATCCCAGGTGTCCAACCGCTGCACACTCAAACAAATCATTGCTTCGAGCTGTGGCATCCACATAACTTAGACTTAGGCTTTTTTACACACAGCCCTATTTCCTACATTGACGTGGGGCTAAGTTGGGAAATTGCGAGATTGTTGTTTAGGAGCAATGAGGCCACAGGTAGTTCACATATTCCCAGTCATCTCACTGCCTGTCTGGGTCATGGTCAAACATGCGCATTGATATCAGTTCCCAGGGAGTACCTTTTTTTGGAATCACTGCCCCTACATTCATCCATACTTTCATACTTGCTTGATCATAGACATGACACATATGTGTGAATTAGAATGTTTTGGTCACATTCGGTGGAGTGTTGAAACTGGACCAGCACATGGCCATGCAAACCCCACTTTACATTGTTGCCCCGTGGAGGGCCAGCCTTGTGCATGTGCATGGGTTTGCACATGCATGGGTTTGTTGTGAGATTGGTGATGTGTGGGGAGGGACCCCTCTGGGCACATTGTCGACGGGGGCCTACTTGCTGTTTCTATGTGTGCTGCAGTATGCCAAGGAGATCAGGGACATGATCCATAGTCATTGTGGGTGTGCACTGTGCTATACTTAATTGTGCATGTGTGCCGTGGTGCCCATTTCCCCCCGTCCCCCCAGTCCCTGGTCGTTACTCACCCTGTTGCGTCAGGTCATGTTGAGCAGTGTCCGGTCCCCCAACTCCTGCCACCATCTCCCCACTGATGACTGTGGACACCATTTCCTTAATCTCGTCCAGCTCCTGCTGTGGCGCTGGACTCCCACCTCCAGTCTGCATTGCAGCTTTCCGGTTGTTGGCGAGTTTCAGCTTGGTTTTGTGCTTCACATCATTCCAGCGCTTCTTGCAGTCGTCCACTTCCCTTCTCTTCACTCCGACTGCATTCACCTTGGCCAAGATGGACTGCCATATTGCATTTTTAGTTGCCAATGACACAGTGGAGGTGATGAACAGTTGTTGGTGGTCTATCACCTCCGTGATCAGGATCTTGTTTTCCTGCGGACTGAATCGCGGGTTCCTCTTCTTCTTCTCCTTGCCCCTCTCCTTCCCCGAGGTCCCTGGCTGGTCCTCCGGGGGGTTTGTGGGGTTCTGGTTGGCCTCTGTAGTTGCTCCAGCTTCCTCCATGGTGCTTCTCAGTTGTTTGGGTTTTGTTTTTAAATTATTATTTTTTTGCAGCTTTTATAGTGATTTTTCCCGCCTGACATGGGAATAGCAAGCCTGGCGCTGCTTATCGCTGATATTTTTATTGCTGTTGGGCCCATCGCCACTTTTTTCACGTTCGGGTTTCCTTTTTTATCGGCGTCCTGGTAATTTTAATGCGGACATTTGATGCGTTATCGGGGAACTATCGCCTGTTGCCGGCGTGTTGAGAATACGCCGTTAACACGGCGTTGGTTTCCTGCAATAGACGGCGTTATGTGAAATTGCGTTAACCTAGTTTGGCGATAATTATCGCCCGTTCTTGAGAATATCCCCCTTAGTGTTTTCAGAAATACCTGTAATTAAGGTGCTGAACAAAGTTTTAAGTGGCAAAAATGCACGTTATATGGGAGAGTTCTTCCATATCACTAAAACTTTAGATGTAGAATATGCTTATAGAAATAACCTGACTTGTAGTTTGCGGGTGGAGGAAAAGATTTTTATAGAAATGGTAGAAGGTAGAAGAGAAAGTTTCCAAAGAAAGGCTGCTGAGCAGAAGTCACGGGTACCTCCGTGGGCTTTTAGAGAAGGAGATTATGAGAAGGGCGAGACATACGCTGCAATGTCCCTGGACTGGGCCCAGAAAGGGAAAATATGTTTGCTTAGAACAAAAACTGACTATAACAATTATTTCATTGGTAGTAGTGAATGGGGGCATACTTTTCAAATCACTGGAGGTTGGGGATTGAAGGGTGGAATGATCCTGTCTTTTCAAGAGTCTATTATGTGTGTGGTAGAAAGGCCTATTATAGATTGCCTGCACACTGGTATGGAAGTTGTTATTTTGCTATTGTTTTCCCTAAGGTCTATCACATGGACCGAAACAATAAACTAAATGAAATGAAACAAGGACTAACACGTAACAGAAGAACTAGTTTCTCAGAAAAAGTAGGTGATATTTTTGGTGCACTGATACCCTCAGTTGGAGTCGTCTTGAATTCACATAAAATTCGAAAATTGTCCACAGTGGTTGATCGTTTATCAACGGATACTGCTGGTGGGTTCTTGATGATTGACACCGAAATGGTTGCAATCAGATCAATGGTTTTGCAAAATCGACTTGCCCTTGATATCTTATTAGCAAAAGAGGGTGGAGTCTGCGGCATGTTGAAAATCCAACACTGCTGTACCTATATCCCTGATAAAAGGAATTGAGGGATATATAAGGAATATTACGAAATTACATGAAGACTTGACCCAACTGGAGGTTGATGGTATTTGGGAGAAGCTTGGTAAGGGTTTCTCCTCTGTGAATAAATGGTTTTCTACCTTTGGAAGTAGCTTATTAGGGAAAATAATAATGTCAATTGTTTCTGTAGCTATAGTAGCCCTAATGATAATAACGACATATAAATGTTGTAAGTGTAAAAGTAGAAAAAGGGGAGTGACAGAATCAAAGAATGAACGAAGATCAAGAAAAAGAGAAGAGATAGAATTAGAAGACATGAAAGGAAAATACTATGACATGATGAAAGATTTAGATGAGGGTGCCATAAAAAGAGAGAAGAGTACTGAGTTTTAGATAAAATGAAGATGGCACTTGGTATGGTAGGTATTTTATGATGGCTCCTGAAAGCCATCAGAGGGGGGAATTGATGGAGCAGGGGTTCAAAAAAAGAAACCTGCTCGAATTAATACCCCCATAATATGTACTAACAGTAAGTAGTAAATGAACTAACATGCACCTGACACAAACACGAGGGAAATAGCTTTGCGCATGGATGCACTAATATGAAATAATAAATGAAAGAACTAAACGTATTTGCAGTATGCTTTGGAGAAAAACGAAAAATAAATGCATGACTAGGTCGCATGTGCATTTCGAAGATTGCATGTTGCATCTTGCTTTCAAACAATGAGTAATGCTGCTTCCTGCTTAAAGCTTATGCTAGGTAACTCTAATAAGGAATAGTGCAAGGGAGGGGGTACACAGTGAAAACTACATTGTCATGTAATTAATAAATGTTCATTTTTATTTTGCTGTAGTGGGCTGGATGAAACTCCAATTATTCTTAAGTTGTCCAGAGTGGGAGGGGTGAAATGAGGAGTGGATCTGAACTGACAGAGGCAAGACAGATGCGCTGTGCTCAGCAGAGAAGATGCCCGAGTTGAAGGTCAATATGACGTTTGTCTGCCAAGTTATGGAGTCGACCGTGGGACCAGAGTCTTATTCCGCGGACGTTGTCAATTTTATGAATTAAACTATTCAAATGTATCTTATGAAAGAAAACGTGAGCACGTGTTAAGAACCAAACTGTGAGAAAGGATGCTGAACAATAAAATGACTAAATTGTAGGTGAAGTCACCATGGTGTGACAGAGCCACCCCCAAAGCCCTCCAATCATCTGCTTAGTTTTCAGAAATGTTTCAATCTATGTGGGACGGACATGTAGGTTTTAGGGTATAATTGGGGTGGCTTTAGGGGTGTGGTTTAGACTTGCGGGGAGGAAGAGAAGACGGGTGAATGCGTTGCTGATCGTCGGTTTGTAGAGAGGCCTAGCTGTTTCCTGTCCTTGTCCTGCTCTTGGGTCCCCAAATCTTTGTTCCCTGATCCTATTTCAGGGAACCCTCACCATCTCCTAGGCCGAGGGGGTGGTTTTCTCACAGACCGTTAGGTTTGTATTCTGTTCTGACTCATACATGCAAATTGTTTGCAAATGTATTCTATCTCTGAAACTTTTGTCTCTTTACCTATCCACTCCGTCATAGATATATTGAACGTATTATATTAGATGAAACTATTGTCTCTTCATCTATCCCCCCATAAGGTATATTCTGTTTCACATATTATTTTTGCTGAAACTTTTGTCTCTTAATCTATCCACTCCTTCATGCATAATGTCTTTGCTCATTGATGAGTTTGTATTCGTTTGATGATGCTGATGTTTATCTCTCCCTTTGTGAGTTTCAATATTTGCATTTTGTGACCGTATGCAATGAGCATTTACAATAATTTTGAGATAAAGCTTATACAATTTTACCGAGTGTCTGTGGTTATTTAGCTGACCAAAGGGTTAGTTAGTTAGTAAATCATTATCATCATCTATTCAACTAATTGGTCCATCGACCAAGTAGAAGGAAAGTTGATTAATTAATTTAGTAAGTATTCTAATGATGTTATACAAGGTTCACAGGAAGGAAAAGTATTTAACGTAACCAAATTGACCCCAGCGCATCAGGGATTCTGGGTGAATGAGTATGGGCCATTGAAATTGTATGAATTGAGTATTGATCCGTGATCAGGTTTTGACCACGCGCTGGATCACAGGAGACTGGTTTTAGTACAAAAGATCTCAGTGAGAGACTTTTCCTCCTTGATCCAGTCTCTGGTTGATATCTCACATGACTTTGGTGAGCCTGGTATAACTTCGCAGAGAATATTAACTTGAGATACCAGATAAATGTTGCTGGAGAAAACTACAGTACTCTGCATCTGGATGAGCTTGCAAAAAAAAGATATTAAAAGCTGCGATCACAGGACAATCAAGGAACGGTTTCCTTGGAAGCTGCCAAGGAAAGGAACTCCTCAAGAGAAAGCAAAACATACATTTTTAGCAAACATTTCAAGTTTCTTGTATAGGATCACATGAAGGTAAGGTGCATTACTTTCAGAAGCAAATATCAGAATGAGATCATGAGAAAACAGAGAGCAAGTCTCATTCAAAAGTATCTAAACATGATGTTCAGTTCCTCATCGCTTTACACAAACATCAAATTTGAAATGTCATGCCTCAGTTGCGAGTGGCAGTTGCCACGTACCGAGGGTGATGAGGCGGGGACGCAAAAGAAAAACATAATAACAAAACACTTACCTTGAGACACGACGTCCTCCTCCACTGGTCATCTGCATTCCTGGCAGGCTTCAAGGGGGGACCAGGAAACTGCGCTCACCTATCCTGGCGCATCTCTCAGCATGAGAGACGCATCAGGATTGGAGGGAGCGTCCTCTCGCAACACTACTAAGAGCACTGGAGGCCTGCGCTTTCTCTAACCCAGCAGTCTAAGACAGCTGGGTTAGAGAACTTTAAAATGCGCATGTCTGGTTGGCCGTTGCAAGATGGCCGGCCAAAGAGACATGCGCATAAAGCGCACTGTCACAACTCCTTGCTGCTGCCACTCGGCAGCACTGGGACCACCCGTCGTGTCACTCAGTTCTGGACGGATCAGTTGCTCAAAAATAAAGTGGTAATAAACTTTATTACCATTTTATTTTTCAGCTCTGGCCTGTGGGGCGACGCTCCTCCGCTAAAACGGAGGAGCTGCCCCTGTCAGTAGCCAAGTACAAGCCCTATCTTACTGAGAAGAGGTGAGGTGTTTTGATTAATGTATTAATAAGACTCATTAAACTTTCACAGTTACTCTTAGCATTATTATTATAATTGTACTATGTATTTTGGACGATATGTGTAATTTTAGGAAAATTACAAGTACTTCACGAAAAAAATGTTGGTAATTTAGCACACCTGTAGCATATGACAGTAATGGTTTGTGAAGGCACTCACTAAGCACTGGCGATCCTTAGCTGGCCCTCTGCAACTGAGAAAAACTCAGTGTTGGGCCCTTAGTGAAACAAGCACCCCAAAGGCAATGGCCTGCTGCATTTTGGAGTTAACTTATGGTTACCTACCTGGAACCAAGACTCCCAGAGTTTGTTTGACTTATTGTTGAAGGAAAATCCCCTGTGCCCACCAGAGAATGTGTACTTGCAGCTCTTGCCTCCTTTCCCTTGTGCAGTGATGCTTCTTGCCAACAGTGCACAGAAGTCTGCCTGTGGTGGGCGTAGACTCCAAGGTAGACCTTCAGCCTGCAGGATATTTCAGCAGACTAGTCACACTGAGTTAACCTTTTGGGGATGGAATGACTGTACCACTTCAAAACACCTGTGCACTGGGGAGCGCTGATCTTCTTTCCCTGGAGATACTCTGTTAAGATCTCGTGCTCTGAATTCTAGAGAAACTATTTTGGGCTCCATCTTTTGCCAATCCCAGCCACTCAGTCTCACTCTCAACAAAGAACTTCACTAAGATCCTCATTACGAGTTGGCCGGAGCGGTACTCAGGGAGGATACCACCTCGCAGAGTTCCAAGCGGCCTGGTGTTCCCGCAGCCAGGATTACTGGGCATGGGAACACCAGCAGAGTTTTACTGACTACAAAAAAGCATCTGGTAAACCACTGTGGCTTTAGGGCCAGAAGTGCCCAGAGGCTCAGGCCAGCCACCACATCAGCCTGAGCAGTGGGGGGCTGCTGACTGCTGCTCCAGCAGCCATACCTGACCCCTGCCAACCCTGCCCACTCCATGACCCCTACGCAGCAACCCTTCTGTGGTAATGCTTTCCCATTACTCTGTATTAATGAGTTTCTCTACATAGAACTTATTACCTTAGTAATCTAGAATGTATGAAGGCTCTGCCTTGGTTGCCTAGGACTGTGAGTCAGTTGCTGCTGGCTGCCCTGTGGCTAGGACGTTGTTATATCTCTAAGCTTAATAAAGAAGATCCTCTCTTTACCATCCTGCTTCATTTGAACTTCTTCACACTGGCGACGAGGATGGGATGGTAAAGAGAGGATCTTCTTTATTGATGAGAAATCCCCAAAACCAAGGAGAGGGTTTCATTTGAACTTCTTCACACTGGCGACGAGCGTGGGATGACCAGACTTCGTCTTACAAGATTGTCATCATTTACAAACTACAAGAAGTTCGTTACTGTATGATCTTCGCTTTCTGCTAAAGAGCTCCTGTCTTTCCTGCTCTTCTCCAATAGCGTCCTAACACAACCGTGTTCCTTCAAAGCATCAAGGTACTGTGAGAGCTTTATTTTCAATTTTAAGGCACTTTCCTCACATCAACATAACTGAGAGTGACTTATTTATTTATTTATTAATTTATAAAGTGCCAGAATCGACCCCCGAAGGGGTATCTCTGCGCTCGGGACGGGGCACCTGAGAGGAACTCACTGCTAAAAAATAGAATCAAAATCAGGAGCAGAAAAGAAAAGTCTTGAGCTGTTTCCTAAAAAGGGAATATTCCGTGCACTGTCTAAGCTGCACAGGAAGCTTATTCCAGAAACAGGGGCCTAAATAAGAAAGCGACTTCCCACCTTGTCTGGACCGTTTGATTCTAGGTACTGCAAGGAGGGATTGAGATCCTGAACGGAGAGACCGCTGAGGTACATAGGGAGTAAATTTATCTGTAAGATAACTAGGGCCAGAATTGGACAAGGCCCTGTGTATGGTGCAGCAGATTTTAAATTGTACTCGTTCTCGTATAGGGAGCCAGTGAAGCTTAAAGAGCAAAGGCCGAGAGGCTGTCCTGGGTGGGGCGTTCAGGATCAAACGTGCTGCCGTATTCTGAACAACCTGCAATCTATTAAGAGCAGCCTCATTAGCACTCAGCATTAGGCTGTTGCAATAATCCAGGCGGCTTAAAATAAGCGCCTGGGTTAGCGTCTTCCTGGATGAATCAGGAAGCAAGGGAAGGATGCGACGCAGTAGGCCCAACACATGGAAACAGGAGCCAGCTGTCTGTGCAGCGTGCTCCTTCATGGTAAGGGTCTGCTCCAGACGAACACCCAAGTTTTTTACACAGGACTTAGGGGCGGGGGCGGTACCCAGATCTGTGGGCCACCAGTTGGGGGTCCACAGAAATTGAGCCTCCCAAAAAGCGTAATCTCCGTCTTCCCCACATTGCACTGAAGAAAGTTACTCCTCATCCACTGCGCGATGTTTCTCATTCCCAAAGAGAAAGCAGCCTGTACCGAGGGTGTAAATTTTGCGAATGGAAAAAGCAGCTGGGTATCGTCCGCATAGGAGACAGGAATAAACCCGCTACTCCTTAACAGATTGGCCAAGGGAGCCACATAGATGTTAAACAAAGTCGGGCTCAAACAAGAGCCCTGTGGTACTCCCTTGGACAATTCTGATACAGCGGAACGATACGAACCAAGGTTAACCGCCTGTGATCGGGATGAGAGAAAACTCGTCAACCACTGTAAAGCCAAATCTCTGAGCCCAATCTCCTCCAATCTCCTGAGCAAAATCTTATGGGAAACTGTGTCGAATGCGGCAGAAAGGTCCAACAGCACCAGAATCATAGAGTGGCCTCTATCTAGGGTCATCCTGATGTTGTCGGTGACCACTAGTAGGGCTGATTCTGTGCTGTATTTGAGGCGAAAGCCTGATTGAGAAGAGTCAAGACTACATGTCCGTTCGACATAGTTGGAAAGATGGATGTTAATATGTTTCTCCAATAGCTTGCCCAGGAACGGAAGGAGAGAGATGGGCCGGAGATTGGAAAACTCAGTTAGCGGGGCCTTGGTGTTCTTTCGGATAGGCATAACCTGTGCTGTTTTCCATTCCAGAGGGACCGAGCCTCCTCGCAGAGAGAGATTGAGGAGATGTGCAATGGAGGGAGACAGGTGACAGGCGAGAGAGGTAGTAATTTTTGCCGGGATACAATCCAGGGGGGATCCTGATTTAATTGAATGGATCAATGATCCTACCTCCGCCTGCGTCACTGGGGGAAAGCTTCCCAGTGATTGAGTAACTGTCAGCCCAAGTGCTTTGGGAATCGTAATCGAAGGGGAATGATGTCCTGATTGAATTATTTTATCATAGATGGTCTCAATTTTTTGTGTGAAAAAGATGCTAATATCATCACATAGTTTTTGTGTCGGGGCTATTAGGTTCTCACATGCTTTGGGATTAGTGAAGGACTGAAGTATGCGGTACAGCGCCTTGGGGTCATTTTTAGCCTGGTTTAATTGCAGAGCTATATGAGCTTTGCGTGCTGCCCTAATTTCCGCATGATACTTAGCCAAAGCTATATAGAACCGCTCCTTATCTTCCTCCAAATGGGTAAGGCGCCACCGTTTTTTATGCTTCCTACAAATTCGTTTTCCGGCGCGAAGTTGAGGGGAGTACCAAGCATTCTGAGGATGCTTAGGGGAGCTAGGAGAGGGTTTCAAAGGAGCTAGCTGGTCCACTGCTCTAGAGACTGCCAGGTTATATTTATCAATGGCCTCTTCGATGTCATCTAATTCCGATATCCGAGGCTCTTCAAAAAACTGAATGAAGCCCTCTGGCGTAACTTTCTTCCACTGTCTGAAAAGGGGAGGGATATCATGTGTGATGTAAGTTCCTTTCCCAGGCGCCTGAATGCAGAATTCAATTGATGCATGATCAGACCAGGACATAAACTGGGGGGATTTACAGGCAACATTGGGGGAATTAGAAAAAATGATGTCCAGTGTGTGGCCAGCTACATGTGTAGGGCCTTCGTTGAGCTTCTTGGGCGTTCTTACAGCGTTTTTCAGCTGGGCCAACTGCACTTCATTCCCTTGCGCTGCACCTTGTGGGCTCTTTTGTGAGACTGTGTCATCACAGGGATTTGTGCCTGAAACGCTGGACTGGTTCGTCAGTCGTCATCACAGACGTTACACGAGCACTGCTGCCCTTTATTTCCTTGCACTGCACCTTATTCACTGTTTGTGAGACTGTGCTTTTCGCAGAGATTTGTGATTGGGGTGCTAGACTGGCTAGTTTCACAGGCGTTTCAAGAGCATTATTTGAACTTGTGCTTGCGCCTAGCCTGCTCGCTCCGAACGCCATTAAATCTTCTCTTCCCTCAACATGGTGACGCATCAATTATGCATCGTCTAGTTTCCTGGCAACCACGTTCTTCTGCGTTTCCAGCGTCTTGAGTTGCTAAGCGACGCATTTCTAATATCGCGCTGACGCGCACGGCTGTTTCTACAGTGCGCCGACACGCACAGCGATTTCACATATTTTGTTATTGAGCTCCTTGATGATGCGCTGACGCGCACAGCCAATTGCCAGCAACATCGTTTTCACGCTGACACACACAGCATTCCTAAGTACAATTTGTGTGTCAAGTTTTGTTCTACGCTTATACACACAGTAAAGTTTAATTTGAGTGTCAACTGTGATTCTACGCTGATACTCACAGCCCTTACCTCATTTCTTGGATTTTTTACTACTTCCTCCCTACGCTGGAAGACTTTATCCAATCAGATATTTATGTACATGCAAAGATTTATTATATTGAATTTAAATTTTAAAGAGGAACAACATATTTTATATACTTACTTGCTAACATTTTATTTTTACAATATTTATGTTAACACTTCACTCTTTAACTACATAATTTTACTGGTTTTTTACAATTTGATACGCTATGCAAAACGTAACTCCTCCACCGTTTTTTCTATCTAACCCTGGTGATCCAAATTTACGCTGGTCAAAATGGAAGAAAGTCTTCCTAAACTATGCAAGGGTTTGCGGAGTATCTCTGAGTGCTGAAAGGAAGTCAGCATTACTTTTACACTGTTTAGGTTCGGAAGGACAAGAGGTGTTTGAACACCTTCCGAACCTAACTGAAGAACAGTCAGACAATCTTAATGAATTTGAAATCTGTCTTAAAAAACTTGACAAACATTATCTCCCGAAAGTTAGTACCATTCTTGAACGATATCATTTTGGTAAGAGAGTACAAAAATCTGATGAGTCTGTCGAAGCCTACATTACTGCTCTGCGTAAATTAGGTGCCACGTGCAAATTTGATAATTCAATTGAAGAACGCATACGTGATCAATTTATGCTGGGTTGTTCTGTTGAGAAAATTAAAGATGAACTTTGGCAGAAAGATGATCCAAAACTTGATGAGGTTGTGGCAATTGCAAAAAGAATTGAACACTCTCTTGCTTGCGTTGAGGTCATAAAAAAAAAAGAAAATGGTACGTTAGATGAAAAGGTTCACAGTGTTACTAAAAAACGCTCAAAACCCATCTGGAAAAAACGTGAGCCTACTCATTCTACTCACTCTTCCAACTCTCAATTCAAAGCTAACACAAAAATAAAATGCTACTGTTGTGATATGTTAGATCATCTTGCCAATGACAAATCTTGCCCTGCCCTCATATCCAAGTGTAAAAACTGTGGAAAAGTGGGTCATTTTTACCAAAGCCTGTAGAGCTAAAAAGAATAAATCTAACAGGCGGGTCAAAGAAGTTTTGATAGAGAGTGGGAGTGACCCTGACTCTGACGACAATGAACTACACTGTGGGGAGGTCATAACACCAACGAATAAGAACAAGGGTAAAGGTCCCATTGACATGGTCTTAGTAAATGATTGCAACATTAAGATGCTATTTGACTCTGGAGCAAAGATCTCTCTCATTCCCAAGAAATGTTTGGATTTAAATCTATGTGGGAAAGTCACTATTTACAAGCCTGATATCAAACCTTTAGCCTATGGTGGCCAACCCATAAAACTGTTTGGCTACTTCATGGGAAATATTGAATACAAAGGCCGGTTGACTGCGGGGAAGATATATATTTCTTGTAGGGGTGACAGCATAATCAGCTGGTTCCACCAAGCTGATCTGGGCATATCTCTAGTCCCTGGTGATGATCCATGCATTGTACTCAGAGACATCTCCCCACAATCTGCTTCTCCAAAATCTGAGCCTAAAGAGTGTTGTGCAAATGTTATTTCTAGTGTAAGTGAATTGAACACTAGTATTATTTCGAATGTGAGTGATTCAAGTTCCGTTCTACGTTCTGAATTCAAGGAAGTCTTTTGTGAGAAGTTGGGCTGTCTCTCAGGCTACACTCACAAAATTGTACTAAAACCTGATTCTCAACCCGTCACATATAAAGTACGCAGTGTACCTTTAGCTATGAAAGAGTCTATGCTTAATGAACTTGAGAAATTAAAGAAAGAAGGCATTATTGTTGAAACAGAGGCCACCGAATGGTTGGCTCCGGTGGTTTTGGCACGTAAGGCCTCAGGTGAGGTTCGCTTATGTGTGGACCTTAGTGCTCTCAACCGAGCTGTGGTTGCTGACAAGTACCCCCTCCCAAATATAACTGAAATGTTAGCCCAGCTGAGGGATGCACGCATCTTCTCCACTTTAGATCTTCGTGCAGCATACCACCAAGTCAAAATTGATGAGAAATCCATGGACCTGACTGCCTTTATAACCCCTTTTGGAACTTTCAAGTTCACACGTCTTCCCTTTGGGTTGATCTCTGCAGCGTCCGTTTTTCAGAGAGTCATGGAAGATGTTCTGAGTGGGGTGGAGGGAGTCAAGATATACCAAGACGATGTTTTAATCCATGGCTCATCTCAGAGCGAACACGATGCAAGACTGAGATGTGTGCTTGAAAGTTTCAGTGAGAGAGGTCTAACTTTATGTGAGAACAAGTGCAAGTTTAATCTCTCAGAAATTGATTACTTAGGTCACTGTTTGACCAGTGAGGGTGTTAGGCCTAGAGAGCGTCTTGTGAAGACTATTGAAGAACTGCCCGTTCCGCAGTCCAGGGATGAACTAGTAACCTTCCTGGGTATGGCGGAGTATTACAACAAATTTGTTCCACGGTTTGCCTGTCGTACATCTGAGCTTAGGTCTCTCTTAAAGAAAGGTAGGAAATTCTCCTGGTCTTCCCAGTGCCAGTTGGAGTTTGAAGGTGTTAAAAAAGCCCTTTGTTCTGCTCCCTCTCTACAGAGCTTTGACACATCCTCTAGTTCTGTTCTTGTCACTGATGCCAGTTCACATGGTTTAGGTGCTGTTCTTAAACAGATCAGAGATGGGAAGGAAGAAACTATACTATTTGTTTCAAGAGCTCTTGTTGGCCCTGAACTTCAATATTCTGTAATTGAAAAAGAGGCGTTGTGCATTTTCTGGGCAATAAAGAAGCTCAAGAAATTTCTCTGGGGTACCTCTTTCGTTGTTCATTCAGATCACAAGCCCCTAAAGGATATATTCTGTAAAAAGTCATTGGATGCTGTCTCCTCTCGGATGTGTAAGTGGGTCATAGCACTTCAGGACTTTGACTTTGTTGTAAAATACATTCCGGGTGTTGATAACAAAGTTGCAGACTGTCTTTCTCGCCTGGTTTCCAAACAAAATAATGCGATTCCTCTCGACCCTGAGGATACCTGGGAAATTGATGATTTTAAAGTATGTGAGGTGGTTGAAGGAGTTGTTTCTGAGACAGAATGGAGAGACTCTTTGAAAAATGACCAAGATTTAATTAATGTATGTCGATTTGTCTCAGGAGGGTGGACTGGTATCAGATTTGAGTTCAACCAATGATTATACGAGAAGCTCCTAAACGTTGTTGGCAACATGTGGCCTTAGATCTCTTGGGTCCAGTCACCTCCAAGACGGGTCAATATTATGTTCTTGTGTTAGTTGACATGTATTCTCGATGGCCGGAAATCAAAGTCACTCAGAGTATAGAAACTAAAGATGTCATAAAGTTTTTAGAGAACATTTTTTGTAGGGAGGGTCTTCCTGAATCTCTCCTAACAGGCAATGGTGTACAGCTGGTATCAAGAGAAATGGAAGAGTTCTTGGCCAAGAAAGGAATTGTACACAAACGTTGCTCTCTTTATAATCCAGAAAGTAACGGAATGGTAGAGAGATTCAACCGTGTTCTAAAAGAAACAATTAAATTGGCCAAGGAACAAAATCGTGACTGGAAAACTGCTATTGCAGAGCGTGTTATGGTATACCGTTTAACTCCACATTCTATCACTGAGAAAGTTCCATTTGAGTTGTTCAGAGGTCGTACCCCTAATACTTATATGTTTCAGACCTGGATGAGAGGGAAAGGTACTGATAATGACAGTAGTGAGGACACTGAATGGCGTGCCCGTCAAGACCTCAAGTCTGCTAAGAGAAAAGTCAACTTTGATAACAGACATGCAGTTTCTCGCACCTTAGTTAGTGTGGGCGACCGTGTGAGGGTACGTGTGCCTCAGAAGTGTGGTAGTGCAAAATTCTCCTCTCCTCGCACTGTAACCAAACTGTTTCTTAATGCTGTTCGACTAGATGATGGCCGTATTTGGAATTTAAACAGAATTTCTCCTGTACGTTCTTGTGTTGCTTCTGACAAAAGTAAAAAAATTATTTTTTCTAAAGAAGTTCCTCCTCTGCGTAGGAGTACTCGCACCCGCAAAAGTCCGCATAAACGTCTCAGCTATGTTTTGAAGTGATTTTATCTTATTTGTCTTTATGTTATATATTGTATTGGGGGCAAGGTGTGTGGTAATGCTTTCCCATTACTCTGTATTAATGAGTTTCTCTACATAGAACTTATTACCTTAGTAATCTAGAATGTATGAAGGCTCTGCCTTGGTTGCCTAGGACTGGGAGTCAGTTGCTGCTGGCTGCCCTGTGGCTAGGACGTTGTTATATCTCTAAGCTTAATAAAGAAGATCCTCTCTTTACCATCCTGCTTCATTTGAACTTCTTCACACCTTCATGCCCACATGCTCACATTTACCACCTGCTCAGAGCAAATCCTGCACAAAAGTACATGGTAATTCTGGATCCACCCGGTTATTCCCCATTTCACGGAGTTTATCTTGTTATCACCATTAGCCAATGGGGAGACACTCACCGGAATTGTCAATTCAGTTTCTGGTATCTCCTCACTGAGTTAACAAAGAGCTCATAATGCAGCCCAAAGTAGTTTTTCTAATGATCTGAATGTATTTACTGTTTGAGACCCTACTGCTGTACAGCTGCTGGGAGCTCAGTGCATGGTCATCAGGAGATTGTTTTCTATACCTCGTGATGACGCTAGTATTTTCATACTTTCCATAGCAGTTTCAGCCTCACTTTCACTAACCTTTCACAACAGGAGCTGTGGAACCGCTTCATTCAATAAAACAGGTAAACATTAGGCCAAAAACAGTCACCATGACCTAAATTCTACCTACTTCGAGTACACCACTTTATTTCATAAGCAAAGACATTATACTTTGCGATGAATTGACCACGTGCTATGGGACCCCTGCTAAATTAAGCCTTTGCATTCAAAAAATAAATTGACATCTAGTTCACAAGAGTTCCCCTAGCATGGGCTTTGCCAAGCCCCTTTGACTCTGATTAAGAATCGCTTGGTAACTGTGATGGGGGTGTAGGAGGCTGGCCTGGTATATGGTGCACACTTCCTCAAGTGTAGCACCCTGCACCAGTCCAGACAACCCTTCTGGTGTTTTTAGTGGTTTAGACAACCTTAGAAAGCTCTCTAAGTGGTAGCTGTGGAGAGCAGCCTTCAAGCTTAGTCTAGGAGGAGTGTAAAGCAGCTTGTTTCACCAGTATCTAATCTTATAGTGCAGATTAAGTGAAAAAGAACACACAGTGTAGTTATAAAAATAGTCATTTATTACAGACACTCACTAACCCGATGCAATATCTCCTACCCGAAGATATAATAACAATACACACAATACTTTGATAATACAACAGGTAAGTAGCACGAAAATACAGTGGGCTCCAGGGGGAGACCAAACCATATACAAAAATAGTGCAATGCTTCTAGCGACCGAAGTCGAGAGTGGACCCAGAAGACTTAGAAGTGCTGGGGAACCAAGGAACTACACGAGGTAAGGGCCCAGGAACCCCACAGAGGCTGTGTGCTAAGTAAATACACAATAGCATGCTCAAGGTAAGTCAATGGGGAAGTCGCTGTTGCAATTCTTAGGAAAAGGGACCCTTCCCAGAGGACTTGGAAGACACCCGTGGTAGATGGATGGTTCAAGAGTCACCCCACCCGTAGATACCCAGTAGACCAGGCTACCTGCCCCAGGGAATCCGGGTGCATAGGTACGAAGTGACGTCGGGAACCGCCGTAGACCCCAATGGAGGACTTCAAGCAAGATGCTGCTGGCGAAGAGGCTGGAAGAGTCCGGTGGAATCCAAGGGTGGATTCAAGAACAGTAGTACCTGCAAGCAGAGGGGACAGTGTCTATGTCACTCAGGAGTGACCAGGGGGCACGGGAGTCGAGTGCCCACCAATGTCGGCTGTTGCAGGAGAGGTGACAGTGCCCTTGTCTCTGCAGTTACATGGACCAGGTGGCGCTGAGGACGACCAGGAACAGTGTACGAACTGTCCCACGTCGGATGTCAATATCCAGGGGGTTGGTGTCCGGCGGGAGCACCAACAGGCCTTGGCAATGGCAACGCATGGAAGAAGACAAAAAGGTACAGTGTCGGGACCAGCAAAGTCCAAGAGACTCACCACGTTCAAGTAAGTCAGGGTAGGCCCCGAGCAAGCAAGGGAGCCTACTGGAATCAAAGAAGACCCTCGAAAGGGCCCGAAGTTCTCTAGAGACGAGAGTCGCCCAGCCTTAGCAACGGCCAGCCAACGCGGTGCACACGGACTCGGTTCGGGCGGTGTTGACGAGGGGTCCTGGCCTCAGACTCGGTCTGAAGACAGTGCAGGCCTCGAAGAAGTTGCAGAATCGACTCCTGTGTTACTGAACCTGTTGGAGTCCGTAGGGGCCTAGGATCAGAAAATCGGTCAGCTACGTTGCGGTGCCTGTGGATGCAGGGGAGTGACTCCTTCACTCCAAGGGAGATTCCTTTGGGTGTCTTTGGATGTCCACAGGCCCCAGATGGAACCTGTAGGGAGCACGGACACTGACGGTGCAGGGGACTTGCAGAACGAAGAGGTCAGGAGCAGACGGAGTCTTCCCAGTTACAGTCTAGGTTCCCGAAGCCAAGTCAGATGCGGTCAGTACGACGCGGTCAGTACGACTCAGTCAGAATGTCCAGACATTTGAAGAGGATGCGGAGTTTGATCTGAATCAAATCCCAAGACAAATGTATTTATTTGTTTATTTAAAGAGTTTTATATAGCGCTGGCTAGACCCGAAGGTATCAGAGCGCTTTACATAAGGTTCAACAACGTAGCAGAAAAAGATCAGCAATTGCACATTACGTCAAAAAATAAGCAATACATTAAGAGAGGAGAGAAAGGAGAGAGAAAAGTAGTAGAGGGGGGAAGGGGAGGTGAGAAAGGGAGGATGAGGGAAGAGACAACAGTAGAGACGAAAGGAAGTCTGTCTAAAGACCGACTGGGTAGGTGACGTCCAAGGAGGGAATCCACGGCCCGTCTCCCTATAGCTAAACCAGGTAGCTCCATCGGGCATCAGACAAAATAGTTCGGTCTCAAGTGGCGTGGGAAGAAGTTCACAGAAAAACAGGGTGGGGACAAAGGGCAAGGGCAGGTGAGGGCAAAGGTCAGAAGCTGGAAAGAGTAAGAGCGGAGAGGGGTGAGGGGTGGGGGAAGGGAGAGGGGGGAGATAAGGTCAGGAGAGACGCGGGAGAGTTTGTCCAAAGTCCGGCTGGGTAGGTGATGGTCAAGGAGGGATCCAAAGTCCATCTCCCCTTTAGCTCGCGAGGTAGCTCCACCGGGCATCAGACAAAAATAGCTAGGTCTCAGCTGTCTAGGGAAGTTAGCAGGGTAAAGGTCCTGGTGGGTGGGTGGGGACAGGGACGGGAGAGGGCTGGTTGAGGTCCTGACGGTGATCAATGATTAAAGAGCAGGGGAGGAAAGAGCATCGCAGAGGGTCTCACTGAGTCGGCCATCTAGAACTCAGGCAGGGGGTACGAGTCATTGCAAGTTCGGATACAGTCAGTCCCCATGAATCTCTATGGCCCAGAAGGGAAGTGTTAGGGTGTCCATCTTAAGATCCGGTCGAAAACGCTGGGGCAGAGACAATTAGAGCCATTTGCCATATAAAGATCGTCTTGGAGACAAAAGCGGCCCCACAATGATAGGCATCTTCCAATCAGTGGGCACAGGTACAGCAATGATCGTCCAGCATGCCCAGGTCTCCTCGCGCAGCACCCCAGGAGAGGATGAGACGCTCTGAAAAGTCCTCGTTTCGCCGCCATTTTAGGGTCAGGCACCATCCACGAGGAGATCGTCGAGGAGACTAAAAACGGCCTCACAATGAAGCGCTCCTCACAGCCAACATCAACTGACCAAAATCACCCAGACTTCAGCGACAGTACGGTGATAGAGCGCCCTTCCCCCCCGGCACCGGGGGAGATCTCACCTCCGTTAGGACTCGGTGTAACCTCCAGGTGTCCCGCTCGTCATGCTATGGACCATCCCTCAGGTAAGCCCTTAGGTACCCTAAGGAAAGGGTTGGGATGATTCAGGGGTCCCTCCCAGAGGAGGGGCTGGACAGTGGGGAGGATACTCCCATTTCCTTGTCCAATGGCTCCCAAACTGGTTTGAGCTGGAGTGTGCAAGGAGGGCACCAAATGTGCCCCTAAAACAGTCTGAGTGGTGCTGGCCAGCGCCCCCACCCTGTCCAATACACTAAACCCTGTCTGGGGGTTGGTCACACCTCCCTGTGACAGGATACCTATTGTTCTGCCTTCCCCTGCTCGAGCTTGGCTCAGCAGCAGAAGGGCAGAATCCTGTCTCAGGTCAGCAGCAGCCCTAGCTTGCTGTCCAGTTCTGAAAGACTGGTACCGGGAGCACTGAGGGCCTCCCAAAGGAGCTTTACAGTGCATGGAATCATACCTCCCACACCGTTTACGGGGTGGGGGTATGATTCTTATGATGTGGGGGTATGATTCCAACATGTTTGATATGAAACATGACAGGGTTTGTTACGGCCAGTTTAGAGATGGTCAGCACGTTATGACGCATGGCCACTCTATATATCGTAATGGCTGGTTCACTGGCAACCCAGGAGAATGGACTCCGAAGGTTGCAGGGGTGTCCTGCTCATGCAGGTGCACCCTCACACTTAGAACCGAGCACCCTGGACTGAAAGGCCTACTAGAGGGGTGACTTAGAGGTTTTAAGTGCAGAGATGTTAGATGTAAGCAGACATATCTTTCGTGAGAGGTGCAAGCACCAACTCACACAGGCTGCAATGGCAGGCCTGTAGTCATGGGTGGCATAATACATGCTGCAGCCCATAGGGGACCACTGGTGTACCTAGGCCCTAGGTACCTTAGTACCATATACTGGGGGCTTACTAGGGTACACCAGCAGCCAAATAGGAATGTACCAAGGTACTCATCATAGCCAATTTAGGGAGGAAGCACGGTGCCTGGGGTCGTGATTAGCAGGATCCCAGTTAGACTAGTCAGAAAAACAGTAAGACACCAGCAAAAAGTGGGGGTAACCATGAAAGCAGATCCTATTTTCCTACAGGCAGTAACATTAGTTAGAATTTACATCTGAATTCTTTGAGTAATGGGAACACTGTGGATCTCTTTTATTTCTACTGGATATATCATCTACTAAAAGCAGCTTAAGCAGTAGCGGTTGCTGTGCGGATGGAGTGGCGGCGTGGGGGGGGGGTGACGACAGGGAGTTGGGGAAATGGACAACAAGGAAATATTTTTTTAAAAATAGGGAAAAAGAACTTACCTGAACCCTGCCGCCCGCCACTCTTCTCCATATCTGCGCTGCAGCACAGGCTCCCAGACTCATCTGCGGCCAATCCTGACACTGCTCTCATGCTTGAAAGCAGCATCAGAATTAGCCTGAGCAATGTGAATTTGCGCTCCCAGAGAAACTGGGAGCCTGTGCTTTGCTGTCTCTAACCCAGCAACACAGCTGAGTTGGTGACAGCAAAGTGCCAGAAAAAATGGCCAGACGGCCAGAAAAAATGAAATGCGCACTGATCACAGAGCAACCACTCCCTCTCTTCACTGCCCTTGCGATGGCCCCGCCCCCAAGACTCGCCCAGCCCTCAGAACCAGAAAAATAAAAACGATAATTTAACCATTTTATTATAATTTTATTTTTCAAGTTTTGAAGCTGGGGGGGAGCGACGCTCCTCCGCCATAGCGGAGGAGCCGCCACTAAGCTTAAGGCTCTGCTTGAAACTGAACTCCTGGGGCAAATGAGGAATTACTGGGTAGTAGGACCTGAAATTAGAATTCCCCCAACAGTTCCTCATTTCTCAGGGTAAACTTATGGCTCAGCCTATATTACATGGTAATTTCTCACTCCCCGTATCAGTAACTTCAGCAGTGTGGAATTACCACATCCAAATCTGGGACGCTTATGATGGGGCCCTAAAGTGATGGAAAGTTTTTCTTCTCCACAGCTGTAGACATTACTGCACTCCACAGGTTTTAGTTGTCTGGATCCATCCGAGTCTCTGATCTGGTAGTAATCGAATACAGACATTGAAACGGGTACCTTTCGGGCCCTATATTCATGTCCTTAGCCTTACTGGCAAAAACACTGATCAATTTCTGAATATAAAAAACGATAAGGTAATTCATGTCAGCGATTTAGTTCCTTTTTACAATTCATATGTTTTACTTAATCTTCAATCAATCAATCAGGGGGTTTAAAGCACGCTACTCACCTGTGAGGGTCTCAAGGCACTGGGGGTGGGGAGGGGTGCAGCTCAGATTAGTCGTAGAGCCAGGTCTTGAGGCACTTCCTGAAGCTCTGCAGAGTAGGAGAGCCTCTGATGTTGACTGGGAGCTCGTTCCAGGCTTTGGCCGCAATGTAGGAGAAGGCTCTTCCGCCCGTTCTGGTTTTGCGGATGCGCGGAGTTTCTGCCAGGGCGAGGTCGGCGGAGCGGAGGTTCCTTTTGGGTACGTGGAAGGAGACTCTTTCGTTGAGGTATTTTGGTCCTGTGTTGTGGATGGATTTGTAGGCGTGGGTGAGGAGCTTGAAGGTTACTCTCTTCTCGACGGGGAGCCAGTGGAGGTCTCGCAGGTGTTGGGTGATGTGCTCATGTCGTGGGATGCCGAGGACGAGTCTGGCCGCGGTGTTCTGGATGGTCTGGAGTTTGTGTAGCAGGGATTTGTTTATTCCAGCATAGAGGGCGTTTCCGTAGTCCAGTCTGCTTGTTATGAGTGCGTGGGTGACGGTCTTTCTTTCTTTCCCTAAGAGTGTTCCCTATTTCCAGGATGTTCGGTTTCTGTATTTATTTTCTTTAAGCGTATCTCTCTTGTATAGAGCACTCTTTGAACGGAGTCACCTCAAAGCCACGATTGAGAGCTCTGGAGTTGAGGCTGAAGGCAGTGTGAGTTTCTCCCAGTGCTTGTCAGTGCACCAAAAAGCTTTTTCAGAATACATGCTCATACAATCCTTGGCCTCTCTACAGAGCACAAAGAGCAATGGTCACATATTCCAGATGCTATTGGGATTCTATGCAAATGTGTGTGAAGGAGGTACACAGTTGTCAAAATATTGACTAAGCAAAAGTAAAAGAAAATGCAGAGCTCACATGTGAGTGGTTGCGTTGTGTTTTTGGAGCATGGTGAAGTGAAGGAGAGAGTGAAAAGATGGCGCTGAAGAGGAAAGAGACTAGGTGCAAAATATGCAGTTAGAGATGTGGAGAAAAATAGGGCATACATATCTAACACAGAGTGAACATAACAGAAGTGATTCAGACACTACGAAGACCACTACCCCTTCCATAGGCCTCAGTTCTGTTCAATTCACAGTCTAACAATTTAATAATTGAAACATTTTCAATATTATATACAACAAAATCGCTGTTGTTACTTTTTTATCTTAAACAGCTAATACAAATTGACAAATCCAGTAGTCCAGGCTGGATTTAAGTTTCGTCAGTTGTGCAGATATCTGGACGCAATAACAGAAAGCTCAGAGAGGAACCAAAATACCAGTCAGGTGGCACACTATGGGATTTCCAGAACCGGTTTTAGTGTTTAAACCACACCCTAAATTACTTATGCGACACCCCCTTAAGAGACCTCCCACTCCTTTCAACCCACTTATAGCATGCTGCACTCCATACAAATCTCATGCCTCATTCATGCGAGTTAGAAAGCAGCTTTTGCTTACGTTTACGGAATCGCTGGTTCATATCGCTGGGACAAACTGTCGGCACAGGGCCCCATTACAAGTCTAGTGCTGTGCTTGCTGGAGGAGCGATATTGCCCACCAGATAAATGTTCCCGGTACAGAGTCGCACGGAAAAGAAAACTAAATGTATGAGGAAACGGTCCAGGACGTGGCCCGCGTGCAGTGTTTGAGCTGGTAAAACAGGCTCCCGCATGTTATTCCCTATTCTGGGGCAATGATACCTGGTAATACCGGCATTCTACATTTACTCTAGTGCCAGTATCTCCCTCTTTAATTAGTGGGTAACTCGAGTCACATCCAAAGTATTTATGGTGCTAGCAACTCCTCCTGAAAGAATGGCTTTCAGACAGTGGCAAGGGCTAGCACTGACATCTAGCGGCCATATTTAAAACCACAATGTTTCAGTTCCCTCTCGCTTCCAGGTGCCACTGTTCTATTCTTGTCGCCAAAGAGCATTTTAAACATCAACCCGCTGGAGGTTTGGATTTGGCAAAAACAAATGACTATGGTCTGCTTTGATAACGTTAAAACGCAACATTATGTAGAAGCTTAAATAAACATATTTTGTGATTCAACACTCTTGCCATAGAAGTTTTTATGCGACTTTTCTCAATCAAGCAGAAGCCACAGCTATATATAAGTACATGTTACATAAGTTACGACTTTGGCGTAACTCTACAAGGTGTGCTTTTCCACCCACATGTGACACCGGTGAATCTGGTTCAATGCACCAGCGATGAATGTGAAAGACAGGTTATTGTAGCCCCTCAAAATACAATTCAATGTGTAGTTGACATAGAAGTATTGCTTTTGGGTTACTAACCCTCCCATAAAGGGATCAGGGGCACCGTGGTAACAGTAATAAAGCTTAATTTGTTATTCACAGTATCACACATACATACACACACTGTACGAAGAAGAATGAAAAGTTTTAAGTAAAAAGTATTTATTATTACAGGAATAATCTGTTTCTCAGTAGGTCTAAAACATCTACACAGAATATGATAAAAACAGCAAGAAGACACGTTATAACTAACGAGAATAAAATTAACATTTCTAGCAGTTTTTTAAATGTCCTTTAAAACCTAAAACCTTAATGCCTATTTCTATGCACTACAATAAGGGAGCAGGGAAAGCAGAATAACTTACAGTCTAGAGTGTCTTAGGGAGAAGAGACGTACTGCATACCTTGTTGACAGCAAAGGCTGTCTTCATCAGCGGACAAGTGAAGACAGTGTTCCTTGTGAAGGGCAAGCACACGTTGCGGTAGCAGTCATCTGATCTTCCTCCAGGACTCGGCTTTATCAGCTACAGACTTCAGGCAAGATGTAGCTTGGCAAAGTGAGCAAGGGACCCATGTCTGGGCATACCCTGTCAACTTAGGGTGACCAAAGCAAACACTTTGCCCCTCGATTCAAGCTAGCCTGGCTGATGAGGGGTGTTACCCCAAAACCGGTCGCAGGATGCATGTTATTGGTCCAGGGAAGACCTGGCTTGGCAGTTCGGGCCAGACTGTTCCCATGAGGAACAGGGTCAAGACTGATTTACATATGGCTGGGTCTGAACTAGGGTGGCGAAGTGAGCTAAAGAACGATGATGGATCTAACCCGGATCTGTGACTGGGGGTGAGTGTCTGAAAAGATTCAGTGCTCCGTCCATCATCTCCTTGTGTTTGCTTTGTTCGCCCTAAGTTGGCAAGGTATGCCCAGACGTGGGTCCCTTGCTCACTTTGCCAATGGATTCAAGCTAGCCTGGCTGATGAGGGGTGCTACCCCGAAACCGGTCCCAGGATGCTTGTTTCTGGTCCACGGAAGACCTGGCTTGGCAGTTCGGGCTGGACTGTTCCCACGAGGAACAGGGTCAAGATTGATTTGCATATGGCTGGGTCTGAACTGGGGTGGCGAAGTGAGCTAAAGAATGATGATGGATTCAACCTGGATCAGTGACTGGGGGTGAGTGTCTGAAATGTTTCAGTGCTCCGTCTTGCCCAGACGTGGGTCCTTTGCTCACTTTGCCACTGGATTCAAGCTAGCCTGGCAGATGAGGGGTGTTTCCCTGAAACCGGTCCCAGGATGCTTGTTTTTGGTCCAGGGAAGACCTAGCTTGGCAGTTCAGGCTGAAATGTTCCCATGAGGAACAAGGGTCAAGAATGATTTGCATATGGCTGGGTCTGAACTAGGGTGGTGAAGTGAGCTAAAGAACGATGATGGATCCAACTCAGATCTGTGACTGGGGGTGAGTGTCTGAAAAGTTTCAGCGCTCCGTCCATCATCTCCTTCTGTTTGCTTTGTTCGACCTTAGTTGACAGGGTATGCCCAGTTGTGGGTCCCTTGCTCACTTTGCCACTGGATTCAAGCTAGCCTGGCTGATGAGGGGTGTTACCCCGAAACCGGTCCCAGGATGCTTGTTTCCGGTCCAGGGAAGACCTGGCTTGGCAGTTCAGGCTGGACTGTTCCCATGAGGCACAGGATCAAGACTGATTTGCATATAGCTGGGACTGAACTGGGGTGTAGAAGTGAGCAAAAGAACGATGATGGATTCAACACAGATCTGTCACTGGGGGTGAGTGTCTGAAAAGTTTCAGCACTCCGTCCATCATCTCCTTGTGTTTGATTAGGTTGAAGCATAGACAAAAGGTTAGCCACACACTGGATACAACAACATAATGATATCAAAATACATATTGCTAATATTATCCTGCCTAAAACAGAGCAAAGTTTACCAAAATCAGCAACCACCCAAACAACCAATCCCACAATCCTTTATCTACATCCTGCTTGACATCTTTAGCCAACTTGCTTAAAGCTTCAATGTGAGACTGAATTGATTTAGAATGATCTGAAAGATTGAAGCAACACATTCCATTGAAATCTGAACATCCGGGATCATGTTTTAAGAGTAAATAATCCATTGCAGCTCTGTTTTGTAAGATCGCTTTTCTTGCCCCGCACATCTAATAATAATTCTGCTACAGCAACTGATGTATGGTTATTATTTTTCACTATCAAACATGCTAATTCATTAACAGTCCTAGAATTATAAATGGTTAGGCCTGGAATTCCTACTATCGAAACATGCAAACTGATATATTCAGAGTTAGATAATAAATTAACTTCAGAATCACAATGTTCACTGAGCTGAACAGCTTCCCTTATATCCCGGACAAGTAATGCTGGATTTAATGGGAACATTATGAGTCCTAATCTAGTAAAAGCACATGGTCCACCTGTTATATGTGCTGGAATATATGTGTATGTAACATTACCACAAGAAAAAACCCACCCTATAGGCAATTTAACATGTTTGAAATGACTGGCAGCAGATACTGCATACTTACATGACATACTATTATGCATATTTTTACATAAACTCTCATTTCGATTTTTGCATCGAGTTTGTTGTTCCCACGTCATCTTTGAATTAGTTTCTTCAAGTTGCATTTGAGCATATTTACCAATGTTAATTGGGTAGCAGGTTAGATTATAAAAAACGTCACCTTCACTGGCATTGTACGTTATTACTTGTGTTAGATTATTTCAAGTATCATTAGTAGTTTCTGGACAAAACCGGCAGAACTCATAAGGTGACATGTGAGTTCTCACATCATTTTCCTCCACTGCCCCATCTTAATTTGTGACATTGAATGGCTGCAGCAGTACATTGACGGGGGTAGGTATAAGTACAATAAGTACTAGGCACGAGGAAATAATATCCATGGTGCTTCTCATGTTCGTCATGCAAAAGTACGACGTGTTGAGGACTGTCTGTGCAAGATAGGACCGCACATTGTCAGGTCGATTCAGCAACGATGTCAGTCTGTGCTGTTGGCTGGTCACTTCGGAGTGACATGACCAAACACAATCCAGCGAACGCAAGCACAGCACAAACATGCCGTGCTGTGATCTAAAAGGACAGAGAACAAACAAGTATTCTTCATTCTCGCAAGTAACATTTATCAGCAGGCACTTGTTCCCACTTCTCTTGCCCTGGTTCATGATTACCAGGATATTGTCTCTTCCTGTTGCGATAACTTCTGCCTGTTCGGGGGACTATTTGGAGATTCGACCCACACTTTGGCCCCTGGATTCTTGTCAGTGGAGCAAAACCCTCCTTCCCCTCGCACAGTAAGAAGGGCTGGGACAGTCCCTTTCTTGACTATTCCTCCGTAGGCTGGCATAATCACTATTTGAGCGATTCTGTCTCGAGTTTATCAAATCAGCATTTCCACTGTTCAGTAGGATACCCTTAATTTCAGCTTGATAGTCTGCATCAATCTCCTCTCCCAGCACTTGAATACCTTTGAGAGCCAACCCAGATCGAGGGGGATCAATTCAAAGCTCTCTGGGGGAATATGGATTCCCACTCCTGTTTCAATGAGTGCTATATCTCTCGGCTTGAGTCTGCACAGTTTCAAAGCATGATATCAAGACCTGCAGCCTCTGATGTCGCCCGGTATGGAGCCAAGACTCCGGGAGCCGTCTCCCAGTACAGAATTGTATTAGGGGCCACATAAGGCTGAAACTGTAAGGCTGGGGTTAGCATCCCCATCAAAGGCGTCTCTGCGTTTGTCAAGGGTCTATTGTTCAATATCTGTAAAGCTTCATTCAAATGATCTCTCCAATTTTTTAATGACCTGTCAGATAACGTTCTCAACTGATCTTTCAACAGTCCATTCATGCATTCTATCAAACCCGCTGCCTGTGGGTAATACGGAATGTGAAAGACCCACTCAATGTTGTGTTGTGCACAATAATCCTGCACCAATCAATTTGCCTTTAAAATGAGACCCGTTATCACTTTGGATCTGCAACGGAATCCCATAGTACAAAATCAACAAGTCTAACGTTTTCAATGTGTTCAATTGAGGAGCACGTTTACATGGAAATGCTATCAAATATCCAGAGTATGTGTCCACCGCCGTGCACACATATTGACATCCTTGACTAGTTGGCATGGGCCCAATGGAAACAATGTGCTGGTAATTGTCCTCTGCCTGTCAGACCTCTCACTATCTGTGGGACTGGTCTGTGTTGGGTATGCTGACAAATAGGACACTATATGATTATGGATTTTATCAAATCTAGGGAAATATGTATCCCTCTATTCTCTGCCCACCTGCTAGTGGCTCTTTCTCCCAAATATCCACACTTCTGATGTGCCCACTTAGCCATTCCAACCAGATCAAAATCTTGCATTGCCACCTCTGCCTCCGAAATTTTAGCTTTTTTATCTGTAAGGGAATTAAATCAGCGGTTGAGTGAAACAGTGGGACAGTGAGCATCTACATGATACACGGTAACTGTGTTTGCCGTAACATTTCCGAGATTTCTTGCCACAACTCCTTACTCCACACTTCCTTTGAATGTGTCATCCAGTTATGGGCATGCCATGTGGGAAGCCAACTGGCTGACCCATTGGCAGTGGACCACGAGTCAGTGTATATATGACATTTTCCAGGCAATTCTTGTTTCAAGGCTTGATACGAATATAGCATGTTACAACGCATGCTAATACATCGCGTACTATTACAACGCGGTTGTTACAACGACCACATTGTTAGTACGCAATACCTTTACATCGCAAGTCATTACAACGACTTGCTGTAGGGGGCGCGCTGGACTTAGGAATAGTATTATCTACTATTCCTACTCCAGTTTGCGCAAAAGCACAGATGGTGTTGGATTTTATATCCAATACCTTTGCGCGCCCTACAGCAAGTCATTGTAATGACTTGCGATTTAAAGGTATAGCGTAGTAACAACGCGGTCGCTGTAACGACCGTGTTGTAATAGCATCGCGTTGTTTTAACAGCGTTGTAAACGCTGTTTCCCAGCTTGATACACAGCATATAGTTCTGCAAACTGGCTACTCTTTCCCTCTGCAGCAGTATGCAACAATTTCTTGGTAATGGGATTGTAAGACATTGCTTTCCAGTGCCTCTTAGCCTTCACATACCTGGAGGAGCCATTAGTAAACCACACATGCTTCCTGTCTTCTGAAGACAATTCTGCAAATGGCTAACCCCACTTCACAGGAGACTCCTGTATCTCAGGCACATCATAGAACACATCTGTATTTCCCACTGGGGCTTGTGCCACCTGCTCATGCAACACTGCTGTGCCTTTGAGACCTACTCGGACTCTGTCCTGTATGTACCATTTCCACTTGATTATGCTGGCTTCTTGCGCAAAGTCCTATTCTGGGAGTCTTGGGGGAACTCATCACCCATTGCATTATAGGAATCTCAGGTCCTAAAATCACATTGTGCCTAGGGTCAACTGCTCAGGATCCACCAAGGCCCAATAACATGCAAGCAATTGTTTATCAAAGGGGGTGTACCGCTCTCCGGCATCTGGCAATTTCTTTGTCCAAAATCCTAAAAGCACCCTCATCCTTCCTTGCTTCTGCCACAGACTCCAATTAGCATATGGCCCTTGTACTGTCACATTCAGCTCAACATCCCTCTCTCTCACTGGCCACAAATCCAAAGCACGCTGTATAGCCTCTTTTGCTGATTCAAGCGCAATTTGTTGCTACTCTCCCCATTCAAACTCATTCTTCTTTCGCGTAACTTTGTACAAAGGGGCCACAATCTGACTCAAGTGAGGGATATGCTGTCTCCAAAAACCAAACAATCCAATGAACCTCTGAGCTTCCTTCCTATTTCGTGGTACAGCAAATTCTTTGATCTTCTGTCTCACTTGTGGCACCACCTCTCTGTGTCCCTGATGCCACTGAATACCCAAAAACTTCATATTTTGAAAGGGTCCTTGTACTTTTGGGGGATTTATCTCACAATAATAACTGGTACCTCATCTAAGTGCTCCGCCACCAGCCGGTGACAGATGGTAGGACTATGCAAATACCCATGAGGCAATTTTTTAAACGTGAATTGCCTACCTGCCCATGAGAAAGCAAATTGCTCTTGGTTCTCTGGGGCTATTGGCATAGAGAAGAAAGCATTGGCAATATCAATAGTCGCATACCAAGTCCCAGGATGCTTCTGTATTTTCTCAATTAAGGTAATTGTATCTGGGAGAGCGGCAGTCAAAGGTGATAATCAACTGTCATGTGCCAACTATTGTCACTTTTGCACACAGGCCACACAGGGTTATTCTAGGCGGTAGTGATTGGAATCACCACCCCTACCTCTATCAAGTCTCATATGGTCTCACTGATCTCCTCAAGCCCACCTGGAATTCTGTACTGTTTCAAATGAATTACCTTAGTAGCCTGGGGCACCTTCACTGGAAGCATCTTCAAGTGACCCACCCTTACAGTGGCAATTGAAATGTGCCTTTTTGTTCCAATTTGATAACACCCATCCTCCAAATAGAGTGTCATTCCCTTCAAGATATAAATTCGAACAATATATTCAGAGAGGGGAACGATCAATACAGTGTACTCTCTTTTGGTATTCTCCCTTTTTTCATTTGGACCTTTGTCTGCACAGCTGGTGTGTCTTTTCCACCTAAACCTGTCATGATGAAATACTGTCCTTTAAACTTTTTCAGATTTCCATATATCAAAGTGGCCTCTGCTCCATTGTCTACTAGGGCTCGGGCCTTCTGAACATTACGATGTTTCCAATAAATTTCTATGTCAACATAAGGTCTATTATCCTTGCGAGCCCATCTCTGTACCTGAGCTTGGACTATTCCCTAATCTGCTTTCAATCTGTCAACCTTTGCCCAGGTAAAATCCGGGTACAACCTGTCATACTCTCGGGGGAACTCCTCCTCCCTCACTGAGCCATTCACTTTCTGAGTCTCTCCCTCCCTTCATCTTTAAATGATCAGTTCTTTCTCCCTCCTTTTCCTCTTCCTCAACCTCGGGCTTTCTTTGACTCACTTGCTTTTTATTCTGTTTATTCACTTTCTTACTTCCTTCAACCCTTTTTTCCGATACATCTCCCACAGACTCTTAGGGGCACATGCATCAATTAAGGAATTGCGATTCCTTAATAGCGATTTTTAAGGAATCGCTATTTAGGAATCGCAATTCCTTATGCATGTAGGAATCGCTAAATAAATTGTGAATCCTACACATTCCCTATTAGCGAATCGCAAATTGCGATTTGGTTAATAGGGAATGCCTTCCCATTCATTCCTATGGGCCTAGAGGCCCATAGGAATGAATAGAAAACGATTCACAATTTGCGATTACCAAATAGGTAATCACTAATTGCGCATGCAATTCCAAGGGTGCTAGGGGGCCAAAAGGCCACCCTGATGCACCCCTAAAATTGGCATTTGTGCACATGTGGCGCACACACATGCCCCAAGGGCATGTGTGTGTGCCACATGGCAATTAGAAAAATGCAATTTTGTGCATTTTTCTAAGGAATTGCAAATTACCATCAACTTGAAGTTGATGGTAATTTGCGATTCCTTAATGCAAAGTCGCATTCTGAGAATGCTTCTTACATTGCATTTAGGGAACCGCAAATTGCGATTCCCTAACTGCATTCGCAATATAGGTCATCGCAAGTTTTGCGAATACCAATTTTGCGAATGGCTTTGGGCTTGATGCATCCCAAAAGGCTAATTACCGGTCGCAAAGGGGCCGAATCTGCGAATCGGTCCCTTTGCGACCGGTAATTAGCTTGTTATGTTATGTTATGTTAGTGAGACTTGTAGAGCGCGCGAATACCCAAAGGTGTCTTGGCGCTAAGCTTGATGCATGTGCCCCCCAAGTCTCTATTCCATTTATCTGCTCTTTATTCACTCCATCCTCCAACAAAGCTATAAACATATCTCTTCTAGTCAGCCTGTTATTGTCTGTACGGGTCTCAGACCTGGAGGCTCTTTCAGTCTTTATCCAGTCCCCCAACTCTCCCAACTCACGGACTGCCTCAATCACCTGCCCCAAATTACTACCAGTCTGGTTAATTAGCAAAGTTATCATCACCTGTTTGTAGGCTGGGGGAGCCAAATGGATTATTCTAATTCGCACTGACACTGTCAAGAGCCCATCCATCAACTGATGTGCATTATCCAGGAAAATAGCAGTTTTCATTACTTCTTCTTTAAACCTCTGCATAGCATCTCTCAATGTATAACAAGGTTTATCATTCACTGGCCAGTCCAATCCAACTCTGTTGCGTATTTATAACTACTTCCAACAACTGCTAATTGTAACAGACTGATTTGATTATTGCCTCTGTAATTCCTAAACTGCTCCTGCACAGTAGGATCAGTACTGAGCGTGCAAAATTACACTGCGTGATCCAACCTCACTCCAGAGGCTCCCATATCAAACAGTCGTACCATCCATGTAAGAAAAGCCTCTCCGGGGTTCTGTCAGAATCTGTCTAGAATGACATTAATCTCCTGCTGAGTAAAATTCTCCATGGAATCCATCGTAACCCCATGTGGATGATTTGGACCACCCTGTATCTTCCGTCGATATATGGGCTGTGCCTGAACAACCTTTCTATCGTCCGACTTACCCTGGCTGCTAGCTTGACCACGCTCTCCCCCAGAGTCTGAAAATTCTGAAGAATCTCAAATATTTCCATCCCATGTTTCTGGGTCCCAATCAATTCCTATCTTTGCGATGGCTAAATGCACTTTTCTCTTATTAACCCTTCCCCTCCTTTTCTTGTATTTATATTGTGCGATAAGTACTGCAGCTTTCTCCACTACAGTTTGGTAAATTTCCAACTTATTATGTAATAACTTATTTTGACAAGTTAACATCGTAGAGGTATTCTTGGCTTCAACAAACTGTTTTTCCATTTGCTCCTATTAAAGCTGTAGCTGAACACATTTTTCATGCATTTTACGATAAGCATATAAGAGGATCCAGCCTCTTCGTCCTAACGTGCTAAGCTCTTTCCCTTTCTCAACAGGCACTTTTTGCAAACACGCAACCACTTGTGCTGGCTCAGCGTCAGCTAAACATACATTGCATTTTTAACTCAGCCCAACGCAATGAGCCCATTCGTGGGCAAGCATACCATAGGGGGCTACCGCCCACCCAGGTATTTCAGTTGGTATCTGGGAATCTGCCTTTGTTTTTCTGGCAACATTTTTCCCCTTTAAATTTTCGTATCCTGTTTGTGACACCAAAATGTATCACTTCTGATTTGAAACAATGTGGCACAACTAAACTCAACGCTCCCAAGAGGAGGCAAATATACTGCTGCACCTTTAAATACCACACGTAACTCAGCACTCCCTCAAGGCGAGGCAAGAAAACAGGACTCAGCACTTTCTCAAGGCGAGGCAAGGAAACAGATTCAGGTGCATTCAAAATGAAACACATGTATTTATTAATCCAATACTTTTAGAGGGAAGGCAAAATATATTGGTTAATGCAGATTCCCGAATATCAAATAACATAGGCACAAAAACAAGATAACATATGGCATATATACATGGAGCAGAGAAACTTATAGCTTATATACATGAAGTAAGTAAAAAGAATACATCACCGATCGATCACTCAACATTCTTGCCAACTCGGCTGGAGGAGCCCTTGACAGCCAGGCAGAAGTTTTGATCGGGACCCTCAATGTTCCCTGCAGTAACACGCCTGTTCCACAGAGAGCTCCTGTCTGAGCGCCAAGATTTCCCACCTTTAATACCTTTTACTCAACCTGAGGAGAAGTTTCTAGAAACCTCGCCCCCCTTTCTTCTGTTACGAAAACTGAGCTGACCGTACTGGTCTGTGTCACGGTCAAGACAAAAGCTGGCCAGGCCCCTGTATATTGACTCTGACACAGAGCTGTACATTCCGCACATTTCTCTGGCAACAACAAACTCATGTTCCAGATTACTCTGCACGGTGAGGAGCAAAAACAAGTGAAGATCGAAAACATCCCCTCCCCACCCTGCAACTGAGTGAGAGCACAGAAAATAGAGTCAGTTACACAAGATGGAGTCAATGGTCAATATATCATTCTTAATAGCATTACCAGTGTCCAAAGAGTAGTTAAAATGGACTGAAACCTACTCCTTTCTGAGGAACCTCCCTGTATGCAAACAGCAGGCATGCTAGGATAACATGCCATCTCCTACTTAGGGGCCGATTCCGATTCGGGCCGGAAATCTCTCCGACCGAGCCGGACTCGGAGAGATTTCCGACCGAATCGGACCCTAGCAGCCCGACCGAACGAGTACGATGCGCACGTATGCCATCGGACTCGAGTCGGTCGGACTCCCATTGAAGTCAATGGGAGCCGGTCGTACAACGCGTACGCGGGCTCCCATTGACTCAATGGGTGCGAGGCGGACAAGGGCGCCCCCTACAGCGTGTACGCGGCGAAGCGACTCGCGCCGTACACGCACAGGAAGGGGGGACCCATGGGTCCCCCCTGTGTGCGACTCGCGTGGCTACGCGTACAAGGGGGTCCGACACGGACCCCCAAAGTACGGCTCCGACTGCTCTTTCGAGCCGGAGTGCGCGGCTTGGTCGGACTGCTCGCGGCGCGCATCGTACTTACCCGGCCGGGGAACGTCTCCATTGCGCGGTGCGAGTCGAGTCCGAGCGAGTCGGTCGGTGCGGTTCGACCCGGTAACGAGTCGGTCGGAGCAGTCGGGACGCCCGGACGAGTCGGTCGGCGAATTCGCATCGTACTCGCACGCCCGGACGCGCGTACGAATCGGTCGGGAAATAGGGCTCCGAATCGGATCCGGTTAAGCCGAATCCGATTCGGAGCCCTACCGGCCGAGATCGGAATCGGCCCCTAAGTTTCCCAGGTAAATCCAGGATCATACCCATCAAGGTTAGTTAAATCTCTCCACAAGACCATTTCCTTGGGGATGGTAGGGGTAGTGAACTTATAAGTCACTCTACACTCATTCCACATGGCTTTCAGATAAGGTTACATGACATTTGTACCCCTATCTGAAAGGACCTCCTTGGGGAACCCAACTCTGGTGAAGAGGCCAAGCAGGGTCCACTACCACCAGGATGCACCTATTGCAAGAGGCAGTAGGTGGGTCTAGGGGACTAATAATATCGATCCCCATCCTCTCAAAGTGGGTCCACACATAAGGGAAGCCTGTGGCTTGCCATCTGACTTGCCAATAGCTGGGCAGGTGACACAGGAGCAGCAGAACTCCTTTACTTTTACTGACATCTGGGGGCCAGGAGCAGTGGTTGACCTGTCTTTCCCAGGTCTTGGTCTGCCGTGATGTCCAGCTAAGGGGTCGTCATGGGCAAGGTTAATGAGGAATTCCCTGTACTGATTGTCTCAGGTTTGGGGTCCCTTGTCTCACTGTATAGGATTCCCTTCCCTCAGTTCACCTCATGAGTTCAAGTGACAACACCTTCCTTCTGTTTGACAGCCAGCTGTCTCAGGCCCTCAAGAGTGGGACAAGTTTTTTGCCCCTGGCTCAAATCCTCTCTAGAGAGTCCTCCTGCTCCTTGGAGCTCTGGCTTGTCAGGAAAATCTCTCAAGAAAGCAGCCGCCTGCTCAGACACCAGGTCTTCCTCCTGAGGGTTAGGCTTCTCCTGTATCTGTAACCTTCGGAAAGTGACCTTGCCACACTTCCTACTCTGCTTCTTGGAACTAGGGCTTTGGGCCATTTTTCCAGGCTCCAAAGTCCCTTAGCTTTCCCTTAAGGCCTTTTGTGCTCTAGTGGAAACACACATCCACTCAGGGAGACTAAGCATTGCTGAATGAGTCCTTCTCTAAACCTCTGCCCAGGCAGACATTTCAAGGTCGTTGCCCAGGAGACACTCCACTAACATGGCAGGGAACACAGCTACTTTCTTAGGGCCTGTGAGAAGTTGGCCTGGTGTATGCTGTCCACTAGTTAAAGTGGGCACCACCTTGCACCAGTCCAAACAACCCTTATGGTGATTTAAGAGGTCTAAGATAACCTTAGAAAGATATCCAAGTGGTAGCTGTGGAGAGCAGCCTTCAGGCTTAGTCTTGTAGGAATGTAAAGAGCTTGTTTTACCAGAATGCAATCTTATAGTGTAGATTAAATGAAAGAGAACCATACAAGGTATTTATAAAAATATGTATTTATTATATAATACTCTCTAGGACATTCCAGTATCTCCTACACAGAGATATACACAAAGCACACAATATTTAAGCAAAGAAATGACAGTAAATAGCACTTTTACGCAATGGACCCCAAGGGGGACCAAACCATATATTAAGAAAGTGGTATAAGAACCACGACTCGAGTCAGGACGATGTTGAGAGGACGTAGAGTTGCTGGGACCCCAAGGAACCACACAAGGTGAGTAGATAGGGACCCCACGAAAGACGGGTGCAGTGTGGGAACACGACCGTGTGCTCAGTACAACTCTATGGGAAAGTCGCTGTTGGAGTTTTAGAGAATAAGGACCCTTCCCAGTGGACTTCGAAGAAACCCTGTGGAAGACAGCAGGTTGGAGAGCCACCCCACCCGTGGATATCAAAATACCCAAGTTACCTATTCCAGGGAAGCTGGGTGCATAGGGATGAAGTGGCGTCAAAAACCGCTGTCGAACTCAATGGAGGACTGCAAGAAAGTGCCGCTGCTGGAAGGGAGAAGAATGTCCGGTGGAATCCAAACGTGGATTTTTGTTGAAGAGTACCTGAAAGCAGAGGGGACAGAGTCTGGGTCACTTGGGAGTGACCAGGGGCTCGGTAGACGAATGCCCACCGTTGTCGGGTGCTTCAACATAGTTGCTGGTGCTCTTGACTCTGCAGCTGAGGGGACCAGGTGATGTTGAAGATGACCAGGAGCCGGATGCGAGCTGTCCCATGAAGGATGTCGAGTGCTTAGGGGTCGGTGTCTGGCGGGAGCACCAACAAGCCTTGGCAACAGCAGCCCACGCAGGAGGTAAAGAAAGTGTACGGTTCGGACCAGCAAGGTCCAGGAGACTCACCACAGCAAGGGGAGTCAGGGCAGGCCTGGAGCAACCAGGGGAGTCCAAGCAAAGCAAAGTTGACCCTCAAATGGACCCACAGGCCGGAGGCACAGGAGTCGCAAGAGGACCTCGAGCAATTCCACCAAACAACAGGCCAAGGAGCACTTGGTGTGAGGAGGTCAAAGATCTTGGTAGGAAATAGTGCCAGAGGTTGGGGCTACATGAAGCCCAATGCACTTGTTAAAGGAATGCCAACAAGCACATGCACTTGCAAATGAACGCGGTGCACAGGGGTTCAGGTATTGCAGCCCCCATGAGGGATACTGGCCTCAAACTCAGTAAGAAGGCAGCTTGGACCTCGAGGAACGTAGAAACCCACCTCCTGTGTTGCTGGACCCTTCCGAGTCTGTAGGAGCTTGGAATCAGCAGACGGGTCAGCAGTGTTGAGGTGCCTGCGAATGCAGGGGAGTGACTCCTTCACTCCAAGGGAGATTATCTTCAGTTGTCTTTGATGCTCCACAGGTCTTGCACGGATCCTGTATGGTGCACAGGCACAGACTATGCAGCAGACTGAGAGGGAGAGGGAGTCAGGCCCAACCGAAGTCCAGCGAATTCCAAAGTGCCCAGACGGTCGAAGTGCAGTGGTTTCAGGTCAGAATCTTGTCCAAGACGAATCTAAGGTCCTACAGCCAGGTAAGCCCTTAAGTACCCACAGGAGAGGGTTGGAAAGATTCTGGGTACCCTCCCAGGGGAGGGTCTGCACAGATGGGAGGTTACTCCCATGTCCTTTGTCCAGTTTCGCGCCAGAGCGGGAGCCAACGGCTCCCAGGACTGGTTTGAATTGGACTATGCACAGGGACACCAAATGTGTCCCTCATGCAGACTTTCAGTCGCTGGCAAATGCACCCACCCAGCCCTAATACACTAAATCCTGTCTGGGAGGTGGTCACACCTCCGTGACAGGATGCCTATTGTTCTGCCTTCACCTGCTCGAGCTTGGCTCAGCAGCAGGAGGGCAGAATTGTGTCTCTAGTTAGCAGCAACAATTTTGGGCTGTCCGGGGTTAGAAGGCTGGTACCGGGAGCACCAGGGACCCCATGAAGGACGCTTCTGAGGGGTGTAATCATACCTCCCACACTGGTTACCGGTGTGGGGGTATGATTCCAACACGTTTGACGCCAAACACGATAGGGTTTGTTTCAGCCGTTTTAGAGTTGGTCATCACGCGGTCGCATAATGCGCCTCTATATATATAGATGGCTGCTTCACTGAGAACCCGGGAGAATAGACTCCGTAGCCTGCAGGGGTGTCCTGCTTGTGCAGGGGCACCCTCTCACTTAGAAGAGAGCACCCTGCCTTCAGAATTGTAAAGGCCTGCTATAGGGGTGACATAAGTTTTAAGAGCAGTGACCCTTAGATATAGTAAACCTATATCTAAAGTAAGTGGTGCATACACTGATTTACACAGGCTGCAGTGACAGACCTGTAGTTCCATTTTGTATGGGCTCTCATGGGTGGCAAATACATGCTTCAGCCCATGGGAGGCCTCTGGGTACCCATGCCCTGGGTACATGTGTACCATATACTAGGGACTGACAAGGGTACCCTAGTATCTAATCTGGAGTGTACCCAAGTACATAACAGTTTAGGGAGAAAGCAAATAGACTGGGGTCCTTATTAGCAGGATCCCAGTCAGACTAGTCGAAAAACAGTGTTACATCAAGCAAAAAGTGGGGGTAACCATAAGAAGCAAATCCTACTTTCCTACAGGGCCAGTAACCACTCCCCACTCAAAGTCTACCACAGCTAAGGCATGTGACTTTGTAACATTGTCAGAGTTTACTATCTAGTGCACTTCCTCAGGTATGATCTGCCCTGGGAACCACCTTAGCCATAACCATGGTGATGCTGGTACCTTAATCCCCCAGGATCTGGACTTACTTTAGTCCCAGTGATTCCTCGCCACCCATGGAGACTAAAATGGCTTCAGTGTATCCCTTGTAATCTCCAAGGACAACTTCTACTCCTACCTACCATCCCCACACTGGCAATGCCCTTGGATGGTCACTAGTGGGTGACTTTTTGGCGCAGAATCCCTCCTCTTGTGCCTTGGCTGTCTACAGTCATAGCACAGCCCAGTATTCGCAGGGTCCAAGTTCTTTCCCAGGTATCCCCCCCATTGACTGGTATGTGGCTCTGGGCTTCCCCCTTGTAAATCTTCTAGGAACTCTTTGGGAATATCTGACTTTTTATGCTTCGCCCCATCTTTCCCCTGAAGGGATGCCAGTCCTCCATTCGCATGATCACCACCTTGGGACATTTTGAGCACCCTAGTTCATACCCATTCATAAGCTGTCTTCCCCAGCTCTTTAGGGCTATATAACTTTGAATCTACTAGATGATGGTGTAAATTCTCACAGGTACAATTTGTAAGTAGTGCTCCTTAACCACCAAATTGTAGAGCCCCTCATAGGAATACACTATGTTGCCCTCTGTCCAGCCGTCCAGTGACTCCACACAGGCATCTACAAGGTCCACCCATGTCTGAATTGAATCCTTGTGTTTGTTCCTGAACTTTTGTCTGTACTTCTCTGGGGCTAACCCAAATAGCTTCATGAGTGCCCCCTTTATGTGAGTGTGTGGCTCTGCCACCTCATCTTCGAGTGTCAGCAGTATATCTCTCCCTACTGTTGGAACTAGTTCCCACAACAAGGACCCCAAATGTTGGGTATCCAACCTTCTCTTCCTTAGAGCCATCTCATAGGATGTCAGCCAATTTTCTATGTCACCCCTCTCTACATATTTAGGAACAATACCTTTGGGCATTCTGGGATCTTGGGCACCCCCTTCATTTACCTCTGCTTATTTGTTGCTGCCACCATGTCCTTGGGGTTTAGGGACAGTTCCATTTCTTCTAGAGCTGGCTTCCTCTTCTGGATCTATAGGAGGCTGAGCTGGGCTTCTAGGTCGTTGGGTCGTCTTACTGAAGTGGAGCTCTTTTCACTTCCAGATGTGGAGTCATGCCTTGAACAAACTGTGGGGGGCCACACTCTCATTGTTCCATCTCTATGTGTAAGAGATATCTGCCATCCTCCTCATCCCCACTGTCATGGGTGATCTCTTCTGCCAGTTGGGCCTGGGCTTTCTTGGCTTCCTCCCAGGCTCTGAGGGCCTTCTCCAGGTCCTCCTTCTAGGCATTGATCCCTAGATTGATTTTCCTATCCCTGCACAGCACCCTCAAATCGTAGATCCTCAGTGTGGGCAGAAAGCCCATTTCCATGTTTTCCATCTTTGGAGAGTTTGCAAAACATTTTGCCAACTTTTTTGCGAAACTTGTTGTCGACTTTGTGATAGCTCCTGGAAAATGGGCATTAGATGTACACAACTTGGCAAACATTTTAAAACTTCTTCTCAGTGTCGAGTTAGCAGATTCTTTCAGTGGTTACAAACTTATTAAGTATCTGTTACAGCTAAACACAAGTTCTGGATCTCACTGCTAGGCACCAATGTGAGTATTTGGGTGCATTATATGGTATGGCTATGTGACCTTATCTAGTAATACACTCACAAAAACTATCCTGTGTCCAGTCAGTCTTGTTTGCATAACCTTCAGCTAAATTCTGAGTAGCTGTGTGTGAGAAAGTGCTCTCTTTTTGCATGGT
Source organism: Calotriton arnoldi (assembly GCA_963921515.1). NCBI lineage: Eukaryota > Metazoa > Chordata > Amphibia > Caudata > Salamandridae > Calotriton > Calotriton arnoldi. The sequence goes on along the minus strand of CAWUFW010004382.1, from coordinate 1,465,545 downwards.
CATTCCCACTTTTTGCCAAACTGCTGATGTACTTTGACTGAATGTGCCCTGGGTTCCTGCCAACAGGTACAGCGGGCCCATGTTCTTTCCCTAAAACTGCATTAACACAAAACCCAATTGGCACTCTTGGCCACAGGTCAGTCCCTTGTAAATGGTACCCCAGGTACCAAGGGCACTGTGGCCAGGGTAGGCCCCTAAGAGCTGCAGCATTTATTGTGCCACCCTTAGAGGCCCTGTACCTTTACACACACACACTGCCATTGCAGGCTGTGTGTTTTGGTACAGAACAAAGTGAAGAGTCGACATGGCACACAGCCCTGTGTGCCATGCCTTCATCCCACTGCCCTGGCATAGGTCAGCCACCCCTCTAGCTGGGTGCACTATACAAGTGGTGAGGGTACATGTGCATGAGCCCTGTACCCCTACAGTGTCTAAGCGAATTCTTAGACATTCTAAGTGCAGTAATGCCATTAAAAGTATATGGTGCTGGGAGTTTGACATTACGAACTGCACAGCATCATAATGGCTTTACTGAAAACTGGGAAGTTTGGTATCAAACTTCTCAGCACATTAAACCCACACTGATGCCAGTGTGGGATTTAATGAAGAATGCACTCAGAGGGCATCTTAGAGATGCCCCCTGAAAAATGACCTAACACTAGTGTCCAGGCTGAGTGGCTGCTCGCCAGCTGCCACCACCAGACATGTTTCTGGACCCCTGGGTCGAGAGCCTGCTGCTCTCGGGGGTCTGAAACAATGCACATCCTGGGACGAGGTGCCAAGCCTCCCCCCGGATGGGCAGGTTCCATGAAGAGGAAGCTTCAAAGGCTTGCCGGCTTTGTGAGCTACCTCAGCCCTTTGCTGCTTCCAGCAACTGGCTCCCACCGATTCTGACCCCCCCTTTGGGTGGGAGAATCACCGGGAAAACCAAGTGAGGAAGGGAGGTGTGCCCACCTTTGCCAACCCCACCCCTCAGGTGGGGGAGGCGAGGTGAAGCACAACTCTCATTCCCTGCCATCTTGCAGATGGGGGACCCAGCCAACCAGAGTGAGGCATATGCCCCCTCTGACTAGAGAGTGGCATAATAGGGGGTGTACCCACCCCAAGCAAGGGACCCATTGCTCCCAACCTTTTCTTACCTGTAACGCCTCTAAATCTAGTATTATGGGGCAACCCTGAACCTTCCCTCCTCACACAGGAATTGAGAAGAAGAAGAGAAGAAGAAGGACTGAAGAAGCCGTGCTGAAACTAAGAAGAGGAGGACGCCCACTTACTTGGCCCCAGCCCTACCGGCCTGTCCCCACCTCGAACCTGCTGATATGAGATCTGGTGATCTCTGACCTGCCTCTAATTTCCAAGCGAAGCCTGCAGCCCCTTTCTGGAGGATCCCCCCGACCGCGACCGGAGCCAGTAAGAAAAACCAGATGCCTAAAGACACCCCTGCACCCGACGTCCCACGGCCTTGGGTGGCCCAACCAATGGTGTCCCAACATCCCCAGGCATCCCAACTTACCTCTCCAACCGGTGGTCAACTCCAGAAGATCTTCGTCCCCAAGCGTACAGTCTTTGTTGGAACCGGAGAATCCCCATTGAAATCAACAGGGCACCCGACGCCAAAACAGCACCCTGCACCCTGCACCCAGCCGCCCCTGCACCGCTGCGGGTGTACTTTGGGTGCTAACTCGGATCCCCCTTTTCCCTGAGCCTAACACCAGGAGCTTTGCTTCACCAACCTGAGGCCCCCTATCCCCCATTAGATAACATTGGGTCTCAGCACTCTGCACCCAGCCGCCCTAGAGCTGCTGAGGGTGTTTCAAGAGTGCATCCTTGACCCTGGGTGAATCCTGTTTCTAACCCCAGAATACCAACTCCCACAAATAAGTACTTACCTGCAAACCGTTAACTTCATTTTTCTCCGTAGAAATACATTGACTGTTTTCCCTTGAAAATTGTTCCAAGTGTGGAGTTGGTTTGTAAGGAACATTGAAAAACTGCATATGTACTAAAAGTGAATTACTTACCTTTTCTCTAGGAGATGTCTAAGTGTGATATCTAGGCATATCACACTGATTAGCAAAAGTAATCTGAAAAGTAATCTAAAAAGTAACGTACATGATAATCTGAAAAGTAATTTCGAAACATTGACTTACCTGTAATTCAATCAACTGCATTTGAACCTGCATTCAATTGTAAAACATTGCATAAGATTTTGCAAAGGATTTATTTCACTTACCTGCACCAGACTTGGCTTGGTTCTAGAAATAAAATAACTAAATAATATTTTTGATACAAACGAATTGGTCTGAGTTCAGTCTTTGAGTGTGTGACATCATTTGCTGCCTGAGTATGTACAACAAATGCTTAATACTACCCTCTGATAAAGCCTTACTGCTCGCCCACACTACCACAAATAGAGAGTAAGGTGCTATCTACTATTACCTCTGCCTACCTTTGGGGTTCCACCGGACTCTGTGCACACTATACCTCATTTTGGTATAGTATATACAGAAGCCAGCTTCCTACATTGGTGGATCAGTGGTGAGATATACAACTTTGCATTTGTTGGACTGACTTGGTCAACATCTGATCACACGACAGAACTCTTAAATTGTCTTTAGAATTCTGATTTTTAAATTATGCAAATTTTTCCAAATTACTAAAAGTCTTGTTAGGGCCTTGGTTAACTCCCTTTAGAATTGTAGAAAAATAAAAAACTCACTTTAGTTAGGGGTAAGAGGGGTTAGAAGTTTTTTCTTTTACAATGTCTCTTAACAAGATCCCAGCTGTTAGTGAAGATAACAACAATGCCTTAGAGAACCAGGTTGAGGAGCTCGACCTTACCCCTTATCTCCACTTAGAATTTAGGGAGTTAGGGTCTCTATGCAAACTTACAAATATTACCATGGGGTCCCATCCCTCCAAACAAAAGCTCCGGGAGCTATTGGCAGGGTATGCGCTAAGGACCATCCTTCTGAGAATGGTGAAGACCTCTCAGATGAAGAAGAAGAGGGAGAGGATGAGAATAACTACCAACCCCCCCACTTCATAGTGAAAGAAGGGCCCCAGTGCCCCTCAATCCAAGAATGCAACTCACAGTAACTAGATCCCACACAGGTGGGTCTTGCACTTCTGAGGACACCACTGAGGACAGCCTCAATGAGGAGACCAACCTTTTAGTAAGGTTGACAAAAAGATTGGATCTGGAGACCAGATTCCTGGCTCTAAAGAAAGAGAGAGCAGAGATGGGCTTAGCTCCCATCAATGGTGGCAACAATTTACTTAATAAGGATAAAGAGCAATCTTATGATCCTAAAATCCCCAAAGGGATTGTCCCTAAATATGAAGAGGATGATGATATCACAAAATGGTTCACAGCCTTTGAGAGGGCCTGTGAAATGAGAAAAGTGAGGAAGTCACACTGGGGGGCACTCCTTTGGGAACTGTTCACTGGTAACTGCAGGGACAGACTACTGACCCTTACAGGGGCAGATGCTGGGTCTTATGACCTCATGAAGAATACTCTGATAGAGGAATATAGGGGCTCACAAAACCCAAAATCAGTCCTGGATTGACTTTGTTGACTACTCAGTTAAAACATTAGATGGATGGTTAACTGGAAATAATGTCCATGATTTCAATGGACTTTACAATTTGTTTATGAAGGAACATATTTTGAATAATTGCACTAATGAAAAGTTACATCAGCATTTGGTAGACCTAAGTCTAATTTCTCCCCAAGAATTGGGAAAGAAAGCAGACCACTGGGCCAAGACAAGGGTAACAAAAACAGCCACTGGGGGTGACCAAAAGAAAGGGGTTACAAAACCTCCCCAGGGTAAAGGGGGTGAGAACCCCAAAGATAAAAAGCCTGAGTCTTCAAAAGGGCCCCAAAAACCTGCACAGGGGGCTGGGTCCCAAAACTCTTCCCAGTCCAGTAATAGATACGAAGGGAAGAACTTTGATCCCCTAAAGGCCTAGTGTCACAACTGTAAGAAGTTGGGACACTTAACTGGAGATGCTACTTGTCCTAGCAAGAAGCCCCCTAGTCCTCCTACAGCTACTACTGGTGTAGTCAGTCTCCAGATGGGATCAACAGTGTGCCCAGAGCAAATCAGGGTTCACACTGAAGCAGTTCTAGTCACTGAGGGGGAATATGAGTTTGCCACTTTAGCTGTGTGGCCTCCCAACTTAAAGAAGTATTTGCAATACCCCTGGATCAACGGGACTAGAATAGAGGCCCTGAGGGATGCAGGTGCCACTGTCTATTCCGCATAATGAAGGAATCGAAGCAATTGAATGGTTTCTTCTAAACAATGAATGTACTGGGGCAAACATTTTTTTTTTATTGGAACTAATACATTTTGCCTTATACCAAAGCTACTTTCAATGGCAGGGAACCTTTTTTGCGCAATGTAACGGAACGTCGATGGGCTTTGCTGGAGCCCCTTCATATGCAAATATCTTCATGTCAAAGTTCGAATATGATCATATTCTTCAAGATCCTACCTGGATTGAGAATCTGGTTATTTTTAAAAGATACATTGATGATATTTTCATCATTTGGAAAGGTGAATTGAAACAACTTCAGGTCAATATTAGTAAGCTCAATCTATGCCACGATCACATTAAATTTACTCATCAAATTGAAAAAGAAAGAATCGCATTTTTGGATGTCCTGGTACAGATAGATGAAAAAGGAATTAAAACCAGTGTATTCACAAAAGAAACAGATCGCAATAACTACTTACATTACCGACGTTTCCACCGAGAGTCGCTCAAACGCCATCTTCCACTGTCACAGTTCATCAGACTTAAGAGAATTACATCTGATCAACAAGAAGCACTGGAAACCATTCGTAACTATGCCAAGAGATACAAACAAAGGGGGTATCCTGATTACATAGTCGAAACATCCATAAAACAAGTAAACACCCTGGATCGACAAACTCTGTTGCAACCTAAAGAATCAGTGAAAGAACAACCGACCGAGTGTATACTGAAGTATTCCACTAAAGCTAACCAAATAAAAAACATCATTAAGAAACATTGGACAATTATCCAAACAGAACCGGATCTAGAATCCTTATTCAACAAAAATTTAGTCTTTTCATTCAAACGTTCTCGTAACATCAAGGAACTGTTGTCTTGCAAAAACGCCAAGAAGACACAGATAATGCATAAGGGCATGCAAAAGTGTGAAAACTGCACACATTGTAATAACGTAATCATTGGAAATCAGTTCACACACTCTACGCAAGGTACTATAATTTCACTCCAACACTCCAGTACTTGTGATACAACCAATGTGGTATATGCATTGAAATGTAAGTCCGTTTTTATATAGCGCAGCTACTCACCCTTACGGGTCTCAAGGCGCTGGGGGCCGTCGTGGAAATTAAGTGAGCTATTGCCCAGAGTCACATGGTGCTGAGCTGAGCTGCCGCCGGAGCCGGGGATCGAACTGTGAACCCTGTGCTCCGAAGTCAGCTGCCCTGGCCGCTGCACCACACCTCTCCACCCGTGTGGGAAGATATATGTTGGCAAGACAGAACGAAAAATTAAAGTTCGGATAACGGAACATAAAAGTAATATTCGGCTCAAGAATGTGAAATCCACTGTAGCCACGCACTGGTTAGAAGCAGGACATAACATTTCACAAGTCCGTTTTACTATTCTTGAAGTGATGAAAATTCGCCCTGACATGGATCCACACAAACAACTCTTAAGATCTGAGTTCTATTGGATTAAAAAACTGAACACAATGCAGCCACATGGGATGAATGATCGTATAGAGCTTACATGTTTCTTATAAACATCAATGTATGCAGTAGCATTTAGGAATTGTTTCACATAGCCTTTGATATTTTATGCAATTTGTGATGTTTTTCATTACATCTCATTGAATATATGCACTATTGATATTTCTTCATATGATGCCTGTATATATAGATACTGTTCCATACACCTAACATTTACATGCTGATTCTCCATCACTGCGCTCCCGTGCGTAATAACTCTCACTATTAGCTTTTTGCGTTTCACCAGGATTGAATGTCTAACTTTATTATTCACATTTGCATTACACACATTCAATTGAGGACTTGGACTTCAAAAGTCAGTCCGTTCGGGTTTATTTAATGACGTCATCACGTTCACGTGAACAAGGAAACAGTGGCGTGTAACTGTCGACGAACACGGATTCGTCTCGTTCCCTAAGCTTCCCGATCATTGAGTAAGTGTAATCATAGCTCATATTAATGTTAGTGCTGGCGCGCAGCTATTACAGAACACAGTTGATGTGTTTTAATGTTGAACTCGAGCGCGCTCCTGTGCGCCATATACACTTAGTCAAGCATTTTCGCTTTAAAAGACAGACTGTTCTGTCTGTTTTTAAGCCGGTACGGTAAGACTCAGAAGACGACGCCATCACATACGCGTGAATTAGAATACAGCGGCGCGCACCGTTTGGTGAACACGGTCATGTAAATTTCTTAATTCTACCGTTTTTAGGACATAACAGTTCTCAAATTGTATAAGGGCAAACATGTTTCTGTATCATGTTTCTTTATCAGTTTCTTTATTAGTATCACATTCGGTAATGTCTATTGACAGGAACAGTTTTCACACACTGGTTCACATGGTGCTTTAAAGATGTAATTGAATCACGACTCGAGCATAAATGCATCCATTGTTTGTATAAATTGTCTAGTTGGTATTCCTTGTTTGTTTATGTATGACATACACATGTTCTTTAGCATCAGATTAGGATGCTTAATGTGATCTCATTTATACTGTTACATTATGTCTCATTCAGTCAGGACTGAAATGGCTCTTGTTTTGTATCATTTACAGAGACCCCAGATGAAGGGTCAACTTAGACCCGAAATGCATTGGGTGGTTTAAGGATTGGAAGATCATGTTCACAATTAAATATGTTTTGATCACCAAATAAATGAAATGAATAAGCAATAAATTGATGATGAAACTAAGAAGGAATCGTTTTCAAAGTATACATTTGGATTATAAAGTATTTTCTTGAGGAGAAACAATTCAGTTTCAAAGAAAAAGTGCACCCATCCACCAGGGATCGGTTCGCCCAACCTGACAATCAATTGTACTATGGTGAGAGACACACTGGTTTCCCCAGAGCAATACCTGATTGGGAAATCATATCCAGTCACCAACGCTGACAGTAGTACTACTAACCATGCCATGGCTATGGTGACATTAGACTGGGGGGGGGTTACTGGCCTGAACCAGGTAGTGGTCTATCCAAAGCTTCCAGCTGCCTGCCTGCTTGGTAATGACCTGGAAACCTCAGCATGGGCTGAGGTACAATTAAAAACCCATGCAGCAATGCTGGACATCCCTGAGATTGTGTGTGTCAAGACTAGAGCACAGAGCCGAAAGCAGGGTAAAAAAGAAGTGTTGGAGCCTGAAAGAATGGCCCAACCTTCCAAGAGGAAAGGTAAGAAGACTGGGAGCCCAGCTTCTGAACAGCAAAAGAATCAGGACCCCTCTCCACAGGGAGAGGACTTGGAAGCCCCAGAGGGAACTGAGCCTATGGAACTTGACCCTTACCAGGTTGAGCTCTTCGGCCCAGGGGGACCCACTAGGGAAGAGCTGTGCCTTGGACAGCAGACCGGTTCAACTCTTGAAAGCCTGAGGCAGCAAGCTGCTGCACATGAAAAGGGAGATGTCAGTGGTACCCACAGAGTCTATTGGGAGGAGGGACCTACTGTATACTAAGGCCAGAGACCCCAAGCCTGGAGCCACTAGGAGAGTGGTAGTGCCTCAGAAGTTCAGGGAGTTCTTACTCACTTTAGCTAATGACATCTCCCTTGCTGGACATCTGGGCCGAACTAAAACCTGGGAAAGGCTAGATGTCTCAGAAGGTAAAGGAGTTTGTCAGCTCCTGTGTCACCTGTCAAGCCAGTGGCAAAACAGGTGGACACCCAAAGGCCCACTTAATTCCATTACCAGTGGTTGCGGTTCCCTTTGAAAGGGTAGGTGTGAACATAGTGAGTCCACTTGAACCTCCCACAGCATCAGGAAACAAATTTATACTGGTGATAGTGGATCATGCCACCAGGAATCCTGAAGCAATTCCCCTTAGGACTACTACAGCTCCTGCAGTAGCCAAGGCCTTCATTGGTGTCTTCACCAGGGAAGGGCTTCCTAAGGAGGTTGTTTCAGACAGAGGGGCAAACCTCATGTCTGCTTACCTAAAACATATGTGGAAAGAGTGTGGAGTGCAATACAAGTTTACTGCACCCTATCACCCACAAACCAATAGTCTTGTTGAGATGTTTAACAACACTTTGAATGGCATGATTATGGGGCTCCCTGAAAAGCTCAAAAGGAGATGGGATGTCCTCTTACCATGCTTGCTTTTCGCCTACAGAGAGGTGCCTCAGAAGGGAGTAGGGTTTTCCCCCTTTGAACTTCTGTTTGGCCATCCTGTTAGGGGACCACTTTGTCTTGTAAAAGAGAGTTGGGGGAAGACTCTCCAAGAACCCAAACAAGACATTGTGGACTATGTACTAGGCCTAAGGTCCAGAATGGCAGAGTACATGGAAAAAGCTTCCAAAAATGTTGAGGCCAGCCAGGAGCTCCAGAAGCACTGGTATGACCAAAAAGCTGCACTGGTGGAGTTCCAATCAGGGCAAAAGGTGTGGGTTTTAGAGCCTGTGGCACCAAGGGCTCTCCAGGACAAATGGAGTGGCCCTTACTCCATCTTAGAAAAGAAAAGTGAGGTCATCTACTTGGTAGAACTGGGCACAAGCAGGACACCCAAGAGGGTAATCCATGTGAACAGCGTTAAGCTTTTCCATGACAGGGCTGACATCATCATGCTGATGGTGACTGATGAGGATCAGGAGACAGAGAGTGAAACTCTCCCTGACCTCCTCTCTTACAGCCCCAAAGATGGGTCAGTGGATGGAGTAGTCTACTCAGACACCCTCTCTGCCCGACAGCAGGCTGTTTGCAAACAAGTTTTGCAAGAGTATGCTAAGCTCTTTTCCTTAACGCCTGGTCAGACAAAGTGGTGTACCCATGATGTGGACACTGGGGACAGTGTACCTGTCAAGAACAAAATCTAGCAACAGTCTGATCAAGTCAAAGAAAGCATCAGAGCTGAAGTCCGCAAGATGCTGGCGCTAGGGGTTATTGAACCCTCTGAGAGCCCCTGGGCCAGCCCAGTGTTTCTAGTCCCCCAAACCTCATCCACAGGGTGGAAAGAGAGAAATGAGGTTCTGTGTGGACTATAGAGGGCTCAACTCTGTCACCAAGACAGATGCTCACCCTATACCAAGAGTTGATGAATTGATATATAAGTTAGGTGCAGCCAAATTTCTAAGTACCTTTGACTTAACTGCAGCGTACTGGCAGATTGGCATGGCACCAAGAGCAAAAGAAAAGACAGCATTCTCCACATATGATGGGCATTATCAGTTTACTGTTATGCCTTTTGGTTTAAAGAATGCCCCTGCCACCTTCCAAAGGTTGGTGAATCAAGGCCTTGCTGGATTGGAGTCCTTTAGTGCTGCATATCTAGATGATATTGCTGTCTTTAGCTCTACCTGGCAGGATCACCTGAACCACCTGGGGAAGGTTTTAAAAGCCCTGCAAACCGCAGGCCTGCCTATCAAGGCATCCAAATGCAAGATAGGGCAGGGTACAGTGGTATACTTGGGCCACCTTGTTGGTGGAGGCCATGTGCAACCCTTACAGCCCAAAATCCAGGCCATCCTGGACTGGGTAGCTTCAACAACCCAGACACAAGTCAGGGAGTTCCTTGGCTTGACTGGGTACTACAGGAGGTTTGTGAAGGGATATGGGTCCATTGTGACTCTCCTCACAGAACTCACCTCCAAGAAGATGCCCAAAAAGGTAAACTTGACAGTTAGCTGTCAAAAGGCTTTTGACACCCTGAAAGAAGCAATGTACTCAGCACTAATTCTCAAGGCCCCAGACTATACCAAGCAGTTCATTGTGAAGACTGATGCCTCTGAGCTAAGGATAGGAGCAGTCCGATCCCAGACCAATGATGAAGGCCGAGACCAACCTGTTGCTTTTATAAGCAGGAGGCTTCCCCCCAGGGAGCAGCGTTGGAGTACCATTGAGAGGGAGGCCTTTGCTATGGTTTGGTCCCTGAAGAAGCTGAGACCACACTTGTTTGGCACTCAGTTCCTTGTTCAAACTGACCACAGACCTCTCAAATGGCTAATGCAAATGAAAGGTGAAAATCTTAAACTTTAAGGTGGTCCGTCTCCCTAAAGGGAATGGACTTTATAGTGGAACACAGACCTGGGATTGTCCATGCCAATGCAAATGGACTTTCCAGGTTCTTCCACTTAGACAATGAAGATTCTCTAGGGAAATGTTAGTCTCATCCTCTTTCGTGGGGGGGGGGGCGTTGTGTGAGAAACTGCCCTCTTTTTGCATGGTCACCCCCATGTTTTGCCAAACTGCTGATGCACTTTGAATGAGTGTGCCCTGGGTTCCTGCCAAACAGGTACCCAGTGCCTATGTTCTTTCCCTAAAACTTCATTAAGACAGAACCCAATTGGCACTCTTCGGCCACAGGTCAGTCCCTTGTAAATGGTACCCCAGGTACCAAGGGCACTGTGGCCAGGGAAGGCCTCTAAGGGCTGCAGCACTTATTGTGCTACCCTTAGAGGCCCTGTAACTTTACACACACACACTGCCATTACAGGCTACATGTTTTGCTGCAGAACAAAGTGAAGAGTCGACATGTCACACATCCCTGTGTGCCATGCTTACAACCCATTGCCCTGGCATAGGTCAGCCACCCCTCTAGCTGGGTGCACTATACCAGTGGTGAGGGTACAGGTGCATGAACCCTGTGCCCCTACAGTGTCTAAGCCAATTCTTAGACATTGTAAGTGCAGTAATGCCATTAAGAGTATATGGTGCTGGGAGTTTGTCATTACGAACTCCACAGCATCATAATGGCTTTACTGAAAACTGGGAAGTTTGGTATCAAACTTCTTAGCACATTAAACCCACACTGATGCCAGTGTGGGATTTAATGAAAAATGCACTCAGAGGGCTTTTTAGAGATGCCCCCTGAAAAACGACCTAACACTAGTGTCCAGGCTGAGTGGCTGCTCGCCAGCTGTCACCACCAGACATGTTTCTGGGCCCCTGGGTCAAGAGCCTGCTGCTCTCGGGGGTCTGAAACAATGCACATCCTGGGACGAGGTGCCAAGCCTCCTCCCCCAGGATGGGCACGGTCCACGAAGGGGAAGCTTCAAAGGCTTGCCGCCTTTGTGAGCTACCCCAGACCTTTGCTGCTTCCAGCAACTGGCTACCAATGGGTCTGACCCCCACTTTGGGCGGGAGAATCGGCGGGAAAACCAATTAAGGAAGGGAGGTGTGCCCACCTTTGCCAACCCCACCCCTCAGGTGGGGGAGGCGAGGTGAAGCACAACTCCCAGCCCCCGCCATCTTGCAGATGGGAGGACCCAGACAACCAGAGTGAGGCATATGCCCCCCTCCCACTGGAGGATGGCATAATAGGGGGTGTACCCACCCCAAGCAAGGGACCCATTGGTCCCAAACTTTTCTTGCCTGTAACGCCACTAAATCTAGTATTTAGGGGCAACCCTGAACCTTGCCTCCTCAGACAAGAATCGAGAAGAAGAAGAGAAGAAGAAGGACTGAAGAAGCCGTGCTGAAACTAAGAAGAGGAGGAGGACGCCCACTCACTTGGCCCCAGCCCTACTGGCCTGTCCCCACCTCAAACCTGCTCCAGCAAAATCCCGGTGTGTCCTGCAGCCAGCAGCCTCAAGAACCCCGAGGACCTGCCCTGCCTTCCAAGTCAAAGACTTTGTCTCCAGTGAGCACCTGATTTGCTCACCCACAGACTCAGGCCCAGCCAAAACCACAAGCCTGCACCACTCTGAACCTGAGGCCCATGGCCCGAGTTCGAGTGGTCCAACACCACGAGGAGGTCTCCCCGGCGAACCTGATCTGAGATCCGGTGATCTCTGACCTGCCTCGAATCTCCAAGCGAAGCCTGCAACCCCTTTGTGGAGTATCCCCCCGAACGCGACCGAAGCTGGTAAGAAAAACCAGACGCCTAAAGACACCCCTGCACCCGAAGTCCCACGGCCTTGGGTGGCCCAACCGATGGTGTCCCAGCATCCCCAGGCATCCCAACTTAGCTCTCCAACTGGTGGTCACCTCCAGAAGATCTTCATCCCCGAGCGTGCAGTCTTTGTTGCAACCGGAGAATCCCCATTGAAATCAACAGGGCACCTGATGCCAAAACAGCACCCTGCACCCAGCCGACCCTGCACCGCTGCGGGTGTACTTTGGGTGCTAGCTCGGATCCCCCTTTCCCCTGAGCCTAACACCAGGAGCTTTGCTCCCACAACCCTGTGGCCTGTTCGTGAGCAGCCACCAACCGGAGGCCCCCTATCCCCCTTTGGATAACATTCGGCCTCAGCACTATGCACCCTACCGCCTAGAGCCTCTGAGGATGTTTCAAGAGTGCATCCTTGACCTTGGGGGAACCCTGGTTTTAACCCCAGAATACCAACTCCTACAAATAAGTACTTACCTGCAAACCGTTAACTTCATTTTTCTCCGTAGGAATACATTGACTGTTTTTCCTTGAAAATTGTTCCAAGTGTGGAGTTGGTTTGTAAGGAACATTGAAAAACTGCATATGTACTAAAAGTGAATTACTTACCTTTTGTGTAGGACAGTGGTTCCCAAACTGTGGTCCACGAACTCCCAGGGGTCCGTGACACATACCCAAGGGGTCCCCAGGCAGCAGTTTTGAAAGCACTGCAAAGTTCCTTGTATAATCAGCAGTTGTCGGGCAAGAATGAAAGTGTCAAGATAACTCCGGTGATTAATGTACCTGCTGGAGTGAAATGGGAGTTTTGTCCTGTGGCAGCTTTGACTCATCTAAGGTAGCGCAGATGGTTAATGTGCCTGCTGCAAAGAACGTGTACCATGCATTTAAAAAAACAGCATTTTATGTGCATAGCTCAGTAGGTCACTGCTTTTGTCACAGAGGTTCTTTTGTTACTGTGCAGTTCATAAGTTACACTCGTAATCTAGCACAGTGAGCTATGAACTGCCATCAAAGAGCTGCATGCAAACTGCATGGTACAAGTTAGTAAGTCATGTTTTTTTCCAGCATTATCCTGATGGTGCTAAAAAAGGTTTGTTTCTGTAGAAATAAATTCTTATTATTAAAGTCAATGCTAACGACTGTGTTATGTTCTGAATCCTGAGTTTGTGCTTCTCCAGACCAAGCACTCTTATAAAATGCCTACCAGTATAGATGACGTGAATCCTACACCTTGTAGTCCCCTTTGCCTTATGTAACATTTTCTATACACTGACGTATGATTCATTGTCTCTGTATTTGTGTGTGATGTAAAGTGCTCCGACACCTTACACTGGTAAGAGAGGTGCTATAAAACAAATTAAATACATGTGACAGAGGAGCTATGGAGAGATGAGAGGCACTGTTGGACGGTGATAGTGAGGGAATCATTGATAGCCCCAACAAAGATTGCAGTATCCTGGTGAACTGTAAGGTCATCATTTACTATGCTTTAAAAACGAATACAATTCAATATATAATGACAAATGTGTTGTTGAATGCACCATTTGTTCCAAGATTTTCTAGGGTAGAGAGCTCCCCAAAGCCCCCTTTTATAGTGGTCAGGCTCACTCGCTGCACTTGGTGTGCATCATACGGGGACTGATCTGAAAACATTTGCCAGGGCTGCTTTGGCTTTTCAGTCCGACCCTGGGAGGAGCAGGAGCCTCATATTGCTAAATAAAACCAAACATTAAAAAGTTAGTTGCCGAGATGCAGCACCAACCGTCCCATTAAAATTATTCGATTTATGCTAATTTTTTCAATATAAAATAATAAAATCGTTAGTAATATAAAAACATTTTTGGGTGTGTACTTGTTTGTGTATTTTTTGTAAACTACTGTTTTAATGTTTGAAATTTAAATCGTACAAATTGCTTGGGGGTCCCTGACATCCAGAAGTGACTCAATGGGGTCCTCAGGAGTCAAAGGTTTGGGAAACACTGGTCTAGGAGATGTCTCAGTGTGATATCTCGGTATATCACACTGATTAGCAAAATTAATCTGAAAAGTAATCTAAAAAGTAACGTGCATAGTAAGCTGAAAAGTAATTGAAAAGTAATTTCGAAACATTGACTTACCTGTAATTCAATCAACTGCATTTGAACCTGCATTCAATTGTAAAACACTGCATAAGATTTTGCAAAGCATGTATTTCACTTACCTGCACCAGGCTTGGCTTGGTTCTAGAAATAAAATAACTAAATAATATTTTTAATACAAACAAATTGGTCTGAGTTCAGTCTTTGAGTGTGTGACATCATTTGCTGCCTGAAAGTGTACAACAAATGCTCAACACTACCCTCTGATAAATCCTTACTGCTCGCCCACACTACCACAAATAGAAAGTAAGGTGCTATCTACTGTTACCTCTGCCTAACTTTGGAGTTCCACTGTACTCTGTGCACACTATACCTCATTTTGGTATAGTATATAAGAGAGCCAGCTTCCTACACTGTGGCTTCGAGCAGCAATACTTAAACAAAGGAACTAGTGTAAAGCATTTAACAGTACCTAACAATGAAGTAAGAAAGTCACACAACATGAAAGAAATTTGACACCAATTTATAACAATAATTATATTTGTATGAATATTTAGAGACCAAGATGAGCAAATTCCACCGGAGGGTTCAGGAGATATAGATTTGTAATGTAAATGTAAATCTTAGTTCAACCGCAAACAAGCATTGGTTACTGTTCAGTTTTGAAACTTTTGAAAAGTTTGAGAGTTGTGTTCGACAACTCCGGCCCGACTGAGATGACCAAATCAGGCAGGGAAAATGTCAGGGAGGCCACTAAGGAGTATTTGGGTAGGTACCTGACTACCAAAGTGTTCTCCAGTCCAGCTCTGAACATTTACAGCACAACTGCCTTAGACTTCAATATTGTGGTCCTGATGCTGAGGATGCAGGAGATGAAGGATGCTCAAGAATGCTCTGTGTGGTCAACAGGATGTCCTTGCGGTTACTCTTAGAGCCACAGGTCAGGTGGGGTGATTTTGGCCACAAGGGTCGTGTCCCTCGATGTTCTGTCTCAGCCAGTAGAAGGCCAGCTGCAGCTGGTCTACTGATTGCTGTACACAGCACGTCCAGCCGTATCCTTTAGTGGAAGCTGGTGTCCCTCTTTGGTGACCAATCTGGACTCAGACAACACTTCCTGGTGAAGAAGGCTCAGGTGCAACTTTTGGCCATCGAGGATCGATCTCTTGGGTTGCCCAGCGGCGGTCAGCAGCGATTTGCGGAAAGTGGCTACTGACTTGCAGGAATGGACAGCTTGAGCTTTGATGGCCCTGGTGCTGGTTCCAGGAGGTCAGCTGACTGACCCTTGGAGTCACTTCTTTGGTCTGGGGCTCCGGAGCAACTTTTCCATGATTCAGGAGCCACAGTCCTCTCTTCGCTAGCCCAAGGTGCAGCAGGTGCAATCTGCAGTTGGTGCAGCCTCTCTTGCTAGGTCCAGGGGTCAACAGGGAAGTCCTTCTTCAGTCCTTTCTCTTGTTCCATCATGATCTGAAGTTCAGGGTGCCAGGGGCACCATATTTATGCCCTGAAATGGCCCTGGGGAGATGATGAGGTCACTAGCCAATAGGCTTGCAGGATTCCTCCTCCTGGGTGATGACTTCTGGCTATGTGTGGCATCTAGCAATCCCAGGGTGCATTATTCTGCCCGCTCCTAAGATGTCCCTTCCTTGGATGCTAGGAGCTCGTTTGCCCACCCTTGAGGTGTGGCTACCTGTGGGCTACACGTTTATGGGTGAACCAGTTTGGGCACTGGATTCCCTTCTCTGTTTCTGCCATCAGCCTGTCTACCTGAACAATCGGGCATCCCTTCCGGAGTGTGATTGCCATTTGCTCACCAAAGGCGGCTTCCCTTTTGCAGGCTTCTATTGTTACCCAACATGGGAGTCATTCACACAACTTCCCAGGAGGGCAGAAGGCTGTCTGGTGGCTAGCAACTGTGCGAGGCCACTGAACAAACTGGGCAACAGAGTGACAACTGCATAAAAGTTGCCTTTCCTTAAAAGAGAGATTAAATTAAACTTGGACATCAAGTCAGGTTTATGCCACAATTAATTTGATAATTTGATACCTTGATGTTCCCATTTTAGTAGTCCCATTCAGAAGATAGCTGGGCTGATAGGTCAGCAGGTAACTCTGTGTTAGCCAATCGGGCTACTAACTTTTCCACAGCAAAAACTGGTCTTTAAATCCATAGGCAGGAAAGCTTTATGTAAGATATGTGTTGTTGGGACGGTCCATCAGTTCTTGGGTGGGAAGATCAGTGATCTGAATGTATGTATTATTGTTGATCCCAATAGTCACAAACAGGTACTCATGGCATGTGAGGGTGAGGAAGCAAAAAGTTGGGCAATGAAGACATTTCCTAGAGTATTTGAAAGGAGGATCATAAATTTAGGAGGTTTTAGACAAAAATATTTTGAAATCACATGCTAAAGCAACAAGCATTGGCATAGCCAATAGGTCTCGCCTTTGGAACCTTATAAGTATTTAGTTATGCAGTACAATATCCTTGGTGCAACAACATCAACTGTTGCATGTCTAAACACTTATAAGGTCCCAAAGGCGAGACCTATTGGCTATGCCAATGCTTGTTTGAAAAAGCATCTGTGTCACCTGGGAGGAAGTCTGTGTGTGCTGCTCCCTCTGTGTCAAGTTTTGTTAGCTTTTTTCATCTGCACCTATTTGTTTTATTCTTGACGAAGCACTTGTTTCCTAATGTATTTGCAGTTTAGTTTTAGTTTCACATTTACAGCCCTTTCTTGTCAGCTGAAAGGTAAGTTATAGGGTCACTGGATATGAACTTCAGAGAGAGGAAGTTTAGGCCCAAGGGAACCCCAGATGTGCGTTGCTGACACACTTGCAGTGGCATGCCTCTCTGAGCGCGCGAAGTTCTGGAAATGATTCACCAATAAACCTATGGGGCCCCTTTAACTAAATATAAGATGTAAGAGGACCACAGATTTCATTACTTAAAGAGGCCCGCGCGCCACTATCTAGTAGGAACTCCGGTCAGGATAATCCCTGTATGCGCTGTGCTCACTGTGGGCTGAGTGGGTGGGTCCACCTGTTAATTCCAAGCCCGGAAGTAGAAATAATGCCGCTTCCCGTGTATACTAGAAGTATTTCCCAAATTCGTTCCCATTAATTCAAAAGTAAGGGGTGTCTAGTTTTGCAAGAACAGGCCTACCACTACATAAAGGTGGTCCGAATCCTTTTCGGGTGGATGGAATAACATGTCCCCCTCAATGTGCGCATTGGACTGTGTTCTAGTGAGAACGTGTGATTATTAGCTTACAGAATATATTTTCAGGTTGAGAAGAGTCAATACTTTCTGCGCAGTGCCCCTTCTTCTAAGCAGCAAGCACGCATTCCAAGTAACTACCCAAGACAAAAGTTGAGATGAAAATGGAAGCCGGGCCAAAAGTTAGCCCGTAGAGAAACAACACCACTGCTCCTGTTTATATATAATAAAAGTACTCATTTTGGGCATATTAACACACTCCTCCCAGTTCCTACTTCTTAAAAAACCCCAGTAGCCCAGAAACAGCAAAAGAGCAGAACTCGAAGGCAGGCGCCAAGAGAACAACCGCATTGTGATTCCAGTGTCTGAAATTAAAATAAACAAGCGCGACCGACAGATAACAATTTCTTTTGTCAATTAAATAAAGTGAAAAAAAGAAAATTAGGTAGGAGGAATGAAAGGGGCGCACTTTTCTTTTTCCCCGCCTCTGACTGACAGCGGATTTAAAATGTAAAGAGGACTCTTTACCCCAAAGTCAGCTGGCTGTATGCAAACCTGACAGATTAAAATCTGAATGAATGAGATAGCACCCCCAATCCACATAAGAAAGGGGTCTCGGGGCAAATGGTTCGGCGCAAGTGTTAATGTTTGTTTTACCTGTGGGCCTGGATGGTGCAATATTTCACAGGCCTGCGCCCTCCGCCAGCCCCCCAGAAAGGGCAGCATGTCTGTTTGCACTTGTAACAAAAGGGGGTGCGCACAAGACATCAGCCACGGGCCGGCCCGGCCTGCCTTCAAAGTCTTCCCCGTCTCCCCCTAGTCTCCGGCAGCCATGGGTCGCCCCCTCCGCTGCTCCCAGCACTACAGCTGCAGCCGGGATGAGCAAACAGTGGCTTCAGGGGGGCGCGAATGAGAAAGGCAGCCCCGAGATTTATTCCTCTGGCACGCAAGCGGAGGCTTGTATTTATTCTCTGAAAGGGGCAAAAGAAACAGAGGCGAAGTGCAAAGCTGGCTGCCCGCACCGGGCCGAGGGGAGGGGGCAGCCGTCAATGCAGGCCCGCCCGGCGCACCCCCGGCCTGCAGGTGTTAGCCTGGGCGCCTTTATGGCTGCACACGACGAATTAGCAAGCCAGCAGGCAACGGCGCATATTTTAAGTGCTAGGTTACCGGAATTTGCATTTCTCCTTACAAAAGCTAACAGTTTTGTACAGAGGATCAAGTGGTTCCATCCACCAGGCTGCATCATGCGTGTTTATTTTCTGAAAACGCTGTTCCGCTCTACAGATTGCAAGCTTTGTGGCATCTTCAAGGGTGACTGCCATATTTAATAGAAGCAAATGTATAATATTTTATGTGGGAAAAAATACTTGGGCATGTACTGACTAATCGATCAAGAAACGTGACACAAATCCGCTTTAACTTTGTGACGCTAATTTCGAAATCATCACAAAATGGTGAAAACAGGTCACTACAAGCGCTGAAAGACAAGTGCTGCCCCGCAAGCATCTACAGCGTTTACCTTACGGGAGCGAGCAGCGGCGGGCGCGATAATTGCTAACAGATGGCCCCAAAGCTCGCTCCCGCAAGGAAAACGCCAAACGTACATGCGTTGCAATAGAAAGCAATGCAAAACGTGCACGTTTTTGGCCAAAAAGCTGATCGATTCCATAAGGTCCCCTCCTAATCAGCGCATGCGCGCTGCGTAGGCGAGACCTAAAAATATATAAAGTACCAAATTTACAGTTTATTGTGAGAGATGAAGTGAAAAATGAACTTAGGAGGTTGCAAGAACCCAAAATCATAGAACCCATTAAATCATTTGAGTGGATCTCTCCATTGGTGGTGGTACGCTGAGCCAACAGAAAGGTCAGGTTATGTGTTGACCCTAGAAGTCTTAATGGTAACATTATTGTTGATCAATTTCTGTTACTTAGAATAGATGAAATGTTGTTTTTTATCATAAATGCAAGGTTGTTCTCAATGCTCGAACCATTCTCGGCATATCACCAGATTCCTTTGCACTCTGAGAGTAGGGCACGGACTGCATTCATCACGCCATATGAGTGTTAATAGTTTTGCTGTATGCCTTTTGGCCTTGAGTTGGCTGCAGCTGTCTTCCAGACACTGACAGGGAAACTGTTTGGGGATACGCTTCCATGATGACATCATGGTAATTGGGAGAAACAAAAAAGAGCATGATATCAGATTAACTAGAATGATGGAAATTTGGGAAAAACGGGCCTCACGGCTGAGATTAGCAAATGCAAGTTTTTGGAGCAAAAGGTTTTTTAACAAGGACATGAGATCAGTAAGGATAAGATTAGTCCTAAAGCAAAATTGGTCATAGCCATCGAAAAAGCACTTATTCCTCAATCGAAGAAGGACCTTAGGTCTTTCCTTGGTATGGTGGAGTTGTATTCAAACTTTGTTCGAAATTTCTCTTGAAAAACTTTCCATTTGAAACCTGTGCTTAAAAACAAATTGAAGTTTGATGGTCTGTTGATCATCAAACCTTATTTGGAGTGATCAAATATGCTAAAGTGCCACATTTTCAAGATTATGATCCAAGAGCTCATATGTTTGTCACTACTGATGCAAGTGGTTAGGGTTTGGGTGCCGTATTCTGCAAACTTAATGAGGAAGGAAAAGGGGGTGGTCATTGCTAATGCATCACACTCTCTTTCCCCACCTGAAAAGACATACACAGTAAACAAAAGGGAGCCACTATCTTTTGTTTGGACATTAGAGTATGCCTCTAATTTTAATTGGGGAAGAAAAATCAAGGGGAGGAGTGACCATAAACCCTTGACTAAATTACAAAGATGGGTTGTCTCTGGCATCTACCCTGATTGCTAGGTTTTCCATGCGAGTTCCAAGATTCTTTGTACGACATTCAATATGTGTCAGGATCAAAGACTGTAACGGCTAATTTTCTTAGCAGGAAGTCTATACCTATCGTGGAAGTAGATGCTGATAGATGGATGAATACTGTACTGCGTGTGTATCTGACTTTGAAGATTGTAAACCAACTCTTACTGAACAAGAGTGGCGTTTAGCGTACGAATCAGGCGACAAGTTGAAGAAGGTGAGGCATTATTTGAATGTTAGTTGAGGCAAAATTTACAGATTTTCCTCAAGTTCAAAAATATTGGGGAGGTTAGAGATGATCTCAGTGTGAATGGGCATTTTTCACTAAGAGGAAACAGAGTTAGTCCTCCTTCCAAAGTAAGCCAGATCATTGCTCTATGATGTGAGAAGTTGGCCTGGTATATGCTGTCCACTAATTAAAGTGGGCACCTTGCACCAGTCCAAACAACCCTTATGGTGATTTAAGAGGTCAAAGATAACCTTTTGAAAGCTATCCAAGTGGTAGCTGTGGAGAGCAGCCTTCAGGCTTAGTCTTGAAGGAATGTTAAGCAGCTTGTTTTACCAGAATGCAGTCTTATAGTATTGGTTAAATGAAAGGAGAACCGCGCAGTAGTTATAAAAATATGTATTTATTAAAATAACACTATCTAGTACGACACAGTATCTCCTACACGGGGATAATCACAAAGCACACAATACTGAAGCACAGAAATGACAGTAAATAGCACTTATACACAGTGGGCCCCGGGAGGGGGACCAAACCATATATTAAGAAAGTGGTATAAGAACCACGACTCGAGTCAGGACAATGTCAAGAGGACGTAGAATCGCTGGGACCCCAAGGAACCACCTAAGGTGAGTAGATAGGGACCCCATGGAGGACAGGTGCAGAGTGGGAGCACGACCACGTGCTCCGTACAACTCTATGAGAAAGTTGTGGTTGAAGTTTTAAAGTTTAATGACCCTTCCCAGTGGACTTCGAAGAAATCCCGTGGAAGACAGAAGGTTGGACAGCCACTCCACCCGCGGATACCAAAGTCCCCCAAGTTACCTATCCTAGGGAAGCCGGGTGCATAAGTATGAAGTGGTGTCGGAAACCGCCGCCGAACCCAATGGAGGACTTCGAGAAAGTGCCGCTGCTGGAAGGGAGAAAAGTGTCCGTTGGAATTCAAACGTGGATTCTTGTCGAAGAGTTCCTGAAAGCAGAGGGGACAGAGTCTGGGTCACTTGAGAGTGACCAGGGGCTCGGTAGACGAATGCCCACCAGTGTGGGGTGCTTAAGGTTGGTTGATGGAGTCCTTGACTCTGCAGCTGCGGGGACCAGGAGACATCGAGGATGAGCAGGAGCCGGATGCGAGCTGTCCACGAAGGATGTCGAGTGCTGAGGGGTCGGTGTCCGGCGGGAGCACCAACAAGACTTGGCAACGGCAACCCACGCAGAAGGTCAAGGCAGTGTACGATTTGGACCAGCAAGGCCCAGGAGACTCACCAGTCACAGGGGAGTCAGGGCGAGCCTTGGGCAACCAGGGCAGCCCAAGAAAAGTCGCAAGAGGACCTCGAGCGATTTCACTAAACAACAGCTCGCGGAGCACTCAGTGCGAGGAGGTCAAAGTTCTTGGTAGGAAATGGTGCCAGAGGTTGGGGCTACACGGAGCCCAATGCACTTGTTAAAGAAACACCAACAAGCACATGCACTTGCAAATGAACGCAGTGCATAGGGGTTCAAGTATTGCAGCCCCCACAAGGGATACTGGCCTCAAACTTGGTATGAAGGCAGCTTGGGCCTCAAGGGACAAAGAAACCCACCTCCTGTGTTGCTGGACCCTTCGGAGTCCGTAGGAGCTTGGAATCAGCAGACCAGTCAGCAGTGATGAGGTGCCTGTGAATGCAGGGGAGCGACTCCTTCACTCCTAGGGAGATTATCTTCGGTTGTCCTTGATGCTCCACAGGTCCTACATGGATCCTGTATGGTGCACGGGCACAGACAATGCTACAGACTGAGAGGGAGACGAAGTCAGGACAAGCGAAGTCCAGATGGTCGAAGTACAGTGGTTTCTTGTTCAGAATCTTGTACACATCGAATCTAAGGTCCTACAGCCAAGTAAGCCCTTAAGTACCCACGGAAGAGGGTTGGAAAGATTCAGGGTACCCTCCCAGGGGAGGGTCTGGACAGGGGGGAGGTTACTCCCATGTCCTTTGTCCAGTTTCATGCCAGAGTGGGAGCCAACGGCTCCCAGAACTGGTTTGAACTGGACTATGCACAGGGACACCAAATGTGCCCCTCATGCAGACTTTCGGTCGCTGGCAAGCGCACCCACCCAGCCCTAATACACTAAATCCTGTCTGGGAGGTGGTCACACCTCCCTGTGACAGGATGCCTATTGTTCTGCCTTCCCCTGCTTGAGCTTGGCTCAGCAGCAGGAGGGCAGAAATGTGTCTCTGGTCGGCAGCAACCATTTTGTGCTGTCCGGGACTAGAAGGCTGGTACCGGGAACACCAGGGACCCCACGAAGCTCGCTTCTGAGGGGTGGAATCATACCTCCCACACCAGTTACCGGTGTTGGGGTATGATTCCAACATGTTTGATACCAAACACGATAGGGTTTGTTTCAGCCGTTTTAGAGTTGGTCATCACGCAGTCACGTAATGCCCCTCTATATGTCGCATATGGCTGCTTCACTGACAACCCGGGAGAATGGACTCCGTAGCCTGCAGGGGTGTCCTGCTCATGCAGTGGCACCCTCTCACTGAGAACCAAGCGCCCTGCCTTCAGGACAGGATTGTGAAGGCCTGCTATAGGGGGGACTGATAGGTTTTAAGTGCAGTGACCCTTAGATATGGTAAACCTATATCTAAAGTAAGTGGTGCATACACTGTCTTACACAGGCTGCAATGGCAGGCCTGTAGTTACATTTTGCATGGCCTCTCATGGGTGGAATAATACATGCTTCAGCCCATGGGAGGCCTCCGGGGTACCTATGCCCTGGGTACATGGGTACCATATACTAGGGACTGACAAGGGTACCCCAGTATCCAATCTGGAGTGTATTGAAGTAAATAACATAACAGTTTAGGGAGAAAGCAGATAGACTGGGGTCCTGATTAACAGGATCCCAGTCAGACTAGTCAAAAACCAGCTTAGCACCAGGCAAAAAGTGGGGGTACACATGCAGAAGGATCCTACTTTCCTACATATGCATTGTAGGCCATTTGGGAATTGTTACGGAAAAAAATAAGGAGTTATACTGGTGGCCTGGGATTGATTTGGGAATGGAGAGCTTGGTAAGAAATCGTGTAGAGTGTGAAAAGTCTGAAGAGTATCAACATACTTGATGACAACCCTGTCGAACACTGCCATGGGAGGATATAGTGTAGTATTTGATGGGATCAATAGTATGTGAGAATGGACCACACAAATACATCATTGTTCTCCTTTATTTATTTTCTAAGTGGATTGAAATGGAGGTTGTTAACAAGGTTGATACCAAGCATTTGATTACGTTTTTAAGTAAGATTTTGCAACAAGGTTTTCCTGCATCCATTTTCACTAATGTTGTAAAGTCCAATGAGATAGGTGAGTGTTTGCTGTTTTCTGGGATAAAGCACAAATTCACCTAGGTATATCATTTCAGCAGGAATGGTGCCGTCGAGAGAGTGAATGGTGTAATTAAGGGTACCATCCAACTTGCATGAGGTGCTGGAAAAAACTGTTTATATGAATTGGAGAAAAAGGTATTGACATATACAATAATTGAACTAGAGTCTACAGGTGAAAGCCCATTTTCTGAAATGAGAGGATGCCTTTCACAGTCCAAGAATAATCCAGGTTGGATGAAAAGGAGGGAAATAAAACAGTTGTATATAACTAATGTTAAGAAGGCTATTGAGGTTTCACAGTTGAAATATTAAACTTATATTGATACCTGACATTGTGTTAGAGATGTGCAAGTCTTTGTTAGACTGTGGATATGGCTAAAGCTTGAAACGGTGTAAGGGTGAGAGTAGGATCAGTGAACCCAAGAAGTTTGTTAAAGGTTGTGAGAAATGCAGTAAATGTCAATGAAATGGCTCATTTGTTCACTTTGAGGCCTTGAAAATGTGCTTATTCACTACAGGGTGAGAAATAAACATTTGGAGTAATGTTCTGCTCCTGTGAAACTGTCTGTTTTATTATGAAAATTGCTGATGGCAGACCATCAGAAATGACTAAAAATGGTTTGTTTTCAAACGTTGCATCTACCGAGCAGTTATAACTTTGGATGTGGATCATCACTCTTGAAGCTAAACTAACAGTGTTTCGAGTCATTTTCAGGCTCACAATAGGTCACAAGCCAACATCTTGACTATGAGTAAAAGTCTATAAAATGGCTTGTTTGGTCACTTTGAGGCCTTAAAAGTGTTCATTCACTAAGGGGTTTGAAATAAACAACATTTGGAGTCATTTTCTGTTCACGTGAAAATTAGATGATTGGGAGAGTGCAGCACATGAGTAGAATATGATTAGTGGATGTGGTAGAGAAAATGAGATGAAGGTTGTATGCGGCAAGAAAAGGTCATTTTACTTTCGTTTCTGGATGAGGATGAAATCTTGGATGTCTGTAGCTTATGAGAATTTTATGAACACTTCACTTCAGGCCATTCTTGTGATTGGGTGACTGGTTCTTCTGAGTGTTTTCAGTCAAATAACGCTCTTGTGGGAGTACAACAAATTAGGGGGCGGGGGGTTCAGTCAAATGAAGCTCTTTTGGCAGCACAACAAAGTGATGGAGATCTTGGTATGACTCATGTGGGCTCAGAAATTGTAAATTCTGACAAAGTCAATAAATCTGCCAGGACAACCAAGCTGCCTATGAGATTTCAAGATTGTATTGTTCAAATGTAGTTGCTATGTCGCAATTAAGCAGTATTGTTTTCGTTTAAGTTAAGATATTTTCACAATACATTTGTTTTTTTTTCTCTTCGTTTATGTCTCGTTCTTCCTTTCTTTCTATTTAGGCACTGTTTCTTTCCTTCCTGGGCTACATTTGTCTTATTCATCGCCTTATTTTTTCCTGTCCTCTGTGTAGTTTTATTTTTCAAAAGGGGGTTGTGTAGTGTTGTGTATTTTTTCGGTATATTCTATTAAGTGCCTTGTGTCACTTTAGAATATATCTCTTTACAATGTTATCAGTAGTATTCTATTTTAGAATGGATGTTGATGGACAGGAGAGAGAGCAGCAGATATGGAGGATGTCAGGAGTGTCTCTCCTCGACAGCTGACTGTTCGAATAAAGGCTTCACAACTTAAATTGTGCCAGAGTTTATGCTACACATATCATTATTCATGCCATCTTGAATCTACTTTAACATCAATCAGTCTATCTAATCAGTAAAATTAATGAAAAAATAAGCCCAGGCTCAACACTTTTTCCTTAGGGGCCTGATGCCACTTATTGCCGTGGTTGCGACGGCCCATGCTGCCTAGTCATGATTACACTTCATGCTGGTTTCTTCCCCCACCCTATGCTTCCTATTTCTATCTCACTATTGCACGTTTGGATGGTCAAGAGAATAAATAGTCACCAAACTAATCTGACTTCATCAAAGTATGTATGTATGTATGTGGCCTCAGTTTACCACAAACCTAGCCAAAAGGCAGTAGAGGGTCAGCGGCTAAGATAGTCAACAAGTTCTTTGAGATGTAGTACCTTTGAGGACTCTTGCTGCAGCATAATGTGGTGTTCTTTTAAGAGGTGTGTCTTCAACTGTTTCATGAGTTGAAGCCATTTTTTTTAGGGGGTACTGGAGAATGTAGGGATGTTCTTCAAGATCCTGAGTGCACAGCTGTAAAAGGCCTGCTGCCCTGACTTTTTTCTTTTTTACACTTGTGTATCTCTAGTCTGATGTTGTACTGGCTGTTGGTGTGCCAAGAGCTACCGTAGATGGGGAGCCCTTCAGGCAGATAGGTGGGGTTGCAAGTTGTGATAGGTTTGTAAATGACAAATACTAAACATACAAAGGTTTCTAGCCGGCTATTTCAAAAGCTGCCACTAATTTAAGCAGACTCTGACCAAACTATCTAATAAGATGGTCAACATCGTTTGTTCATGATTATTCATATTTTCTTCATATTTTCATATATAATTAAAAATGACAGAAAGCAAAACACTTCAAAGAATGATATGACATCAAAACAAATTATAAAGCAACCATCAATTTGCAACCAGTTATGCAGATTATACCAGTCAGTAGCAACAGACAAGCGTAGAAAAGGTAATTCGTACCAACAATTTCTGAATAGCTACTGCGGATTACTGCCCACAGTGGAATGAACATTCCAAACAACAAGGATATACATTATTAGTACATTATTTTCCTGTTGTAAGCAATTTTTACAAAACTAGAATTTGACCCCTTATGGTGCTATAAGCCAACGCGTTTCGAACCCCACTTAATTACATGGGGTTCTCATCAGGGCTGGCACTGGGTTTCTGATTGCTGGGTTTCACAATTTATACTGCAGATTGTGGGAGTGTTCCCTTTAGGTAGAGCTCTCTTTGGCCATCCTTCATGCTGGCTATATTTGCCTCTTTTAGCCAAACAGCGTTGTTTTTGTTTCCAGAAATGCTTAAGAGGCCA
This sequence comes from Calotriton arnoldi, assembly GCA_963921515.1. NCBI lineage: Eukaryota > Metazoa > Chordata > Amphibia > Caudata > Salamandridae > Calotriton > Calotriton arnoldi. The sequence goes on along the minus strand of CAWUFW010004382.1, from coordinate 1,438,649 downwards.
CGATTAAGTCTTCATTATTTTCAGTGAACGGCACGCGCCTCTGCCGAGGGTATTCGTGCTATTGTGTTGCGAATCCTCGCTTAATCTGTCTTTATTGCTAGTGCGCGATAAGCACTTCTGTTGAAGTTATTCGTGCTTCAGATCTCTCCGGCGGTTCTGCATCTCTTTCGCCATTAGATTTGTAAATGATGCACCTGGTTTTGTACATGGCGCGGGCCAGCAAGGGAAGCCAGTGGTGTTACATCAGAATTGGAGGGGTGAGATCATATTTCTTAGCCCCTGGTTTGGACATTCTGTAACGTGTAGGATCCACTTCTCCTTAAGGCGGGACCAGTGTGGAGTCCAGGAGGCCATGGAGAAGAGTGCTTCCACCATCTTGCTGCAAGAAGTATGAGGAATTGAATAGCAGTTCTTGAAGTTAAGGAGAAAGTTTCACTTTCGTCCACAGAGACAGCTGATATCCAGGGGTGGCTCCTCCACTAGGGAGGAGGAGCATCGCCCCCCTACTTTCTTGCAGTACGAGAAGCAGAAACATAAATTGGTAATAACTTTCAGTTATTACCATTTTATGTTTGGTTCCAGGCGAGCAGGGCTGGGGAGGTGTGGTGTGCCCACTCCTGAGTGCGCAAAGACTGTTCGGTTGGCCCTCTGGGGCCGCCCAAACCAGTCATGCGCACTCTGCTCTTCTCCAAGCAGGCTGCATTGCAGCCTACATGGAGAACATGCCCACCCCATTAGCCCCTGGCTGGGCTGCGTCCCGACCAATCACAACGCTGCTTGCAGCATTGTGATTGGCTTAGGGGAGGGAGCCTGGCTGCCTGCTTCCTGTTCCTGTCGGAGGCAGGAGAGCAGGAGCAGAGAAGACGCGGGACCCGGCCGGCAGAAAGGTACGTTTAATTTTTTTAAATTATTATTATTAAATTCAGCCCCCCCGCACAACACCCCTCCCCGCGTGACCCCCCTGCCTCCCACCCGCGAGCCATGCCGGCCGCGACTGCTGATATCTGTCTTTCTTTCCTTGGCAATGTGATCATTTGAGGTGAGGCTGGTATCCTGGGTGAACCCAAGTGATTCGGCATTGGGTGAAAGATAGGGTTCAAAGTTGTTAGGGTTCATGCCATTGAGCCAGGTATCTACTTAAACCTTTAGGGCTAATTAAGATATGCACGGCATTTAGCAATGTTTATGTTTTTAGACAAATCCACTACAAGGGCATTTCATTTTGCTGCATGGTTCTCAATTTCTTACCTTTCATCCACTGTGAAGGAAGTGACCCCATTAGGGCCACCCGGGTCACCCGCGACCACCTCTCAGCCTTCCATACAAATGAAGAGTCGGACAGACAGTAGAGAATACAAACCAAAGTTATTTATTAGTATACGCTCGAGCGGAGTCCGGTCTGACCAACCTCCTCAGATTGCTGCAGAGGGACTGACTCTAGACACCATGAGAGAGCATAAAGTACATTTCCAATACCCCTGTAAACCCCCCCAGACAGGAATTTTCCAGTCTGGGAGCTGATGAACAAAGAAGGTACAGAAGGATGAGCTACGATCCTGAGACCGGGTACATGCTATCTTAGTTTCAAGGTTACTCTGCCCGTGCCCGTCTCCCTGAGAGTGGGAGCAGGCCTATCTACTGGGAAAGGTATGCATTGACAGAACGATCTATTCATTAGTGCAGCAAAGCTCAACCTTGGCGAAATAAAGAGAAACAATCGAGGCTGCTTTCTGCTGAGGCAGACAGTATGAGACAGAAGCTTAGTTTCAATCATGGCACAAAATGGCGGCTGAATACAAAATGGTGCCGCAAATGCTAACTTAAATCACACAATGCTAGAAGGAGTCGACCAGACGCATTTTCAGTCCAACAACTGCTAGGCAATTCAATGCGTCTCTGGATACCTTAATGGCTTGACATTTTATCCACCTTTACTGGGAACAGTAATTGGCACTTTTCCTGTTTCCTATGATTACTTCAACTTGGATTTTCTTTATGCTTTGGTGGATTCTTCAGAGGCATTGCCCTTTCTGCAAGTCAAGTAGTTAACCACTCTGAAGCCAGTAGCTCAGCCTCTAGGGGACAAGTCGCAGAAGTGGATGTAGACTGACCCCATACAAATAACCTCACTGAGGAGAAACAGATCTGCTTGACACCTATTGATTGCCTGGCGGCTGTTTTGTTAACCAAGACATTTCTATTCGACATTCAGGCCTATAGTTCTTTTCATGAAAGTGGTAAATGATTTTGATTTTGCTGACAGCTGATCACAATGAGGAACAGAATAATTGATCTATAATCGCAGATGCTTGCCTGTCTTGTGTGGCCAGAATACACTTCTATTGCATTAATTTAACTTAAAATACATTAGCATAATTGCTGGAGCATCAGGCGCATCCGGGGAAGCAATTTTGCTCCGTTTTCAGTTGCATTTCTTGATTCTCAACAACATCCATTTGTGTCATAGCAAACAATCTGATTTCTAGATCTGGACTCTACGCCAGCGGTGCTGACCCACAAATGTTTGGCAGTTCGGGCTGAACTGTTCCCATGAGTAGCAGGGTCAAGACTGATTTGCATATGGCTGGGTCCAAACTGAGGTGGCATAGTGGGCAAAAGAACAATGGATTTAATCCAGATCTCTTGACTGGGGTTGAATATTTGATTCATTCAGCATTCCGTCCATCATTTGTTGCCGCAGTACATTTGATCATGGCATCATTGTATCACTGCCTCATTTGGGGCTGATGCTGTGGTTCATGGGTTTTGGCTCGCAATAACCATACCCCCGTCAGTCCCGTTACTGACCTGTTAGTGCTGATATTTGGTCCACCAACGACCACAGGACTCTGGACCCCCTTGTTCGATAGTAGTCTCAGAAAAATTAACTACTATCTTTGTCCTCTTCCTCCTAGTTGGGAGTGTTTGGCTGTGATTTTGGCAGTCGGGAAGTGGGTATTCATTGTGTCGTCACCGTGTCCACTCTCCCTGCGGAGCTGGGGGTGGGCAGGGGATGTGCGGCAGGGCAGTGTGTCACCAAGTCTGGTTCCCCAACTGTAAGAGGATCACAAGTGCAGTATGTGAGAAGAGTGCGCCCAGTGAGTGGTGACAGCTGGCAGCAGTAATTGGAGTACATCTAGTTGCAGTCCAGCTTTGGGATATATTTTTAATCCGATTATATTTGTGATGAAGACCAGTTTTGATTCATGGCTTGGATAGTAAAACTCTACTACTCTTGGACAAGTAACTGGGAAAAAAAGAATTAACGGTTTAAACTGTGAGTGGTGGCGGTGGCCCAGTGCATCTACTAAATTAACTGTTTTATCCAAAGGTCAAAACTATTACCTTGCAGATCCTAGAAAGCAGTTCTGGGGCCCACCACTGTTCCATTTAACCACCTTAATAACAAGAATAAGCAAGTATGAGTAAGTCCAATATTGGAGTTAGTCGGACATTGAAAGCATCCAGTCTCTCTGGAAAATACAATCACATAAGTCATGTTTGCTGAAAATAGCGACACGAAACCTATGGAGAGGCAGAGGCCAGGAAAATAAGTCCAAGGGCAGTATACTAGAAGAAAGTGTTACTGCGGAAAGTATAATGGGGCAAAGGCGCCCAAACAAGGCTATGCAAGGTGAAGTTGAGACTTCTAATACGTCACCACTAGTGTAAAGGGTTTTGTGGGCAAATATTTCAAGAACAGGCCTACCCCAGATTTAAAGCAAACTCATCAGGTCTTAGGATCTATCCCAGGAGAACTAGAGAAAACCAGGTTTAACCAGTCTGTGTTTAGCCTGGTACAGGGGCACATTTTAAAGAACTCAATAGATTCAGCAATATACAAGGCCTTATCAAGTCTCATTTGGAACCCAGATTGTCTTTGTCTCCACGTCTATTGACAACTCCGTCTGAAGGAACTCCACAGCCAGATAAAATCTGGGATATGGCTCTGAATCTCTGAAAAGGAATCTAGATCAAATATTAAAAAGTGGTGTGGACGCTGGACCTCAGATAGCTACCTCAGAGAAAGAAGGTGCTGCAATACATGACCCTCTTTCCATCCTAAATATTGACATGTCCTCTTCCCCAAGCACTTCGATACTGGGCTTAATACTATTGATGCAAAAACATAGCAAGGGATTTTCGAGGTTACAGTGCTAAATAATGCTTTAAAACCCCAAAATATGCATTTACAGACAATAGGCTCAGAATTGAAACAAATTAATACATGTATGCCAACTTTGGTAAGACCAAGTGAAACACTAAATGTGCAAATAACTCAGAAACTGGGGGGAGCCACAAGAGGTAGTGAATAGTATTACACTTACAAGAGGCCTATGATAATTAAAAGGCGAGGGACATACTCAGCATACCAAAGTTACTTCCCATGTATCAGGAGAGAGGCGAAGAAGGTAAAGAGTATAAAGGAGTGAACTAGTGATAAAAGCAAGGACTCTCAGTTAATAATGCTTTGCAGGATAACGCTCAGGTAAGGATTAACTGGGCGCTAGATGTAACAAGATATCTGGAAGTCCAAGTGGAAGGTACTGAATGTAGGTACAATTTAAGAAGTGTGAAAAGCATTCCAGAGCAGCCAGGGCCATGCGTCTCGCAAAAAAGAAAAAGAAAAATGCCATCCGCCAATAATCCCTTAAGGGAAAGTATCTCAAGGATGCCCTTAGAAAGTGAGATAGATCTCAGGGAATCTAGATTAGAGGCATGAGACACAAGAGCAGTTCTATCAAAGGGGAGTATATGATAGCAGGATGAAAGACTTGATGTGTGTATGTAGAATCCATTGAGAAGGGAAAAAATGGTAAGAGTTAAGAAAATTAAATTTACTAAATAGGTCCCAGTTGCTTTATTCCTTCTCAAAATGCACTAGCTACTTAGCGCACTATCAATATTATAAAACAGAGCGTAAGGCAAGGAATGAGGTAACAACGATTACCTTGTTCTCAGGGCTGGTGAAAGAGGCTTTGCAAAAGGCAGGAGGCGACCTTAAAACAAGGCATCAAATTTGTACATCTCAACAGAAATCTTGAGCATAGAATATACCGATAACAACTTTCGACGGTGTCACGCCGGCCTGGTAAAAAACAGATCAAGCTGCTACACTGATAACAGGGAAAAATGCAGGGACACAGACAGGTGGATAGCTACAAAGCAGAATTTATGAGAGTCACAATTCCCGAGAAAAGGATATTCATGACTGGAACCCATACGATTGCTTTAGTATCTCTGAGGATCTAGAGGAGGGCGCGGATATATTGAGCAGCATATATTAGGGAGGTGCTTCCCAGTGGCGTAACGAAAATTAAGGGGGCCCTCCCTGCAAGGTACGTAGAGGGCCCCCTCCGGACTCTATCAGGAGCTCTGCGGCCGAAGTGCTGTGCTGAGAGGGCCTCCTGGGGCTTGGGGGCCCCCCGCACCGCGGGGGCTGCAGGGGCCTGTGTTACACCCCTGGTGCTTCCTCGCACAGAATTGCAATGATCTCGTGGAATATAATTGGACTTAGAAACAGTGGAAAGGACCATAAAAGCACAAGATAAAACAAGTTACAAACAGAGCACAGACAATAAAATCAGAAAGTTGCAATTACCCAATTACACATCATCAATTGTCTTTCTGTGGCGTCGCGACTGAGTCACACTGCATACTTTTTCCTTAAACCCCTCGCCTGGGTGATAAAATTCAATACTGCAAAACAGACTGTAGGAGACTAACAGCGTTGTAAAAAGAATAAACCTTCTTGATGAGTTTTAAAACATTTCCCTACTAAAATTGGGCCTACAAACCGGGATTTAAACGCGGAGTATAAAGTGCAAAATAACATAAAGTGCTTGGTGGACTGTATGGACACTGAATCACATGGGCAGAGGGGTAATGAAGCAAACCCTATCCCAGTAACGGGGGAAGCCACCAGGAAGTTAGTCATATTTATTCGAAGGCGGGTTAAATAAAATCGGTGTTCTGGTGCCTTTATCCATAATAGATAAGGCTCCATTCCTTCAAAGTTGACAGAGGGAAATATGTGTGGATAGTTACCATGTCCATAGATTTCTCAAGTCTCATCTTGTCTCTATGGGCATGGTATGTGTCCTTAACCAGAGCCTTTGTGCGTGAGCCAATCTCGCTGAAATTCTCAAAAACATTGGTTAATCATAAATCATGAAGTGTGTTTTTTACATACTTGATCCAAGGGATGTCTAGTATGTTAGTCTGTTTCAGACAATCCTCTAATACTCCCCGAGTAAAGCTTAGCTCCGGAGTGGACCAGATTTTAACCCACAACAAAATGGGTGCCAAGCCTACCTTATCTTCTAAAAAAACAAGGCCCATTTCTTTGTGCATAATAAAGCTTTCTGTGGATCTGGGAATTCCTATGAGCCTTGCTAAAAACTTGTTTTCTGCTACCTGGAGCGTCTTTACAGGTAAATGTACAAGGTAGTGGTGGACAAAGCAGTAGCACATCAATCCTAAGGATAATAAATATGATGATAGTAATAAATCGACAGTGATGGTGCCCCTCAAGTTAACAAATATAACACCCCACTACCCAGGCTGTCACCTAACGGAAGTTCAGCCGAACCCCGTATTGTACTAATAAACAGAAAAGATTGTACCTCGGCACTCTCAAAGTTAAACTTTCTATTTTCAGTGGCTGTAAGCCTAAAAGATAGATCTAATACTTAATGTGACTGCTCACAGGAAACACTAGTCTGGAAGCATAAATTCAAAAGAGATCTGTTTTAATGTCAAGTGACCAAAAACACCGTGTTTCACTAGAAACAAAAGATCATGTCTATGAACAACAAAAGTACAGTTCGCATGTGGAGGTCCTGTTCTTTGAGCCTCCTTGGTGATGGCAGATGATGGCAGTTTTTGGTCACTTGACATTAAAACAGATCTCTTTTGAATTTATGCTTCCAGACTAGCATTTCCTGTGAGTAGTCACATTAAGTATTAGATCTATCTTTTAGGCTTACGGCCACTGAAAATAGAAAGTTTAACTTTGAGAGTGCTGAGGTACAATCTTTTCTGTTTATTAGTACAATACGGGGGTCTTTACAGGTGTATGTCCCCAGACTCCTGCACTGTATGTACCAACCGACAAGCATTTACTTCTGTATAGCATCATCAGTTCTTTTTGGGGATTGTGACCTACATTTTTCGCAAATCTAAACAAGGATTCGCAGGCCGCCACCAACGACTGGGATTTTTGAAGAATCAGATGGTCCCACTTCATATTGGTGCTAAACAGAATGCCCAAATAGCTAAAATCTGTTGTTTTCTTTATTGGTGTATAGCCACTAAAAAACAGCTTTGAGCGGGTGGTCTTTGGCCCGCAAGTTAAAATGTAGGATTTATAATTATTTACCTTAATGTTTAACCCCTGCATAAAACTATAAAACCCATCTAAAAGAGCTTGCAGACCATTGCGGTGCCGGCCAGGAGGACAGCATTGAGTATAATAAATCCGGGACTGGGCGCAAACCAATTTCTGGGACGTCAGAGGTACAGTCTAATAAAAATGAGTCAAGGGCATTAATATAAGAAATAAAAAGGGCGCCAGGATGCATCTTTGTCTCACCCCACGGGTAACTTGGATGGGGGGAGTCTGGTCGCCTGACTGAGAGTAGCGTACTCTCATACTTGTGTCTTGCTGGAGACTTTTTAACACGTGCAATAGGGATTAATCTACTCCCGCAAGTCTCATAATGTCCCACAATTTATTTCTATCCACTAAGTCAAAGGCACAGGAGAGGTCCATAAAGGTCATGTGTATGGCCTCTCTCCTGGCCTTGACATATTTACCCAAAATTAGGGAGAGATTTAAAGCTTGCTCTGTAGTACCCATTCCGGGGCAAAACCCAAATTGTCCTTTGGTAAATAAAGAGTTTTCACTCATCCAAGCTTCCAACTTCTCTAAAATAACCCTGCCAAAGATTTTACCTGAAGAGTCAAGCAGTGCAATCGGGCAGTAGTTGGATGGAACTTTCTTATCACCCTTTTTAGGTCGAGCTGAGAGGCAGCGCATGCGCTGCTCTGCGAGGCTTGGTGTATTCCGTCTGTGGAGTTTGGCCATGCCCACCGCCTTTCATAGGTTCCTTCCTGTGCCGTTCGAGGCGTCTTTCTTTCGTGTGGTGCATTGGTGCCATTTGTCCCTCCTTTTGGTGTGTTTGCTACGCCCATGGCGACTGGCCCTGTTACAAGGGTCATTTCGCTTCAGGCCATGTCTCTTACTCGCAGCGCACTTTTTTTAACATTTGGTTTTGGCCGGATCACGAGCGCTCGTGTTTTGAGTCACTGTTATAACTTTATTTTTACATCTCCCCGCAATGCGTCCAGTACTTAATGTAGTATGTGGGGAGACTGCTCACTATTACTTAAGGTAGCACTCCCTAAATATAGCTTCCAATAACAATAAACATACAACGTAAAAGACGCCACATTAAAAAAGAAAATGCAAGATACATTTACCATTCAAGTTTCTTGTAGAATTTCGGAGCAGAACAGACGCGCAATCTTTCTACAGTGTGTTGCAGTACACTGTGCAGTTGTGAGCTTGACCGTGTGTTAACACTGTTACAGTAGACGTGTTTAGTTTCGAGCTTGTGTTACATCACGCCGTGTGTTAGAGGACACTTGTGCAGTTCCGAGCTTGGGCTGTCACTCACCAACAGTGTATCATTACGTTCTGTACTACCTACCGTAAACGGTGGCGGACAGGCGGGCAACTAGAGCCAAATTTCAGGGGGGGGGGCTGAAAAAGATTTCGGCGGGGGGGGCTAATTCTTCCAGCCATAGGCAGAGTGGCTCTTAGAAAGGGTGAAAACACAACAAAAGCCTCGTTAACAAGTAAATGGTCTTTAAAAGACCTGTGAAGTACTCGGGTGCGGCTGCAATTAGAGGGTCGCCAGCCCGCGAAGCTGTCTCAGCCCGGGCTGACACACGACGGGGGGGGGGGGGGTTGAAGCCCGGTGAGCCCAATGGGTGTTGCGTGCCTGGTGGCGGATATGGACAGCCTTCTTTCCCAGGCCTCTAATGAGTCTCTGTGCGATGTCCATGGATAAGTGGCATTACATTACCCGCTTTCTTCACGGAAATTTGTACTAGGTAACGGTATTTCAATTACATCTTATATTAAACCTCTCATCTTCCCCTAGCGGCCAAATCAGTTAACGCGCATACAGACAAGAAGCTTGTGTTAAAAATCATTTAGCAACCAACATATACTAAACGACTAGTGACCTACAGAGTGTGAAGCTAGGCTCCGGGTGTAATATGCATTCACTCCCATGTCTCTACCTGAAGTCCGGCAGAAAATACACTATGAATTATGGAATACAAGTTAATGTCTATGGTGGAGTTTAAATACAAAAAGTGCATTACATGCTTTCCATGCTGGAGAGCCAAACAGTCTTGACACCTCCTCTGATAAACCACAAATGCCAACTGCAGGGCTCCTCAAACACCTAAGAGCATCCCAAGTCCTTTGCCATGCATGAGTTTGCTCCCCCTCTCCCAGCAAAATGTCCTTGCACCCTACAGGGTCGAAGCGACAAACAGCATCAAAGGGCCAGTCCCCGGGAAAGCAGGAGCTTCGTTCTCAACTCCACATAGGGAGAGAAGGTAGTCCTGAACAAATATTTGTCTCTCCCCCCTGGACGACAGCTTCTGTTAATTCCAGTTCCTCGCAGGACTTTGAAGGCCTCATTATAGCGTTTGAAATGTCACTGATGCACCCTCCAGCCTTCAAAGAGCCTTTAAAACCACATTAACTAAATAAACTGAGGATATGACTTCAATTTCCAGTGTTGATTCACCCATTTGATGCAATGTGTGATCTTGCCTAAATCAGTTTATCTCCCAATGCCTCGCTTCTCTTAATTGCAAATGGGAATTATTTAGTTAGTAGGTTGTCGGCAATAAAGTGCCATCTCCATTGGAAATGTAATATCCTAAAGAGCGAAGCAGGTGTAGAACTACACAAACTGTCAAACTTGCAGGGGACAAACTTAATTAGGGTCTGACAAGCGTCTGCCACACCCCTGTGTCTATCCTAGACCTCTCGCCTCACAAAATAATTGAGGAGACATGGTACGCCCAACGACGAGCACACTGAATTTAGCTATGGAGGCTCAAAAGTGACACCAGGGTGGCAGTCACTAAATACTGGTAGAAGCTTTTTAGGTCGAGCCTAGAGTCAGCGCGCAAACCAAAAAAGTTTGCCCGGGAGGTTAAAACAAGGGACTATTGAATTGGAAACTTCTCTGCAGTGCCACACATTCTAGTTTTCCTTGCTGTGATTTTCCCCTTATAAATTTAAAGCGCTTATTTAGCACTTTTAATTTTCTCCAGTTTATAAGCAAATTGTTTTATGCCTTTGTTTTGTAACCATTTTTAAAGGTTAATATGACTGCTGCAAAGAATGTGTACAACGCAGATCACAGCAGTGTATTTTATGTGCATAGCTCTGTGGGTTACTGCTTTTGTCACAGAGATCCTTTTGTTACTATGCAGTTCATAATTTAAAATAGTAATCTAGCACAGTGAGCTAAGAACTGCTTCAAAGAGCTGCATGCAAACTCACTTGTGCTTGCAGTCATATATTCAAACACTTAGGGCAGGATTACCAAACATGCCAACGGGTCTTAATCTTATAGTATTACAGACTCTCACAAATTTCAAGAGTAAGCCAGGACTTAGCGCAGCATGGCTAGACACTTATAAGGCCCCAAAGGCGAGACCTATTGGCTATGCCAATGCTTGTTATATATAGGAACTCTGACTGCCTCCATGACTCAATTGGCCCCCCAACTATTATAGACCTAAAAACATTTGTGAGCAGTGGGGCCCAGAGATCTAAATTGTGTTTAAAAAACTCCACTGGTCCCGATGCCTTACCTGATGCTGAGCGGAGTATAGCTGTCCGTGCTTCCTACGCAGAAATGGATTTGCTAAAATCAACTAGTGCCTTGCTGGTTGCAACAGGCTCAGTAGGTAGCCTTGTATTTTTCCCAGGAATTTCAGGGTTAAATATTTTTGCAAAATGGGCAACCCATTCTTGCTCCATTGTATGACAGTCAATGCCTGACTCTGGCTTTCTGGGGAAAAAGGAACCTATTCAGTATTTTCCAGAAGGCTCGGTAATCTTTTAGAGCTGCTGCTTGTTCCAGGTCTTCACAAACCTTGGTTCTTATTTCAGCCTTTCTATTTTCAATAGCTTTTTGGTAATTTCTCCTAGCTTCCCTCACCTCCACTGGACCTCACAGGATTTTGTGTGTTACATGTTTTAAAGTTCTATAGAGTTTGTACATTCTGAACTAAACCATGTGCAAACAGGGCATACTAACCTTGGGTTCTAATCAGTAGGGAATCAGAAATTCAGTTACAAATCCTCGTAAAATTTTCACACACAGTAGCTGGATCACAGTTTTCTCCCAAGCAATTTAAGATTTCAATATAATTTTTGCTCACCACTTCTGTGAGACTTTTGCTAGGATCGACATGTTGCCATTTTCTGTGCACCCACTTATTTTTGGTGAAGAGCATAGGCTGTGCTTTGCAAGGCCTAGGGGGAGCTAAAGGTGTGCAGGCAAGCGTTACAGTAATGGGATAATGATCGCTAAAAAGGGGAGGGACAGACCTTGCAATTTTATATCAGCGGGCCAAATTATCTGACACTAGAGTATGGTCAATGGTGGTTCCTTTGCCTCTTCCCACAAAAGTTGGAATATCTATCTGGTTTTCCACCATTAAATCCATTGCAAAGGTAAAGTTATTCACTAGTATTAGCCTTGTTAATGCTTCCCCATACGCTGAGTGCTTAAAGTGACCAGCAGGCTCGCCCAGTCCATTATAAGTACCACACACATTGTTCCCACTATAGAGACATTTTGTTATATTTAAAACACCCACCCATAATAGAGAAGCCTCCTTCAGTTCTCCATCGATTTTCTCCTGGAGAATTTGCTCCAAATCCTCAATAATCCCCACCAGTTGAGCCCCAAAGTAATTATAATAAAAATGTATTAAGATTATATCAAACTCTTTGGGGTATGAAATCTTCACCAGTTGAAAATGAGGATTAAAAATCTATTCCTTTACTTGAACATTTACCACTGCAGTTGATACCAGAATTAGGAGACCACCCTTCTCCCCGTCAGCAGATGAAGTAACAGCAGGTGAACACAATATGACCTGAACCTGTTTATTGTAATATGTTCATAGGCCCATGTTTCCTGACAACATATGATGTCAAATGTTTCGACAAAATTTAACCAATCATTATTGGAGATCTTTTGGCGGATCCCTGCCACATTCCAGGAGAGAATCCGCAAACCCTTTGTACACTGTATGGGAGGGTTATCTTCAGTTAGGATGGCGGCCTTCTGATTCGAGGGTGGGGTTCGTTTGAAGAGATCATCAATGCCAGGGGCTCCTTAATGATTCCAATGCCCAGAAAGCCTTTATGTCACAACCCTGACCTGCCGTTGGTGACATGGCAGCTAGCTCTGTTAGGGAGAGCACAATGGATGGATCCGGTCTAGCAAAATCTATTGTACGGAGACGTAGCTCTTTTGAATGGGACACATAGGGATCAAGTCAGTCATTTGTATCCAGCTCCGAGAGTATCAGGAAACTGTTATTCGTAGGAATCCCATAAGCTCTCCAGGAGTCTACACATGGGCGAGGCAAGGAGACCACCCTTTCCCCCTGGACACCCGGTGCAAATACATGATAAAAGAAACCCAGGGGGGGACAACAGAAAGCGGATCAGGAGAACCCTTGACCCCACTCTGAGTACCAAAATTGATCAGATGATGCGCCAACTCTGGAATCCTACATCTGACCACGATACAGTCCCCTTTCAAAGCCTTTGGAGAAGGCCCGATCCAACCAACTCTCCTCACCATGAGGATGTTGTCAAACTCTCAATTTGTCAGTGCGGTGTTTCTCCCTAGCCAGCGGCAAACATTATTTTTCAGTGCCTCGCAATTTTCATCTGTGTGTGTGCTGCAACGGGGGGTTTCCCCACCAGAGCTGCTACAAAGGGGCAACTCTCTGGCAGCAAGTGTAAGACTTGATGTGCATGTGGTCGAAGGGACTGCTGAAAGTGAGAATGATCAGCATAGGCTTGTGAATCTTTTGCCTCTCCACGACTGTGTCAGGCCTGTGACAGGGGACCCCTCCGGCTGTATCAAGTTTCTTTACTGAGGAGGCAGGCTTTAAACCCTCCCCCCCTCATTGAAGTTCCCTGGCACTAGGGTTGTTTAAAGGATTTATAGAGTCATGTGGAGATGTCTATCAAAGAGCAGTAAAAGATTTTGTGGGTCAACATCAGGAGATATTCTGACTCTGATATCTACAGAGATAGCTAAAAATGTGTGTTGTGATTAATACTATGATACTATGAGTAAATAATAATAATAATAAATCTTTATTCAGAAACAATCACAACCATATAAGATACAATCATGCAATAGGAAAATCATCATTACAAATCCAATTAAAAGTTCAGATAAAACACAACACATCCAGTTTAAAAGTTAAGATAAAAACACCACACTTGGTCATGGGTGATTAAAAAAAAGTGAGAAAAAAAAAAACTGTGCAAAAACACAGATAGCCATTCAATGGTCAATCGGGTCTACATAATCTTGATCAAGAAACTTGGCATTGCACAAAGTGTGAGTTCATTAGGCAACAGCTGTAAATACATAAGCGCCACTCTGGCTTGCCTAAACGTCAGGCTCTTTAAAAGGGGGCGAAGAAACTGCCTTCTTGGGAGGGTAAAATATTTGCATAAAAGGACAAAATGTAACGTGTCCTGGGGAGACCTAGAGGTGGAGGCACACGGTCCGCTCATGTTTGGAGGAACAAAACCAGAAGGAGATTCCAAAAGATGGTGAAGCAGGCTGAACCTAAAACGGGTGACTAAAAACGTGTCAGTTGCCCTTGTAAGGGTAGAGAGGTAGTTTTCCCTGCCCTGAACTGTCTTTTACAAGGCATGCTCCCTCACTGTTTCAGAGGCTCTGTGTTTTCGCGGTGGGCGGAGGTATATTTGAAATACAGTTCTAAGTTCCTGAGGCATTACTGAGTCACATGAAAGAAAATATCTGGCCTACCTATAGCAAAAAAGACTCCTTTACATACAGTAACCAGAGAATTTTAAAGGCATGCTCTAATGACAGGCAGTATGAAATAATTATTCTCCCTAGACCATATTTTTACCCAGCACAACAGAGGCTTAACTGCCACCTGGTCGGCTAAGAAATTAACGCCAAGCTCTTCGTGTACTGCATAGGCGGGGGTACTGTGAGGAACCCTCAGAATCCGATGCAAAAACTTGTTTTATGCCACCTGTAGCTTGCATGCTGAAGTATACCCCCAGACTTCACTACCATATAACACCTTTGAGGTGTATATAGACTGATTTTAAAATCACCTCTGGCACCCAAGATCCGAATCTATGGGCGCAGCTGGCAATGGCCCCTGTATATTTGTTCAGGTCCCGCAGCTTGCCCTCCAATAATATTTTCCAGTTTAATTTTTCGTAGAATAGAATTCCCAGATAGAGGAAGGCCGGGACCTTCGCCAAAGTGTGAGATCCCGCTTTGACGGTTTTAGTCCGGAGACCCCGGGAGCCAACTTCCAAAACGTAGGACTTTGGAAAGTTGACTGACAGGTCCAGTCTATCCATAAAATCAACGAACCCGTCAATTAAAACCTACAGGCCCAGGGCTGTGCAAGCCATAAGCACCGCGTCATCAGCATATAATAGCACTGGCAAAGATTTCCTGCCGACTCTGGGGCAATGAGACTGTAATGCCAGGAGGGCAGCTTCTAAACCATTGATGTAAACAGTGAATAAAATAGGGGCTAAGATGCAGCCTTGCGAACCCCCCTAGTGCAATTAAAATGTTCAGTAAGGCCCCCCTGAGAAAATCTTACTGCCGCTGTAGTATGGGCATAAAGATTCATTAATAAGGATACAATGGCGGGATCAGCACCCAAAGAGGTCAATAAGTCCCACAACTTCTTCCGATTAACCCGATCAAAGGCGGACGCAAGGTCCATAAAAGCTAAGAACAACGCTCCCGGTTGAGCAACCGTGTATTTATTATTAATAAATAAAGATTAAGGCATTGCTCAATAGTTGACTTGCCCGGGCAAAAGCCGAACTCGACCTCAGATATTATTTGATAGACGTCCACCCATGAAGAGAGTCTAGCTAAAAGAACCCGGCCCAGCACCTTAACTATGGCATCAATAAGGGAAATAGAGTGGTAGCATTGCGGATTATCCTTATCCCCCTCTTTATAAATTGGTTTAATTGTGGCAGTTGACCAGGATGGCAGCATCCTTTTCTTTGCTGCTGCATTTAACACAAGTGTCAAAACCGGGGCCCAAACTTCAATATTGTATCGGAAAAAATCTGGGGGGGATCCCATCAGGGCCTGGTGCCTTGTTCCGGGACAAAGACTCAGTGCCCCTGTGGACATCCTCCAACGAGAAGGTGACTGATGTGTCAGCCAGGCTGGGAGCAATATCCATGTGAGACCCTTCAAGAAGGCCGAAATTATATACACTATCAAAATGGGTGACCCACTGTTCCGGGGTAATTTGGTGACATAAGACAGGTCTTGATGGCTCCGAAAAACAGGGACTATTAATAATCTGCCAGAACAGTGTAGAGTCCCTCAGTTCACCAGCTTTGGTTAGATCAGTCCATGCCGGTTACTGTAATTGGTGCCTCTGTTCTTTCAGGGCCCCTTTATTGTTTCAACGGCAATTTGCCACCCATTCTATGTCGCGAGGCGACTGCTTCAGGGCTTTCTTCAGATGTCTAAGGGCCTGGGAGCACTTGGAATCAAACCATGAGGGATGATCCAGCGATGCCCAACCACAGGGACCAATAATAGACCAGAAACCGACTGAGCGATGGCGAAAGAATTTAGAACCTCCTCGCCAGGCGCTAAAGGATCCAAGTAAGTATCTCCTTCTGGCAGTCTGTGAAAAGACTATGATTAAAAGCCTTTGTAGGAAAGTAGGATATGCCTCTTAAGGTTACCCCCACTTTTTGCTAGATGTAATACTGTTTTTTACTAGTCTGAGTGTGATCCTGCTAATCAGGACCCCAGTCTATCTGCTTTCTCCCTAAACTGTTATGTACTTAGGTACACTCCAGATTGGATACTAGGATACCCTTCTCAGTCCCTAGTATATGGTACCCATGTACCCAGGGCATAGGTACCCCAGAGACCTCCCATGGGCTGAAGCATGTATTATGCCACCCATGAGAGGCTATGCAAAATGGAACTACAGGCCTGCCATTGCAGCCTGTGTAGGTTGGTGCATGCACCACTTACTTAAGATACAGGTTTACTATATCTAAGTGTCACTGCATTTAAAACCTATCAGTCACCCCTATAGCAGGCCTGTACAATCCTGAAGGCAGGGTGCTTGGTTCTAAGTGAGAGGGTGCCCCTGCATTAGCAGGACACCCCTGCAGTCTACGGAGTCCATTCTCCCCGGTTGTCAGTGAAGCAGCCATTTACGACATATAGAGGGGCATTAAGCGACCGTGTGACCAACTCTAAAACAGCTGAAACAAACCCCATCGTGTTTGGTGTCAAACATTTTTTAATCATATGATTCCACCCCTCAGAAGCGGGCTTCATGAGGTCCCTGGTGTTCCCGATACCAGTCTTCTACTCCCGGACAGCACAAAATGGTTGCTGTCGACCAGAGACACATTTCTGCCCTCCTGCTGCTGAGCCAAGCTCGAGCAGGGGAAGGCAGAACAATAGGCATCCTGTCACAGGGAGGTGTGACCACCTCCCAGACAAGATTTAGTGTATTAGGACTGGGTGGGTGCGCTTGCCAGGAACTGAAAGTCTGCATGAGGGGCACAAATGGTGTCCCTGTGCATAGTCCAGTTCCAACCAGTCCTGGGAGCCGTTGGCTCCCGCTCTGGCGCGAAACTGGACAAAGGACATGGGAGTAACCTCCCCACGGTCCAGACCCTCCCCTGGGAGGGTCCCCTGAATCTTGCAAACCCTCTTCCTTGGGTACATAAGGGCTTACCTAGCTGTAGGACCTTAGATTTGACGTGGACAGGATTCTGAACAAGAAACCACTGCACTTCGACCGTCTGGACACTCTGGGCTTCGTTTGGGCCCGACTTCGTCTCCCACTCAGTCTGCTGCATCGTCTGTGCCCGTGCATCATACAGGATCTGTGTAGGACCTGTGGAGCATCAAGAACAACAGAAGATAATCTCCCTTGGAGTGAAGGAGTCACTCCCCTGCATTCACAGGCACCTCAACACTGCTGACCGGTCTGCTGATCCGGAGCTCCTATGGACTCCGAAGGGTCCAGCAACACAGGAGGTGGGTTTCTACGTCTCTCGAGGCCCGAGCTGCCCTCTTACTGAGTTTGAGGCCAGTGTCCCTCGTGGGGGCTGCAATACCTGAACCCCTGTGCACCACGTGTATTTGCAAGTGCATATGCTTGTTGGCATTTCCCGAACAAGTGCATTGGGCTCCGAGTAGCCCCAACCTCTGGCACCATTTCCTACCAAGAACTTTGACCACCTCACACTGAGCGCTCCGTGGGCTGTCGTTTGGTGAAATCGCTCGAGGTTCTCTCACGACTCCTGTGCCTCTGACCTGTGGGTCCAGTTGTGTCAACTTTGCTTTTCTTGGGCTCCCCTGGTTGCTCCAGGCTCACCCTGATTCCCCTGTGTGTGGTGAGTCTCCTGGGCCTTGCTGGTCCGAATCGTTCCCCTCCTTGACCTTCTGCATGGGTTGTCGTTGCCAAGGCTTGTTGGTGCTCCCGCCGGACACCGACCCCTCAGCACTCGACATCCTTCGTGGGGCAGCTCGCATCCGGCTCCTGGTCGTCCTCGACGTCTCCTGGTCCCCGCAGCTGCAGAGTCAAGGACTCAATCAACCAACCTGAAGCACCCAACATCGGTGGTCATTCGTCTACCGAGCCCCTGGTCACCCCCAAGTGACCCAGACTCTGTCCCATCTGCTTTCAGGTACTCCTCGACAGGAATCCACCTTTGGATTCCAACGGACACTTTTCTCCCTTCCAGCAGCGGCTCTTCTTCGAAGTCCTCCATTGGGTTCGACGCCACTTCAGACCTATGCACCCGGCTTCCCTGGGATAGGCAACTTGGGTACCTCGGTATCCACGGGTGGGGTGGCTCTCCAACCTTCTGTCTTCCATGGGGTTTCTCCGAAGTCCACTGGGAAGGGTCCTTAAACTCTAAAATTTCAACCGCGACTTCCCCATAGACTTGTACGGAGCACGGGGTCGTGTTCCCACACTGCACACGCACTCCGTGGGGTCCCTATCAACTCACCTGGGGTGGTTCCTTGGGGTCCCAGCAATTCTACGTCCTCTCGACACTGTCTTGAGACGAGTCGTGGTTCTTATACCACTTACTTAGGATATGGTTTGGTCCCCCCCCCGGGGCCCACTGTGTATTAATGCTATTTGCTGTCATTTCTTTGCTTAAGTATTGTGTGCTTTGTGATCATCTCTGTGTAGGAGATACTGTGTCATACTAGATAGTGTTATATTATTAACTACATATTTTTATAACTGTGTGGTTCTCCTTTCATTTAGTCAATACTTTAAGGTTGCATTCTGGTAAAACAAGCTGCTTTACATTCCTTCAAAACTAAGCCTAAGGCTGCTCTTGGATAGCTTTCAAAGGTTATCTTTGACCTCTTAAATCACCATAAGGGTTGTTTGGACTGGTGCAAGGTGCCCACTTTAATTAGTGGACAGCATATACCAGGCCAACTTCTCACACTGACATTTTGTATAAAGAAATGTCTGCATATAGTATTAGCCTTGCTAGCTATCAAGGCAACTCAATTTCCAGGAGAGATGCTACCTTGTTACACTTCTTGGCTTCCAATGGCTTAGTTAGTGTAAATGGCAAGGTACCTTCTCATAGGCCATCTAGGAAATTTCATAAGTGGTATGCAACGTTGCCCAAATGGCTATTCTTTTGATTAAAAATAGAGCTGAAACCTAGTATATGTGGAGATGATAGAAACTTGAGAATCTGAACACACATGTGGGTTGATGAAAAGTACAGGCTATTAAAAACTAAAATTAGGAAATGGGAGAGGAGTATAAAAGTCAGCAAACATTTTGAGTCCAAGGTCAAACTTAGACCAGCAAGAAGGGACTATAAAAGATAATTCATTATAAAGAAGCAGGCTTTTCATGCCAAATGCTTGAAGCAATTGACCTCAAAGATACTAAAACATTGTGAACCCTCCAGCATGGTTTGGAACAAGGATACAGGAAAGGTGAGGTGCCTGGTAGGTGAAGAAGCATGGTTTATTTACCTGGAGGAGACAAACATAAATGAGTACAATGATACCCCTAGCCAAGGTTATTTTATAATAGAACAAGAAATAAGGGCAGAGTTTTCCCAGGTGGTCATAAAGGCAACAATTAATGCCCAGAGTTTAACAAAAGGGGCAGTTATAATTAAGACTAATGTGGACTGGTGGTCCAGGATGCTTAATTTTGTATTTCAAAGAATGTTAAAAACAGGGTTATATGCAGAAAACTGGAAGGGCAGTGTTATAAAACCAGTTTATAAAAAAAGGAATGGTAATACATTGCCAAAATTATGGACAGATAAAACCTGCTATATGTGGGAGGAAAGGTATTTTTGAAAATTACTTCGAGCTTACTTAAAGAGTGGACAGAAAATAAAAGTATAATCCCCATTGAACAGAGAGGTTTCAAGGAGGGGTATTCCACAGTTGACCACTGTTTCAGTTTATGGTCCCTAGCACAAACGTTCATACACTTGAGAAGCAATTTAGTTTGTTGCTTTGTAGACTTTCATTCAGTCTTTGACTCAGTTGATCAGGAAGTACTGTGGAAAGTGTTAGCAAACTATGGGATCCCCAATGAGCTCCATAATATACTGCAAGTGGAAGTAGACACAAAAAAGGAGCATTGTCAGGAAAAATAGAAATCAAAAATGAATTACGGCAAGGTTATGTATTTGATCCACTCCTATTTTTAATCTTTCTAGCGGATCTGTCTAAAGTTTTGACAGCTGTGAATAATTTAGTCCTAAAATTAATGGTTCCCACGTCACGTGATCCTTATATGCTGATGACATTTTTATTAAGGATATGACAGAAATCGGCTTTCAGAGGAAGTTAGATGTATTTGTTAAATACTGTACAAAGAAAAAACTTAGTATAAATATGTGGAAAAGGAAAACTAGGAGGATATCTAAGGATGAGCTGCGGGCAATAATTAAAAATCAGGCTAGAGAAAGGGCTATGCAATATTTGAAAGACCTTGAACGAACTCCCCCACCGCATCCGATGAAGTCCGACACTGCACCAATTTAGAAAGGACCTCAAGACCTGGCTCTTCGAATGACCTACAGAGCTGCTTGCACCATTCCCCTCCCCCTGCACCCCCAGCGCCTTGAGCCCCTCACGGGTGAGTGGGCACTTTAAAACCCCCGATTGAATGATTGATTGAAACTCTAAATTTAAATGTTACCTGGATAAAACAGAAGTTGAGGAAGTTAACAGATCGCCCTCTGCGATACTTCAAGCTGTAAGGATGGAAACCAAAATAACTCTGGAGCTGGCCTATGCAGAGGTGTTTAGATATTGGAATCGCTTGGAGCATAGACTCACTGAAAAATGTCAATGCTCTGTCACTAAGAGCTTATGTACAGTGAATTAAGATAGGATCAAATTGACAGATTAATGCTAATGGAAGTATGGAAGAGGTCATCTATAAACACTGGGAAATAGTTTATCTGGGAGGAAACCGAAGGATGAGCTGCGGGCAATAATTAAAAATCAGGCTACAGAAAGGGCTATGCAATATTTGTATAGTGATTCGTCCACTCAATATCTGTGGCAATCGTAAATGAATGGTGAAGCGTTTTCTTATATGGCTGCTCAGCCCAGTGGATCTTTAAGGCTTGCCCTTTTAAAATTTAGAGTCGGTCTGAACCTTGCATTTGAAAACTAGGCAGCCAAGAAGATTCTCAGATAATAAGAAAAATGTACCTATGGGTTGAATTTTAAATGTAATGCTGCACATATTTTATTAGATTGTTTATGGTTTTTTATCTACACGCAAAGTATTTTTAAGACCAATATTTAGGAAATATGTCATTTTAAATCTAAGTCAAGCAGTTACATTTTTGATTAATAATGAGGTTTTTAGATGTGAAGTGCACTTGGGAGATTTTTACACGCTGTGCAGGAAGACTTAAAAGTGTATTTATTGATTGATGTTTAGTGCTCTAATGTCAGGTTCATCTTGTAAATGGATTACTACCTCTTTTACTATTTCATCCTTTTAGCTATTGTAAATCTGGTTCTGTTTTAACGTCATTTATAATCGTATTTTTTATGTGATTTCAATCTATTAAAAAGACCAAGGTCTAAATAAATATACTTTTGACTGACTGATACTTTTGACTGAGCCTACTTTCAATACACATTTAGGCTGACCATATATTTTGACTGAGCCTACTTTCAATACACATTTAGGCTGACCATATATTACTCGTGTGGACCTTCTTCCAGAAATATTTTTTTACATGATAAGCTTTGTCTTGAGTTGATAAGGGATTCTTTCCTTTGAGTTTGGATTTTGTTATTTACTCACATTTTCATGATTTCCCTGAATCCTTTGTTCTTAATTGAAAGGTGTTCTATATTGAAATCCACTCTTCTGGGTTTAGGTACAGGCCCTGCTGAGTGCACTATTTCTGCTGAGCGATAACTGAAAGGTCATTATAAGAATTTGAGCTTTTAATGGCGTTTCTTGAGCTGGCTTCTTTAGTATTATCTGCCATTACTCTATGCCTACAATCATCCTTCAAGACGGTGTGAGTTTTGACATGTGAGCTGAAGGGCTCTTTTCAAAAACTGCACTTCACTTTACTTAAGGGCTAACTTTCTGCTAAAAGGCCACATATCTCTAACCCACAGGACAAGGTGTCTCCCAATTTATCCTGAACGATCTCTTTCGAGGCCTTCAATACGGTTCTCTACAGGTCACTCCTTTTCATTCTGTCCACAAATACCTGGGCTTGAAAGTTATGTGCTTGAGGTATTCTTATCTTCCCTGGCTGAGTTTATAATTGATGAACATCGAATCCTCCAGGTGTGCCCCATCGCAGTAGCTTGTGAGGTGTATACGCGTTGGATTCCTTCTCCTGTGTTGTTTGACACAGAGAGACTCTCTGATCTGTCGCAGAATTGATTTCAAACATTAGATCAAAACATCGAAGGGCATCCCTTTAGTCCTCCAGCAATAATCAACTATTTTATATTGTTGCAGTGGTGGATATCAAGAGACTGAGTTGCTGTCTAATGTGCATTCAAGAGGGGATGGCCTCATTTTCCTTGAAACATATTACGGGCAAGATTTAGTTATTTCTGTTGCTCATTGTAATCCACCTAGGATCTTCTGTAGATTTCACCTAAGATTGAGATCTATGGATGCAAGCACATTAGAGTCCAATATCTTGCTTGGAACTTTGCATGTTTTTTTTTTTTAAGCGACGCTTTTAATTTGCCCTCTGGCTTTAGAAACAGCAGTCAGGTAAATGGCCATCCCCATGTTCATGGGGTGAATGGTCATCCCCATGTTCATTGGATAACTGGCTTCCTCTCATGGTGCTCAAAATACAATCGAACCTTGTTACCTTACGCAGCCGTCTATCACCAGTCTACATTTTATTCAAGGTGTGTTACACGGTTTTCAACACACTTCATCGCATCCAAGTATATTTAAAAGAACTACACAACTGAATGGGCATCTAGTTTTCCAACACAAAAATAGCTTTCTAGCTGGAAACCTCACTGTGAATTGAAGCTAATAATTCACACCCACATTTCGGAGGCAAGATTTTTTCTGCTTCACTCAAAAAATTAGAATGGACCTAAAAGAGATCTGTGTGCTCCAGGGTTAAAAAAGGTGAGCCTTTGTCCAAGCATCTTCAGGGACAAACTCAGTTTGCTTGCCTGATCTTTGATTATGCATACTCGTTCACAATTCTATCTCATATTTAAAGCACGTCATTTTCTTTGATCAATGTAAAGGTATACTAAACAATAATTAAATGAATGATGTAAGGGGACAAAAGATTTGTGTGCACAAGGAAAATACACAACGTCCTGGAAATATCAGAGTTTGTCATGCCTAAAAGCAAAACATTTGATTAAAAACAAAATGAATTATTCATATCAGAAGACTGGAGATTCCCCCAGAGATTTGTAGACACGGGATGTGAAATGAAATAATTTGATATGAAGGAGTCCAATTTTTAAATTTACAAAAGATGGGATGCATGGACAACTATGAATTTACATTTGGCATACTTGAACAAGGAACCATATACTTTCTGCCTCCCTGGACAAGTAGGGCTAGAGTCAAAAATAATAGATTCAACAATATATGTTAGATAAAAGAGAGTACAGTCTTTAGTAAGCCAGACAATCCCCTTTTCTTGAGAGAACATAGGAATGTGATTATGACACCTGGGCAGGAGGCAATTCTGGTCTCCATTGAATATGGACAGCGCCCCGATTTTGCTGCTGCAGAAGATGGGTCCCTCAATGCTCAGCCACTGCTCACATTTCCAATTAAATGGTAAAGAAAAACAGCATGACCGCTAGCTCTGAATACCTCCTCCACTATGCTTTGTTTGGTACAGCCATCATTGCGCACCCATTCCATAAAAAGGTTTTCACCTGCAAAATATGCATCAGTCTAATTTAACCAGGCCATCCATCGTCAGGAATTCCAAAAAGAAAGTAACACATTGTATTGACTTTCGCAGTGTGAGACTGTCTTCATAGTGAAGATACAAGGTGGCTAAGCCAGAGACATCAAACAAAGTAAAGGCACTTAATACTCCAACCAGAACATGCGCACACTATTTCATAAATAGTTGTACAATATTTCTTAATAACAGACATGTCACTTTATTGATTAGAAAGCTTGATTTTTTCACAATAATGATGTTCAAAAAGTACAATTGCCATCACAGAAAGGAGTAACGATCTTTGAAAGCTTTTCGAACCATAGAGACGTCAGAAATATTCCTAGGTTCCCCTACTTGCCCAAAGTTAATGATATGTGAAGGATTCTAAAACCCTTCAAGGAACTTTTTCAGGCAATAGCAAGTAGACCTGCAGTGCTTACAATGCCCACAGCATTGCAGGGCAGCAGCTTTTAAAGTTCTGCAATTAGAGGGCTAAGTCTAGGCTCATAGCGTTGGCTTATTTGTGTTAGAACTAGGTACTGATCCACACTGCCTACACCACATTCTTAACACAACTTTCAGCGCTCCTCCACAGCCAGCCCGGCCATTTTGTCTTGTGCCTGCTCCACATGGCGGTCATTTTTGGGACTGTTTGGATAATCTCGTTCTCCAAAAATTGTGCTTCCAATTCGAATATTTGTGGATCCAACCTCAATCTGCAAATGGAGAGAGAAGCAGTTCAGATTAAATTAAAATGGTCTATCAACAAGTGAGCAGTCACAGAAATAGATCGATAGCTACCACAAAAAGACACGAACATTAATTGACGAAACAAAAAGAGAAAAAACTATTTTAAAATATTAGAAACCTAGAGTTAAGTTGAATGATCTTATTTACCTTTTGTTTCCCAGTGCATAATTACATTATCTTTAAATTTAGAGGAGTTTGCCTGTAATCCCACTTACTTTAAGGTATCCCTAAAACATTCTACAGTAAAAGACCTTGTCAATGTGATTATTCTTGTACTGGATCTACAGAGTTGCCTTTTAAGTGTGTTTCCCTATCCAGCATTCATAGCTGTGTGCGGTTAGCACTCATTTGTCCTCTGTATATTTCCTATTGGCAGCTACATAAACCATAGTTTGGTAACTAAAAAGAAACAACATACTAGAGGAATGCCGCGAAGGGGAAGAAGTTATATGAACACACCTGTACACGTTTTAGCAATTTAAAACATCAACTTTTGAAAACAAAACAGATTAAGAAATGTAATTAACTAAGACTTAAGTATTCTGCAATTACAAAGATCAATGCAATTTCAGAGGGGTGTGATGCATGTATTTGTCCTCTGGATGACAAAACAAAATTGCATTCTATCAGACAGAAGCCTGTATTAAAGTTTATGTCTGGAAAACGTAAATGAAGCTGCCAATCTCTGCCAGATCACAAATGCCTGCCATGCTGCAGGGCTACTTATGAAAATAGCGCTAGCATCTGTAGCTTATGCTCAGTGCTTAATTTGAAAAAGAATAAGTGCTGGTGCCCAAAGTTAAGAAGCCCGCAGCCAGCAAAATCGAGGGCTGGGGTGCCGTATACAAAGGCTGTACAGCCTTGATTCCACACTATGCTTCTTAATCCATCAGACATTCCCTCGCTCTCTCAATCATTCATTCAGGTTTCTTTTCCTTTCTGCTTTCTCCCTTTATCAATGTTTTTCCTTCACACTCTTCCTACTTATTTTCTCCTTGTGTGTTTTTCTATCTCTTGCTGTCAGTGAAAGTCTGGGGAGGAAAAACAAGTGCTGGTTCCCAAAAATATGAGCCCGTGGGCCCACCTGCACAAACCAGTACACATTAAGCACTGGTTATGCTTCAATCTAAGCAAAACTACCAAACTGAGATTCCATTGAGCCTGGAATAACAAAGCCTGGTGTAGTTTTAATGACTGTCCAGGACAATCTATCGGTCTTGACACAGCAGGCAGCAAGCAAAAGGTGACACCCTAGGTGGTCACAACCCACCATATAACCTAACATGCAGAAGATCAAAAAATAGTGTGCGCTAAATTGGGACCTGGGCACTTACTGGAATTTCACTCCATTAAACACTGTACCCAAGGATGATAGAGTTTGATTTTAGGTATAAAAGGAACATCATTCCCAACTTCAGCAATATTTCTATGCTGCAGCATCAGACAATGATCACTTGAGGACAAAGCAGCCGCACATGCAAAGGAGCCCTGTATAGTTAAAGTATAGTTAAAGTTTTGTCTCCTATCAAACTCATACTGTGAGCCGATGTGGGAATTAAATACATGCAGAAAACACCTCTGGTCTTACACCAATCCTTAAAAACCTTTCTGAGCCAACAAGGCTGGTTACTGTGGAAAACATGCCGTGCCATGACCCCTTTGTTTTCACACTCTTCCCTTTGAATGTTGCCTGTATGTGAATTACCCGTTATAAATCTGTGTGCATACACCCCATCTTGCCCCTCTTTGTTCATCTGCTCCTCTTGTGAGGTTGTCCCTACCGAATTCTTGTCCATCCACTAGCTGAGTCAATATCTACTTTATTCACATTTTGGAGCCCCTGTATGTAAATTTCACCCTAAGCACTCAGTACGCAGACACTACTTCACTTTTACAAAAATCCCTATGCAACAGATGAAGTGAATTGATGAGAACACTCAAATGGCATTGTTCATGGACGTGGCTACATCGAAATAGCCCATGCCTTTACAGTAGACTATTCTGACCCCGAAGCTTTCGTAATAAGACAGTTTTTGAAGGGATTAGCTAAGCCAGTTGAACAAACCATTTTATTGCTTTCTTTTCAGGGTTGCTATTGAATATCAAATTCAAAAATAACTTTATCGGTTTGAAAGACCATAAAGTTTCACACACATTCTTTCTGCAATAAAATTTTCACATCATATAGTTACAGAGGCACAAAAAAAATCAGTATAAAAAGCAAACAAGAGATGGCATTCATACAATTTTGACAGGGAATATAAACCCGAACGTTAAAAACCCAATGCAACAGTCTATAATGTCAACCATAAAATTTCATGAATGAGGATAATTGTTATTTAAAGGTTACAAAAGTTCTGTTCATCTATATTGACTCATAGCGCTTTCTTATAGACATTGCAACTTTAATATAATTAGAGACTGCAGTGCAAATAGGCAAAGTAGACAAAGAATGCATAAAATTAAAACCTTCTATATAGGTACATGGCCGGATTTCCCTCAAAAGTGAGGCTAAGAATTTTCCCCTCGGCTGTTTATAAAGGGGACAGAACAACATAAAGTGCAAAGTGCTCTGAGCTCCCAAATTGTCACACGGACAAGGCGTTAATATATCAACCCATCCTGCTTTTTTGGGAAATGCCACTAAAAAGTGCAAGGTGCTTATTCGAAGTCTAGCCAAAAAGAATCGTGTTTGAGAATTGGTGGTAAAAGTTAGATACAATTGCTGTTCTGCGGGGAACAAACATGAGGGACCTGTCACTACCATTTGTAAGCGGCGCATATTTTCCCCAGAATAATGCGCCTCTTTTATAATGGCTTTCGCATTCGTATGGATGCGTGCAGGATTGTCATAGTAGTGCCCCAGGCCTATCTCATGAAATTTATCCTTCACGAAGCGGAGCCAAGGGATCGACAATGCGCTATCTAAGTTGGTACAGTCCTTAATGACTTCCCTTGAGAACATGAAGTCCTCAGATAGCCAGATCTTTGCATAAAGAAGAAAAGGGGCAATATCTATTTGATCTTCAAGATAGTCCAGCCTCAGCTCATGATGACAAAAGTGTGGGGGCACTATTTGGGGTCGACAATAGCCTTTTTATAAATTTATTTTCCAAGACCTGCAAGTGTCAGCTTTTGTGGTAACCCCAAACTCCTGCCCCATAAGATGCCACAGATAAGCATTTAGCTTTGTAGAGAGTAACCAATTATGTCACCGGCTTGTGGCCTAACTTGCAGGCAAAGCGCAATAACCCCTCCACAACCTGACTAGTATTTTGGACCCTTGCAGTAATAAGGGGGTCCCAATTCATAGTGTTATTAAAAATGTTCCCTAGATATGTAAAGTTGGACACTATCAATAATCTTACCCCTTACAGCAAATTTTCTAGTTTTAGTTGCTTTGGGGACACACACCATAACATATGATTTAATAAAATTAACTTTTAGATCCAGTGCTGCCATAAAATCTTTAAAAGAATTAAGTAAGTTTATTGTGCAGTTAATTAAAACCATTACAAACGTACATCTCATATCATATTTTCAGAGTGACAGTTTAAATCAAAGTGTGGGCCGCCATTAAAAAAAAACACATTAAAATAGCCCCCCTAAAACCTTCGTGGACAAAAATGCAGACTGGCAATTATTATAGACGTAAGATTAGCAGCAGAGCAGGACAAATTAACCTCCTTAGTCGAATACTTAGCAGCAGAGTGGTTGGAGCAGCAAGAAACAGGTACAAAGGAGTGATGGGGAAAGTGCAGAGTGCAAGAACGACTTAATGACCGAGGGTCCTTAAGCCATCTTCTTCATTTCGGTGCAGAGTTGATTAAAACCTATGTACTAGAGTAAAACAAATACATTCATATAAAACCATTAAAAGAATGGAGAAGACCGATTGTGCAAAATGGAAGTGGTTTCTAAGAAGCATTAGGGTCCAGACAACTAATTTGAAAGTTCATTGCTAGTGTTCCACAGCATAAAGTCCTTGGGCCGGTTGCTGTGGTGGAGGCAAACATAAGAGCTGCCCCCACGACCGTTCAAAGTTGGTTGTTCCATTTAAAGTGCGTGATGTACAAAGATTTGCCAGTACTAGAGTTCTCGGTAGAGTGGAAATGCAGTCTTAGTCTTACGCGAAGAGGATCAGGGTACTGAGTTCAGCACTACTGCAGGTACAATGCCGCCTCCTAGGCAATCAATTTGTTTTTTGATGCTAGATTCTGTGGCGATTAGGAATTTTACCAGGCAACAGCTTAGTTGGACGTCATCGCCGGAGAAGCTTGCTAGCACCGCTTGCCTACTGGACCGTATATGTTTCTTGTTGAAAAGTGGTCTAAGGAGGATCCGGCACTCCCGTGTTAATTCCCTGCATATAGTGATGAGATGCACTATGTCCTCCTCTCCTTCCCCGCAAAGTCAACAGATTGCTGGCTTCGGAGGGCGTAGCCACGGCGGCATGTGGTGTGCAGAAGGCAATAATCCTAGGCGGAAGCTCAGGAACTTCTCTTTGGTGGTTTTAGAGAAGCTAGTGTGGAGGTATGCTTGAAGTGAAGCTTTGCTATAGGACTGTATGGTGAGCCAGCCATGTGCGCGATCTGTCAGGGAGGCTTTGTCTTGGATGAGGGATTCTTTTTTAACAATGTTGTTTACTATTTTTTTGAAACTTGCATGAGTCTCTGATTGCTCCCAAAGGTGCTGTAACCCCAGTTGATCAAGTGTGGCGTCCAAGTAGCGTCTGGCGGGGCACGCCTCTTTGGCTTGCAGTTCTTTCCACAGGTAGGCGTCTAGCGATTCTGGCTCTCCTCTTCTAATTTTGTACCAGCTTTTGATAAATGCTCCTTGGCGTGCCAGCTCTTCTCTTTGTAATCCAAATTCTAACCTCATTTGTGCGGGGGATGTATATCCTGGTAAGCCGTAGATCATTTGCAGTGCTCTTGCTATGGTGCCATCCAGTGTTTCAGCGTCCCTCCCTCTCATGGCTTTGCTTCCATAGGTGATAGATGGTATTAGTTTTGCCTGTATCACCCTGGTTAGGGGGAGGAAACACGGGCCAGAGATCTTGTTTTTTAGGTTTCTTAATGCCACTGCTGTCATTATTCCCCTTTTTTTATGGACTCACGTTGAGCTGTGTAGTTCCCTTTGTTATCGATGATAACTCCCAGGTATTTAGAATCTTGTACGGATTCCAGCTTGCGTGTTGCCAGGTACCAGTTATGGGTTGTTTTCGTTTTACGGATGTTTACACTCATGACTTTTGTTTTTTCTTGGTTGATGCGGAGTTTGTTGATTTCCGAGTATCGAGAGGTAATGTCAAGCAGACGCTGTAGGCCTACGGGAGTCCGACTGATAAGCACCAGGTCGTCTGCGTAGAGTAAATTTGATAGCTGGAAGCCCCCCCAAGCTTAGGAGTGTGTGAGTTACATTCATTCAAAAAGACTAATAGCTCTGCCATAAAAAGATTAAAAAGTGTTGGTGCAAGCACGCAGCCTTGTTTTAATCCGGAGGTTGTTGGAATCTTCTTTGTTAAATAGTCTCCTGTACCCAGTTTTACTTGCACCCAAGTATCGCTGTGCAAAATAATTAGTTGTTTTAAGAGCAGCGGTGGAATGTTCAGCCTTTTTAATTTTTGCCATAATAGGTTTCTATTTACATGGTCAAACGCTGAGCTATAGTCGATAAAGCACAGGTACAGTGGCTGTTTGGTTGCAAGAGCGGCGTCTATCATTAGTGAGAGGGCTGAGATGTTAGTAGTGCTCCCCATATTCTTGCAGAAGCCTGTTTGGTTAAGTGGAATTGCTGCGATTTCTGTAGCCCAGGACGTTAATTCTTGAAGTAATAATCCTGCATAGTATTTGGCCTCATTATCCAGTAGGGCTACCAGCCAGTAGCTTTTTGGGTCATTCCTATTACCTTTTTTGTAAATGGATGACATGATCGAGCCCCTCCAGGATGATGGTATCGTTGATGTTTGCAGGATTGATTCGAAGATTGGTTTGAGTACTGAGGCCCAAAATTCCTGCTCTTGTTTGAACAATATAGGAGGGATCTCATTTGGACCTGGAGCACCCTCACGTCTGCCCTTAGCAATTCTTTTGCAGATTTGTGTGTTCGTAATTATAATGTCCTGTTCCAGTATTGAATTGGGGTTGATTTGAAATGATCGAACTTCTGAGTCAGGCGAGAGGTTATTTGTGCAGGTTCGGGTTTCTCGGTCTTTATTGAAGTGTGATTCGAGGAAGGTTGTCCATGCCTCTTCTGTAACGTGTGAGTTGATGCCCTGGCTCAACGGATTGGTCAGAGTGTTCATCTTTTGCCAAAATTGTGAACTGTTGTTATTTTTGATGTCATGTAGGAGTTTAGCCCAAAGAGCCTCGTCAGCTTCTTTTCTAAGGCGCCAAGTTAATTACCTGCAGGTGGCTTTAGCTGCCTCAAATCTTGCAATGCCGAGGGGTCTTTCTTCACTCTCCGAAGCGCGCGATTTATCAAGGCTTTTAGCTTTTTTAATTGAGCGCTATTTCTGATGTTGTGGTTTGGGCGTTGATTTTGCGAGTAGGCCATTCTCCTGTTTTGGAGGATTCCCTTTTTGGCTCCAAAGCTGTTTCGTAGTGTTTTTGTAAACGCCTCCCAGCTTTCTATTCTGTCAGGCTCTGCTGCTTGTGCTTCTCCGAGTGGTTGCTTTGCAAGAGAGAGGAGGCTTTTTGGGTCGTCTGTTCTGCATTTTACTCTTTTCTCGTTGGAAGTGTATTCTAGGCAGTATGCGTTTGCTGGCAGTGAATGAGATATTGGTGGTACATCTACCATGATTTCCTGAGGCAGGTGGTTGCTATAATCTAAGGATCCAATGCGGTAGTCCTTTACCTTTGGGAACATGCAGCGAGAGAAAAATGTATAATCTATTGTTGTGCTTGCTACTGCATTATGAAATGTTGCTGCCTGTGGACGATCTCCTGGGAATCTTCCATTTAATGCACGAGAGCCCAGCTGTTCTAATGTCGCTAGAAGCTTCTGAGCCGTTTTCGTATGTCTTCCGCCTGAGGTATTATCTTGCGATGTTGTTTCCCATACGAATGGGTCCTCCTCTAGATGGTTATCTTCGGCTGTGTTACTAAACATGTTTAAACTGAAATCCCCACTGATAATCAAGCTGTTTGTTTTCTCCTCCCTTAATATTTTCACCAGCTCTTCCTTCAGCTGCTGGCTTCCTCTAGTTTTATCGTGCGGGTGTAAGTAGAGGTTTATCAGTATTACATGCTCATTTTTTCCCAACTCCTGGGTGGTGATTCGTAGTGCTTGCATTGCATTTGAAGGGGCTAACTTGTATGCCAAAGACTCCACTGCATAGATGCTCCTTATAGAGCTGTATGTAACAAGGCCACCCTTACTATTGCTGGTAGGAAGTGCAGGTTATATCCCTGGAGTGCTGTTGGTGAGTCGCACCAGGTTTCTTGGAGTGAGATGATGTCGAATTTTTGTAAGTAGGATTGCAGTTCCGGGTCGATAGTCTTATCTCCCAAGCCATTGAAGTTCCAAGAACAGAGTTTGAGGATATTTTTGGTTTTCGTTGCGATTAGCTTGGTATGTCACAGACTTTCAATTTTGATGTTTATGGTCCTGGAAAGCCAGCTCCACTCTTGTGGAACTGTGCATTTGGTTGTGTTTGTCCTGCGAGTCTGCTGCTCTCCGAGTTCTGTGTTCTCTGGGGTTTAGCTGCAAGCTCCTCGCAGCACAGAGAATGATCGTGTGCTCAATTGGACCAGTCCAGGGTCTCTTTGATGTTCTGTGTCGGCTATTAGGGGGTCCGGGTATCTTGGTTTAATAAAAGGTCGTAGCTTGATACCCCAGGCATTGAATATAGTGTTCTTTTAGAACTTTCTCAGCTAGGTCTGATGTGGCCCAGACTGTTTTGGTTGCCCACTCCTGGTTGGTCTGGTGACTCTACGAATTCGACTGACTCCAGGTCGTTGGTTTTTAGGTTCTTCAGACTGCTAATGGACCTTAATAGTCGTAGGATGTTTCCCCTATTTAATATATCGACCCGTCCCTTTGATTTATACTCCGGATGGAACACAATTGTTGTGGTACCAGATAGGGCTATCTGGTCGGTTAGTCTGCTCTGTTTGGCA
Organism: Calotriton arnoldi; assembly: GCA_963921515.1. NCBI lineage: Eukaryota > Metazoa > Chordata > Amphibia > Caudata > Salamandridae > Calotriton > Calotriton arnoldi. The sequence goes on along the minus strand of CAWUFW010004382.1, from coordinate 1,405,970 downwards.
ATTTGTTCATCCCCTGGCTCAATGGGTTCTGCCGTCGTTGTTGCCGGACCTTGGGCGCACTTCTCGTTTGCCCGGGCTGTCTCTGTGCAAGTGTCTATTGTTGTTATTGTATCCCCTTTTAAGTCTTCTCTGCCTTTTCCGAGTTCGTTCTTAGGAACAGCACCATCGCTATTTAGTTTGTTGGGAGAGGTGCTTCCTTCGGTTTCTAACCTCTCTTTCCGGGTCAGCCTTTCTCTTGGCTCTCGATCTAAATCTGTTGCATTGCCCATCAAGGCAAAAATGTCTCGTCGAACTTCCATTGACTCAATTCCAGAGATGTGGGTCTTTCCCCTGCTGAGTGATGTAGTCTATTAGCTTTTGGTTTCGCCCCTTCCTCCTCTGGTTCCTCCGCTGTTTGATAGGTTGCTCGCTTTCTGCCAAAACAGTTTTTTGAGGGGATTTGCTAGTGAGTGCTGTGTTACTTTTTAGTGGTGATTGGGCTCTTAGGTTCAATAAGTTGTTATTTGGACCTAATCTTGTTAGGTCCACGGCCTCCCGGAGCTGCCTTGCTTCTGGTGTCAGAACTAAGGTGGCCTGAGCCAGAGCCTGGGTTCTCAATTTCGTTGTCGGTTGATCATCGTTTCTCATGTGGGCAGATCCGTTTACTGATTTGTTTGTTACGGCCTCTCTGTCGGAGAGGAGATTATCCATTGCTGTTGGTAATGTCGCCAGCTTGTCCACAATTGTTATGCAGGTACAGTTGGCCTGTGTGAATTGTGTCTCCGATTGAGCCCTTCTGACCAGGTTGTTGAGATGTGCCAATTTGTCGATGTTTGCGACGAAGATAGAAAGTGAATCGAGAACTGACAGTTGAATATCCATCTTGTCCGATTGGTATTGCATGGCGTTTACGGACATTTGCATTGTGTGCAGCAATGAGGTCCAAATGTCTTCTTTTACCTGCGGTTTGTCCTTGTCGGTGATAAGTTTTGGGGGGCTGATGTTATTTCCTAGTGGTTCATCTTGAGGGGCGATGGAATATGAGGGTACCAATTCTTCCAATTCCTCTGGTGTGAGGTTGGATGACTCTGGTTCCGCGTCCTGGGTTATTGATGTTTGTGTCCCGTGCGTATTTAGTTGAGCTTGAGCGGTGCCATGTGTGAATTGTTCGTGCAGCTGTTCCTGAGTTGGGTGAGCAGGCCTTTCTTGCATAATTGTTTGAGGTATGGTTTGTATTTTTTCGGCTGTCATAATGATTGATGTGTTGTCGAGGTCTTTGTTCCCCGTGGTGATCTCCGTGGGCTCATGCGTGGTTTTGATTGTGGGGATGATGTGCTTTTCTGGATTGGGTTCCGCCTCCAGATGTGCCTTATAGTGTTGGGGGAGTCCTAAGAGTGCTGTATCTCCCCTTGGAGTGGTGGTGTTGTTCGGGGACTGGCTGCGTACTTGTGACTCCTGCCCCTCTTTATTCGTTCGGTGTGGAAGCCTTTTGTCCAGAGTTTCTTCCTTAGTGTGCCTGAGGGGGCTATGATTGTTAGTGCTTTCATTCCCTTCTTTTTTTGTTACCGCTGCGTAACTCATGGCCTGTCCTGGGCCGTCATTCTTGCTCCCATTCAGGTTATCAATGTGTTTGAGCACAGCTGGATCCGGATGATCCCATATCTCTTGGCTTAGTTGGCCATTTTCCTCGTTTCCCTTAGTTATTTCTTCTATGCTTGCGTCTGTTGTTCTTGCTGCGCAGTTTTTTTCCAGCATCTGCGGACTCTCCACAGGCAGTTTTCAGCTGCTGTTGTGCCGTCTGATATACCTTGCTTGGTTGGAGAGGAGAGGGTAGGTTACTTACATTGTTGCTGCTCAGACACAAGACCGGCCCGGCGTCTTTTATGAATGAAAATTTAGTGTATATTTTGGGTTGGCGGCTTGATTTGTTCGGAGTAAACACATTTGTTACGCCGTTAGTCTTGGTGTTTGGCAGGACTCACGGGCTGGTGAGAAGTGGTGAGATCAGGGGGATGTCCTCCTCCTCCATCTTCATCTTTGCTTCCTTTGGTGAGTGCCTTCTTAGTTGCCCTCCGCGTTCTTTTGTTAGGGTTGGCTAGCGCCTGCTGCTGCCTTGGCTTCCCCGATCTCATTGTTATAGTTACTGTTACTGTATATGGTTATTGGCGGATCTTAACGGTGCCCCTTTCCAGCTTTTTCTCCACTGGTCTCCTTAGCCAGGCCTTAACCAGAGACGGCAGCTGCCTTGTAGCCTTTTTGACCTCTTGTCCTCTTATCCTTTTGCCCCTTTGACCCGGTTTAAATATCCTGCCTAGTTACCCGACAGGTGTGGCCAGTCGTCTGTAGCCTGTTGCTTGTAAGAGCTGGCGCGAGCTGGCACAAGGCCTCGGGTGATGTGGTTGGGCGGTGGGGTTGGGGAGGGGGAACCGTCACCCCAGTACCAAGAGCCAAGAATCAAGTGTCAAGGATCAGCAGTGTCGAGTGAATCCGGTGAGTTCTTGTTGGTATTATTCTTGCTCGGGCTGAGCGCCTCCTTTCTCATATCTCCTGTCCCCTTTCTCTGTGACCCCCCCCCCCACCCCCTGGCTTCACACCAAATCACAGTCTCAGTCACAATCCGATCCCAGTCCCAGGGGCAAAGTGGGAGGTTGGGGGATCTTCTGGGGGACCTACTGCCGCCACCTGCCTTGCCGCTCGGGGATTCGGTATGGCTCCCCCTCCCACAGCGCCCCCCTCTCCTTACCGCCTTCTGCACTCCTGGTGGCTAGTCAGGTGGAGGTTAGGTGGTGAGCGGGCCAGAGAGGAGCAGCTGGCGGCTGGCTGGTTGGCGGCTTGTTGGCGGCTGGCTGGTTGGCGGCTTGTTGGCGGCAGGCGTGCGAGTTTTATGCGGGCGGTCTTGCAGATGCAGATGGAGATGCGGGGCTCAGCGTGTCAGGTGCCGTAGGCCGACCTGCTGGGCCGCGGTGCCGCAATGCCTGTTGTATCCTGAGAGCGGGTCTCCTGGCTCCTGCCGCCACGACCGACCCCCGCAGGCCCGCAAGCCGCACCCGGTCTCAAGTTCACTGGTCCGCCGGGCCGCTTCCGCGGGGAGGGTGCGGGGGGAACTGCGGCGTGTGCAAACGGCACTTGGTGATCGATTATCGACGGCGGCGGGACCGCAGACCTGCTCCCGCGCCACTCACTGCTCGCTACTGACACGGACGTTGACGTTCTCTGACACTCTACCGGACGACAACAGTAAGTTAGAGTCCCGTAAAAGAATTAAGTAATTTTTGGAGGCTGTTAGCTGTCAAAGCCATTAGCATGGTGTCATCCGCATAAGATAACAGTGGGACCGGGTTGTCTCCACTTTTAGGAAAATCAAATTCCTTCTCTAATAAAAATGCCTCTAAGCCATTAGTATATAATAAAAAAAAGAAATGGAGCTAAAATGCACCCCTGCCGAACACCTTCTGTGGAGACAATGGGCCCCGTCCTTTCCCCCCTCCCAAGAGCCGTATCTTATGGCAACCGTAGTGGAAGTATGAAGCCTACGTAGAAGGGAGATGAGGGCTTCTTCAATACCCATTTTCCCCATCAGTCCCCACAATTTCTCCCGATTAACGGTGTCAAAAGCACTGGACAAGTCCATGAAGGCCAGGTGGCTAGAACCCCTACTGGCCCTCATGAACTTGCCCATAATCAGAGACAAATTGAGGCACTGTTCTATTGCTATTGATTAAATGTATTTTGCTCTGTCCTGATGTTTACCCCGTGACCATAACTCCTCTTTGCGGTCGAAAGGTCAACACAATACTTCTTTTGAGCTACGGTCTCTTGATGTGTTGTTGGAGCCATCATTTGAGAACCTATCAGCTATTTATAGATTGTAACCATTACTGTAGTTGTTGAAATGTTTTTTTTTTGTCACACTTTTACACTTTTGTGCACATAAGCACTGTGCTGTATCACCTTTTTTTATAGCTCCTATAGTGGTTTATGACTAAAATTATGAAAGTACAAGCAACAATTGCACCATCATTGAGGCTCAGCATTGCATGTTTGAAACTTTATTTTGCAAGTTCAGACTGTGTCAAAATTCAGTACTGCCTCTTCTAAGAGACGTACATTTTTATTTAAACCGCAACATTTCTCTTTTATTTTTCAAGAGTTAATTTCTATAGTCCAGTGTCTATGAATCATATGCCATACCTCAATTCAGTGTAAGCCACTGGTCAATCAGAATTTCCAACAGAGGCTGCACAGAGCAAATCTAACCCGATCTTGCCACTTCTCTGTAAATTTTAAGTTCTTGCTTTTTATTCTCAGTCTCAACATGGCTAATGATAGAATGTAGTATAAAGGGCATTTTTGCGACAAGATGGTCACTCAAAGCTTTACTGGGATATATACTCGTCTGTGGATACAGATGTTAGGATAGCAAGAGTAAAAAAACGGGGAAAAAAAAGATCATGTTTTAGACTAGTTTAAGGTTCAGTTCCTACACAGAAAATTGGAGGCAGGAGCCAGTATGTGATAGTTTTCCCTGTTGGGCTTGCAATTACAACCTAAGAGGATATAGAATGTGTAGGAAGCTGGCTCTGTATACTATACCAAAATGAGGTATAGTGTGCACAGAGCCCAGTGGAACCCCAAAGGTAGGCAGAGGTAAAAGTAGATAGCACCTTACTCTCGATTTGTGGTAGTGTGGGCGAGCAGTAAGGCTTTATCAGAGGGTAGTGTTAAGCATTTGTTGTACACACTCAATCAGCAAATGATGTCACACACTCAAAGACTGAACTCAGACCAATTTTGTTTGTATAAAAATATTAAGTTATTTTATTTCTAGAACCAAGCCAAGCCTGGCACAGGTAAGTGAAATAAATGCTTTGCAAAATCTTATGCAGTGTTTTACAATGGAATGCAAGTTCAAATGCAATTGATTGAAATACAGGTAAGTTAAAAATGTCAAAATTACTGTTCAGATTACTTTTCAGATTACTTTTAAAGTTACTTTTTCTACTCAGTGTGATATGCCTAGATAACACACTGGGACATTTCCTAGAGAAAAAGTAAGTAAAATCAGTTTTGCACAGTTGTAGTTTTTCAGGTTTTCATACAAATCAACTCCACACTTAGAACATTTTTCAAAGGAAAATAGTCAATGTACTCCTATGGAGAGAAATGAAGTTATCGGTTAACAGGTAAGTACTCAATCTTTGGGGTTTAGTTTCTGGGGTTAGAACAAGGGTTCCCCCAGGGTCAAGGATGCACTCTCAAAGCTCCCTCAGCGGCACTAGGGCGGCCGGGTGCAGAGTGCTGAGGCCCAATGTTATCTAATAGGGGATAGGGGGCCTCCGGTTGGTGGCTGTTCACGAGCAGGCCACAGGGTTGTGGGAGCAAAGCTCCTGGTGTTACGCTCAGGACAAAGGGGGATCCGAGTTAGCCCCCAAAGTACACCCGCAGCGGCGCAGGGGCGGCTGGGTGCAGTGTGCTGTTTTGGGGTTGGTTGCCCTGTTGGTTTCAATAGGGATTCTCTGGTTTTGACAAAGACTGCAGGCTCGGGGACGAAGATCTTCTGGAGGTGACCACCGGCTGGAGAGGTAAGTTGGGATGCTGGGACACCGTCGGTTGGGCCACCCAAGGCCGTGGGACGTCGGGTGCAGGGGTGTCTTTAGGCGTCGGGTTTTCTTACCAGCTCTGGTCATGGTTGGGGGGGATCCTCCAGAAAGAGACTGCAGGAGTCACGGAGAGGGTCGAGGCAGGTCAGAGATCACCAGATATCAGGTCAGGTTAGCCGGGGAGACCTCCTCGTGGTGTTGGGCCACTCACACTAGGGCTGGGGGCGTCGGGTGCATACTCGCGGATTTGTCCGGAGCCAGAGTCTGTGGTTGAACAAATCCGGTGTTCACAGGAAACAAAGTTTTTGGGGTGGAAGGCAGGGATGGTCCTTTGGGTTCTTGAGGCTGCTGGCTGCAGGACACACCGGGATTTTGCTTCTGCAGGTTCAAGGTGGGGACAGGCCGGAAGGGATGGGGTCAAGTCAGTGGGCGCCCTCCTCTTCTTAGCTTTGACACTGCTTCTTTGGCCCTTCTTCTTAGTCGGTTCTTATCTGATGAGGCAAAGGTCAGGGGTGCCCCTAAATACTAAATTTAGGGGTGTTACAGGTAAGTAAAGGTTGGGACCAATGGGTCCCTTCCTTGGGGTGGGTAGACCCCCAATTATGCCACCTTTCAGTGGGAGGGAGGCATATGCCTCACTCCGATTGGCTGGGTCCCCCATCTGCAAGATGGCGGGGACAGAGTTGTGCTTCACCTCGCCTCCCCCACCTGAGGGGTGGGGTTGGCAAAGGTGGTCACACCTCCCTTACTCAATTGGTTTTCCCACCGATTCTGCCGCCCAAAGTGGGGGGTCAGAACCGGTGGGGGCCAGTTGCTGGAAGCAGCAAAAGGCATGGAGAAGCTCACAAAGGCGGCAAGCCTTTGAAGCTTTCCCTTCGAGGACCCTGCCCATCCTGGGGGAGGAGGCTTAGCACCTCATCCCAGGATATGCATTGTTTCAGACCCCAGAGAGCAGCAGGCTCTCAACCCAGGGGTCCAGAAACAGGTCTGGTGGTGGCAGCTGGTGATCAGCCACTCAGCCTAGACACTAGTGTTAGGTCGTTTTTCAGGGGGCATCTTTAAGCTGCACTCGGTGTGGATTTTTCATTAAAATCACCCACTGTCATCAGTGTGGGTTTAATGTGCTGAGAAGTTTGATACCAAACTTTCAAGTTTTCAGTAAAGCCATTATGGTACTGTGGAGTTCGTAATGACAAACTCCCAGCACCATAGACTCTTAATGGCATTACTGCACTTACAATGTATAAGAATTGGCTTAGACACTGTAGGGGTACAGGGCTCATGCACCTGTACCCTCACGACTGGTATAGTGCACCCAGCTAGCGGGTTGGCTGATCTATGCCAGGGAAGTGGGTTGTAGGCATGGCTCACAGGGATGTGTGCCATGTCGACTCTTCACTTTGTTCTGCACCAAAACACGGGGCCTGCAAAGAGGGGGGGGTGGTGTGTGTGTGTATATATATATATATATATATATATATATATATATATATATATATATATATATATATATATATATATAATATATAAAGGTACAGGGCCTCTAAGGGTGGCACAATAAGTGCTGCAGCCCTTCAGAGGCCTTCCCTGGCCACAGTGCCCTTGGTACCTGTGGTACCATTTACAAGGGGCTGACCTGTGGCCAGAGAGTGCCAATAGGGTTTTGTTTTCAATGCAGTTTTAGGGGAATAACATAGGCCCTGGGTACCTGTTTGGCAGGAGCCCAGGGCACACTCAAAGTACATCAGCAGTTTAGCAAAAAGTGGGGGCAACCATGCAAAAAGAGGGCGTTTTCTTACAGAATGCATTATAGTTCTTAGAAGTGTGTCATGTATTGCAAATCAGGAAGAACCCATCTCAATAATAGGAATATCAAAAGTTCTAATGATCTGACCTTTACTTTAAAAAATAAATAAAGTGTCACAGACACTGAGCAACCTGTTAAACGCAGACTTACATTTTGTCCAGTATGGCCCTGTTTTAACACATTACTTCAGTGGCAGCACAAAAGATAAATAGAAATATAAGTGGGCAACAATGAATGAAGGGAATATTTTGACGAGGGGTTCTGAATGACATCAAATAGGCAATGACAGCGAAACTCGAGTTGCCTATGGTGTCACATAGAACAAAGAGGTTCAAAGCATCTCTGTTAGTCACTCTTATCCATCCCCAATGTTATGTTCTGCATGACCAGCCCAAATTACTTGCCCCCGCATTCAACAGCTATGCAGGGTAGGAGTCAAGATGGAGCCATACACATTCAATAGAACTGCATTCAGCACCCTCATAGACAGTTAATATAGCCATAAAAGTCATGGATATTTATAAACATGAGTACAGTATTCAATAAACGTGGTCAATCCTTGTAAAGAAACATACAAATAATTTTTTCTCTCATGAGCGAAAATAACAAAATCCAATTGTTTCTCCAAGCTTTTCACTGTTGGTTTATTCTGTACACTGACACTTCCAGCAAAGATCAGCCAACACGCGTTTCGTCTTTAGAGACTTTTTCAAGATTTCAGATTAAAACTTAAGAAATATTTTGATGCTAATCATAGTCCTTGCCCAATTCCTATTTTCTCTGCCTCTGAATGCGACAAAACGATTAAAGATATTCAAGATCTACAAATTTTGTTGTCTTTGGATGAAAGTACTGGGCCAGCACCAACTATTGGTGAAATTTTGCAGGATTTGGACATAGCCACAAATTTAAACATTGACAGCGGTCTAAGGACAAAATCTACCTTTGTACCCATGTTACCACCTGAGAATTTCATTGACTCGTTTTATAAGGCTGTAACAAAGGATCTATATATGTTAGAAGACAAACTGCACAACAAACATAGCAATTTTAGAGACAACCTCAATATAACCGAACGTACAGCGTTACAACAACTGTCAGGTTACACCGAAGTGACGATCAAAGAGGCGGACAAGGGGGGCAACATTGTTATAATGGAAATGGAGTACTACATTAAGGAAATTGATAATCAACTAGCGGACACTAACGCATACAATAGAGTACCACATAATCCACTTAAAGAGATAACATCACTTATTGAAAAGGAACTGAGTTATTGGCGGAACTCCTGCCTGTTGACGGACATGGAATTTAAATATCTATTTAATCCATCACCACGAGCCCCATGTATCTATACTCTACCTAAGATACACAAGAATTGCAACTTTTCACCAGGTAGACCCATCATTTCAGGGATTGGATCACCTACGCATCATATATCGGAGTATATTGACATTTTTTTGCAGCCCATAGTACAAAACCTACCAGCATTCATTAAAGATACAAAGGACCTATTGAACAAATTGGACGATCTAGTTTGGTGAGATGAATTTACATTTGTCACCCTTGATGTCAATGCTTTATATACTAGCATCCGGTTGGATAAGGGCATGGAGGCTCTGACTTACTTTCTGTCTAAACGGGATGCCACATTATATGAGCACACTCAGATGATTTTGGATCTTACACGTCTCACTTTAGAAAACAACTTTTTTATACATAATGGTACTTGGTTTAGGTAATCATCTTGAGTTGCTATGGGGCCTAAATTCTCACCCTCTTTTGCTAATATTTATATGGGATTTTTTGAACACCATATATGGAGAGTTTGTCCGCCCAACATGACAGGATCAATTATTTATTGGGGGCGATTCATAGATGACATCTTTATGATTTGGGGTGGAGATGACAAAACTCTTAATGAATTCGTATCACATCTCAATAACAACGTGTACAATTTGGGATTCACACATCAGGTCAGTAGGAAGGAGATTGGCGTTGTGGACATCACTTTGTATATAGAAGGTGGAAAGATCGCATCTAGACTTTACCGCAAACCTACTGCGTGTAACCCTGTACTACATGCATATAGTGCCCATCCTATTACACAAATCAGAGCAATCCCTTTTAGGGAGATGATGCATTTGAGAAGGAATTGTAGCAATGACACGATCTTTGAGAAGGAATTAGATCGTCTGAGATCCGGATTTACAACTAGAGGATACGATAGAAACACACTGGACAAGGCACAAAGCAAGATAAGGAAGAGATCACGCTCAAACCTCCTAATGATCAGGGACAAAAAGAAAGCGACAAAGATGTAATGTGGCTCTCATCACGCAATAAAATTCACATAGTCAGGATCTTTTTAAAATCTTACACAGGCATTGGCACCTTCTGAACTTGGACCACAGCTTAAACAAGTATATAGCTAATAAACCACAGATCACTTACAGTAGAGGTAGGACACTTAGAAATATTCTATGCCCATCCTACATTCATCCAAAAAAGGCAGGACTAGCAAAATCTTGGTTTCCCAATAGACCCATGGGATTCTATAGGTGCACCTCATACAATGTTTGCCAGTAAGCAGCAGACAAAACAATGAGCTTTTGCTACAATACAGGACAGGTCTATCAAATAAGACATTTTATAAACTGCAACACCAAATATGTGGTGTACTATATGATCACAGAATAACATCCAACTGGAAATGATATGTGATGTGTTTGATGTATTAGTTGGAATATTATGGGTACAATAAGATAGTACCAGTATGTTAAGAAAGAGAAATAACAATGTTCGGTACTTAGTCATACGATCATGCAATATGTCTCCTGCTATGTGTAAACAAGAAGTTGTAAGACCTCAGTGGACTAATGTAATCAATCTTGAAACCTGAAACTAACATGTACCAACGAATGTTCTATTAGTGTATACAATGCCTCGCATATCAAGCTGAACTCGTCTCGGAGTAATCCAAATTTGTCCTAAAGAGTTGTTTTTTCTTCCTAGTGCACATGATTAAAACTATACGTGAGTAGTACCGATTTCGACAAAGAAACTTTTTTCAAAGCTACTACATATCCATCTGATTTAAAAACGGCCTACATTCTGCATGCATTCAAAACCATCATTCCAGTGTCGGTTTCGTGTAATCCAAAGATATTCAAATATCCATTCAAGACCGCAATATTCTGACAAACGGTCTAAAACACGTCAAATGTCAAGTGGTAGACCCATATTGTCTCTGATTAAATAGAGACATGGTATAGTCCACTAACCCAATTGTGTGGGAAAATAGACAAAGAAAAGAGATGAAATTCATAGAGGAGAAGGTAAATATCATATAGAAGACCACGATATATGGGACTTTAACCTCTCCAACACGGCGGTAACTGGAATCACCTATCTCACCTATCAGTTGTTTTCAAATGGGACTGTTTTGAATCTTTACAATAGGATTTGATTTCCTGCTTTAGGGTCTTTTTGAGATATTTGGTAATTTTAATTTCCCGTATACCTTTATCAAGTATTGGACACAATCAGACTATGTGGACCGTTGTCTCTACGTTATGCAAGACTTAACCATTCCAATATGGCGCTGCCACTTGTTACGCTTCATGGAGCTGTTGACGAATTGGACTGTCTAGATACAATTGAGTCACATGACCGGGACGCTCTACATATGTAATAGAAGGATGGACGTTCAGGTTCATTCCCCAGTACGGACTTGTATTTCGGAATACTTTTGCGGTGATACCGGGTAAGTGCACTCACTTGAGGCTCGATTGAGGATTGCTAATGAGACGGAAGCTCTACACGTCTTAGGGCACGAGCACTCTATAGCTATCTTTATATTTTTTTGTTTGCAGTGAGGGAGCTTACCATGGACTTCCGCTATACTTCTTAAATACTGTGGCTCATCGTAGCAGCGCATCCATGGTTTGAGAACCAACTTTTATATTGGGTATTTATTTACTATGTATTCATTTTGAACACTGTGACGTAATGAAGTAGAGTTCACTTTATTGACTGGCTCAACTTCGAACACTTTGGTTTTTATATACTCTAACGTAGAACATTGGGGTATGAATGGGTATATTTCACGTGTTAATGTTCGCCTGATGATGGGCACGACTGCGTTACATTTCACTTAATGATCCTGATTTTAAACAGGATCTATGGGGTGACTACGGGGTATCTGTGATCCTTCTCTGATATAAGACATAATCTGGACTTTTTTGTAGATAACAGCCTGTTGCTTGATATACTTTTGCTTGGATTCAAACCTGGACTTGAATTTGGAATCGTGACTGATATGCTTTATTTATTTTGAAGTAAGTGAACCGCTAACATTAGCGTTATTGCGTGTTTTTACGGTTTCATCTCCAGTTTTAAAGTGGATTTCCTTTATTCTCATTATTCCAGGCACTTGGATTAGCAGAATAGTTCCAGCCGTTATACATGGGCTTTCATGGCTTTTTACTAAAACACATGAAGATCACTCGGATCAGGAATACAGAACTCATGAGTGTATGGTTATACTATTAAAACTGAAACAACTGGGTGAAATCACCTTGATCACTACTTTTGGTGAAGGCTTGACTTTACAATCACTGAAAACTTTTTTTAAATTTCTCTCTCAGTCTATGTATACTCTTATTTCCATGCAATTAAATTCTTTTTTCGATATATTAGAATGGCATAAATATCTAGGGAGTATTTTTATACATGTTTAGAATGTTACACAGATAATCTGAGAGGCAAAGAGAACAAAGTCCTAGATGTGGCTGATGACGCTACATCTTTAGTTCATTTGTGAATTACTCTCGCAAAAATACAGCTCTCCATTGAAATACTCAGATCTCTTCTATACATTGGTATGCGGATTCTAACCTTCTAACACAGCCTTTGGGTCTTTAACAGTTATAACGTTTTCGAAATTGAATCTTCATATCGAGGAGTTTTTACTCTTTGGATGCCCTGAAGAAGCCCAGATACGGGCGAAACGCGTTAGCTGTATTGCAAAATCCAACAAACCATATGAAATAAAGGAAACAATCTCCAAAGACAACCTCTCGTCTCATTTGTGCCTGCTTGGCAACAGTGCCTCTACTACCTTTTTTTTGTTCTCTTTGCCCCTCAGATTATCTGTGTGATGTTTAGTTATTTGTGGTTCTAGTTGGTGGTGAATCATTATTTGAGGTGGGCAATTGTGAACTGCCCTGTAATCTCTGAATACCATAAGCTACAGGTGATTGTGCGACATCTGGTTTCCCTAGCCACCACTGTTTGTTTGACATGTTTAGAATGTTAACATATGAACTTACAAGTATCTGCACTCTAGCCACCATTTGTGTATAAACATCAAGAAACATATATTATATCTATATACCAGCCTTGAAAAAGTCTTTAAAGACGAAACACGTATTGGCTGATCTTTGCTGGAAGTGTCAGTGTACAGAAAAAACTAACAGTGAAAAGCTTGGAGAAACAACTGGATTTTGTTATTTTAGCTCATGAGAGAAAAAAATATTTGTAGGTTTCTTTACAAGGATTGACAACGTTTATTGAATACTGTACTCATGTTTATAAATATCCATGACTTTTATGGCTAAATTAACTGTCTATGAGGGTGTTGAATGCAGTTCTATTGAATGTGTATTGGTTGGGCATTAGTTTCCTAATGTACAAGAGTCACCTTTGGTAGCAGGGTGCCAGAACTTCAATAGCACCTCTGTGTATACAATTCTTCTGTGAGTTGTTCTCACCAGCGAATTGATTCGTATAAAGTATTTGTACGAGGTGCGGCAATTCTCCCGTTTGGGTCCACTACTACCACGTATAAGTTTTGAAGATGGAGCAATACACAACATGGCATAACATGCCTCAGCCCCGTAGATCATGTCACATTTTGCGTTGTGCCACCCACCCTGGCCACCCTCTGGTTATCATGGTACCCTAAAAAAATACCCGGCATCCTACCACACTCCCACACTGCCCTCATGAAAATGTCCAACGCCAACATTAAAGAAACAATTTGCTTAGTGTCTTGCCACCCACCCTCACCGCCTTCCGCTTTTAAAACTCCATCTTGACACAAACTTTTTAAAGAACCCAGTGTCCTTCCACCCACCCACAACACACTCTTCAATCTAGGATTTTACTATGGAATATCAAGACTAAAATTATCCAGAGTAAGAATAACAAGGACAATATTGTGTTGGGCTTCCCTAAACAGTCTTAAACTTAACCATCCAAACTTTAAAAAGTCTGTCAAGGCTTACCTCCACCTCATCACGTTACCCTCAAGTTGGCTGGTTTTCTATTAAAAAGAAGGCAGTGTACAAGCTGCTGAAACTTGTGCACAAAGCAAATAGTTTGCTGCCCCATCACCTCGCTAACATCCTATTATGATTCACTCCAGCAAGGAACCTAAGATTTACTAGCCTTAGTTTCCCAGTCACATCAAAGCCGCCCTGTGCTAGCTCTCTATCTCAGTCCCTTGCCACAATAAAATTAGTGACAATTTTAGGAGGGGGTTGGTGCCGTCACTGTGATAAGACCTATACCATTAGTTATGGCAGGTCCAGTCCATGACTTCTGCCACTGCGGCAGCTTGGTTGCCTGTCCAACAGGCTCTAAATGATCTCCTAAGTATGACATACATTGTAAGACTTTCATGTGTATTAGTAATGCTAAATAAAATACAGGCCTGTTTTCTGCTTACATGATTATTGTTTGTGCATTTAAACTGGAAGCAGTGTGCGGTGCAAGCATAGAGTCTAGAAACCAGACGTAGTGCAGCTAATAAATGTATGCATGGATTACCATTTTTTCTGAATTCGTTATAACAAAACAGAGGAGGAAAATTTCCATTCACTCATGCACACACTATTCATAAGCATGGCAGATGAAATATGGCTGCAAAGAAAGAGGACCTCAAGCGTTTGGTCTCCCTAAGGAGAAGGAAGAAAGGCGGCAGTGACATTTTGCATATATTTTGAACAAGAAGCAGGGTTCAAATATCCAGTTCAATACAGGTGCCGAGCTGGTGCAGACTCCTAATTCCTGAAGGCACAATAAGGAGTATGGGGACATGATTTGGCATGGTCAGTAGAACTTGTACAGCTGTGCTGTTAGATTGTTTAGATAGTGATGTGTAATGAAATATGACTGGGGCTTACTTAGAAATTGCCTAATTTGTGCAAATACTGCCGAGCTGTTTTTAATACTTTGCAATCATTCTAATACACGCGACTTTTAGATAAACGATGAATAACAAATAATCATTTTGTGTGAAATACTACCTATTGTGTGCACTTACTGAATTCAGGGTGCAGGGCTCTGTGTATACCACCTACAGACGAGAGATTCTGTGACCCGTTTGTCTTATGCCTAACCCACTTAACAGAGCATAACTCAGTAGGAGAGGAGTGAGAGACACCTGGCAGTTCTTTCTTTCTCCTAAAAAGTCACAGTTAGCTTTTGGGGCTTATGGAGTTTACCATGTGTAACCCAAATAATTTTGAGATAGTAAGACTGTTGAAGTTCTAGGCCAGTGGCATTTGTAACTGGACATTTTCTTTAGCACCTGTTGTAGGACCATATATAGGATTTTTGAAAGCACAAATATCACAACAGGAACGTGAATCATTTTTGACGCTTTAACCAAATCAAAGTGTTGTACTAGGCACCCGGTTACACCGGATGGTGTGTCAGTGTTTTCATGCTCCTGGGATTTGTTGAAAATCTTTTGCCTGAGAAGGTACTTTTCACAGTTTTTTTTTTTTTAAACTATTAATTGGTAGCAAATAATAGTGTAAAATGTCAGTGTTCATTGTAAGACTTGAACACTGTTCCTGATGCTTAGAGGTAAACGGTGTATACCACAGAACAGGGTACAGCCTCTTGCTCAACTTGCTAAAACATAACCTGCTTTGGAAAGTGCAGTCGGTTCCCTGAGGAGCTAGTGAAGCCAAAAGATTGTTAACTTCTGGAAACCATATGTGGAGGGAAGGCAAGAACGAAAAGCAAATGAAACTGTGTACTTACTGCATTCTCAAAATCGCCTGACATGCCCATACTCAGCTCCACATTCGCTTGAGGTAGATTTAACCTTTTGCACACTTCCTCCCGCAAAGACAAGAGCATCTAAGGGGTGAAAGACAGAGCACAGAAGTTGAAGGATTGCAAGATTATCTCCACAGCCATTCTGACTGCACACACTCACACATTACACAACAATCAATGTATTCTGGATGGACTAGACACTTTTGTTTATCAAATCGGAGGAAAACGCCCAAATTGCACTTTGATATAAATAAGGTGATGCCTTCCATGCCTCACCCATCCCCACATGAACAAATACTCTTGGTAGCAAGTACAACCTCAAACAAAGAACAGGTCTTGCAGCAATCCAGCGAGGGTAATGAGAACACAGCAACATTATCCACTGCCATAATGAGAGAAACTAAAATTGTTCCTGCTTTTGATGCCTCAAACAATTAACAGACGATTACTGAGGCCAGGACCCTCCTCTACAAGTAGCAGAAGCAAGATAAACTTGGGTTTATAGTATACAGAACACAACCATGCAATATTTCAACAAGGAGAAAGGGGATCAAAGTACAAACAAGCAAATTACTTTTCAGCCATTGTTAATGTCAACTCATTTTTTGTCCTTCAAAGATCGACATGGACAGCAGTCAGGATGGATGTTGGATTTATCAGGCTGGCAAACCGGAGGATGAGCGACAGAGAACTTTTGGGATATCCAGGTCAGTCTTTTGTTACAGGTGGCATCGTACAGCGTTCGGAGACGACGTGAGGGGATTTTAAGCTTCACATGCAGGAGCTATAATGAATGGCCACCAATCAGCATGTTTGAGGGCTGAAATCCCAGGTCAAGTGATTTGATCTTCTGATCTGGAACCGCTTTGGTTCTAGCATCTGTTCTCTATAAACCCAAACTATTACTTAGCTACAGGAATTTCCATGTTTACACCGGACCTGCACCAGGTCCATGGTCAAAGGTTCCTTTCCAATCTGCTCTTCACTAGCCTAGGATTTTCCAGAATTCGGCAATATTAGTATGCTGTCCCGATATTTGTTAAATATTCTTATAGTAGTCTTGTACTGAGCTCACATATCACTTGTCAGCAACTTCATTGCACTTGGTAACCATTGGCAGATCGCCACTTGCTTAAAATCAACTGTTTTGCTACTCTGTTGCCATTTTTTAAGCCAGTCTAGGCAACCGTTCAGATTCATTCTAGATAGTATTTAGCTCATCCTACCTCATGAGGCTCTTCTAGTGGTGCTTAATAAAGCACATATACCTAAATCCTGTGCACACATACATAATCAAACAAGATATACAAGTATCATTCAAAAGCAAATTGTACAAGATTCTTGAGTGATGTCGTAATTTCTTTATTCTGCAAAAAACCGGAACCAGCCGACACGTGTTTCGTCAGAGAAAGGTAATCCCCGACTCTTCAGGGCTGAAACGAGTTGTCTAAACTCTGTGTAGTCCCTAGGCCGGTGATAATTCCAACCCGGTAGGGCACGAGTATACGATAAATCCAAGAATCCAAGAAAATTAGATGCGAGACATCTGCAAGTGGATCAGCAGAATCGCGTGATCGGAATGCCGGTGATAATTCCAATCCGACAAAGCTCGATCGGAGTCCAATCTAAGTCAAAATGTAGGAAACGGGTGTTCTATGGTGATCTTATTAGGTACGTTAAACGACCAGCACCGCCAGTAGAGCATAAGTAAAATCAGTTTCGAAATCCTTTATCTATGAGTATACAATGATTCCCAACGTATATCTGTTGGACTCGGGTCAAATCCAGGTTGAACACGTGTGTGTGTTCACCAATTCCGTTTGCGTGAGGAGAAATGTTCGCGTCCTGGCGGCACCGATTCCCTCGTTGACGTGATTTTGCTGAGCGCCACTACTTCCTAAAACACTAAAACCCTGAACTTTGAGCTTAATAAAGCACACCTTGTCTGCTTTTTGTAGCAATGCTGGGTTACCTCAATAAATTGTTTGACATTTGTACCAAGGTAAAATTATTTCATGTGATAGTAATTTTTAAGCCTTGCCCTAGAGACAACTAAAAAATACACAGTAGGCTTCGGGTATGCACATTGTTCACGATTGTATGGCTTTATTATTTTTCTCTGTTACCTGCTCCTTATTCGATAGCTTTCCTTTCTAGTGTTTGTTCTTCCCAGGAGCAGTGAAGTTTCACAGTGCTTTTACTGGCTGATTTTTCTCGTTCCACAACGGATGTGGCTTGCATACAGAAAACTACTTTCATAATGTCAGAGCTCACTAGATCAGCGCAAATAATTCTGATCTCTTTGTGAAATGTGTGCCCTCCAGTGTACACTTCAGCAGCATGTGTCTCAGGCACTGCAGATCCTACCGCACCAGTGCATGGTAGCCACACATCGCTTGAAAACATGATGTCCAATCTGTGAGTAGTAGATCCACCCAGCATCTAACTCAATGGGAAGCTTATCTGCCATCTAAATCAATCACATGTTCGCAACACTCTACTCTGCAATTGGTGGCAGACCCAACTAGTGCTCCATTTCACATGTGACACTTTCACTCAGACCTGCCTTTTCGGGAAAAGTTTGCATGCAATGATTTGAGCCCATGCTTTCAATGATAGAAGGTGAACCTACAAGTACCAATAACACAATATACAATTGGTCAAACAGAAATATAATACCTGCAGGCCCACATCAATGAAGCAGGACACCCAGCCTATACACAAGACCTGGCATAGCTTAAAGATGTTGTTGTAGTTTTGTTTCCCAAAGTCTGAACCAGCTGGACCCAAATATATCATAATCGTTAGTAAAAGCAAGGCCCAGGTGTGGGCCAGTGTATGCTCCGAGACATGAAGTCATCATTGCTCTGCTTCACCGTTATAATATTAACAGCAGTGAAACAAAACACTGAGGTGACCTCTCATATTCAGACTACACAAATATTTATTCAACAGGCTCATCAACGTTCAGAGCATTTACACCACTTAAACCTGAACTAAGTGCCTGGAGTTACCATAGCTGCAGATAGTGCCTTGTTTTGTGTGATGGCCCAATCAGTCCTGGATTTCAAGTAGGAATATAATTATTCTTCTCTGTCTACGCCGCATTATTGTATCATCACCTTTCAATGATGTGAACCAACTCGGTGACTGTGATCTTGTGTAATTAAACAGACTAGACCTGTTGTTGAGTTTGGCATAGTGCATGGCCAAAACTATTCCAAGATGTTCGCCCGTGTGTGCTCATGCACAGCAGCTATCTTGAAATTATTTTTTTAATAACTTTACAAAAAACATTCAAAGATGGTCACTGGAGCATGCAAATGCGTGGTCACGTACAGCCGTCATCTTGGAATTTTGTTTAATTAAAAATTTTAAAAAACCATTCTGAAATATCTGCCCATGTGCTTGTTATCCTGGAATGGGTATGGCAATACACTATGTTGAAACTAACAAGTATTGGCAAAGCCAATAGATCCACGCCTGCATTGAAGAGGTTAGACCTATTGGCTTTGCCAATGCTTGTTACACTATCTTGCTAATGCTTGTTACACTATCTTGCTAATTTATTATAAATGCTATTAGCATTCGGAGATGTATTAGAATACTATATGGGCAGCCAGTTTATTTGGTTTAGATATGACCGTTATCTGCTGGACTTTGATATGCAGAAATCAGATATTTCTCATCCTTTAATACGTACTTTTTTCTTAAAACGTCTGCTAAGAAATTGGTATACAAGGGCTGCTATTTAAAGAAGTTTTGCTTGAACAAGATTAACACCAAGAACTGGGAGCTCTACAAAATTCAAAGCATGCTTCAAAAACCCAAACAACCATAAACATGGACTTCACTGAACACAAGTGTATGTAATCACACTGGCATAAACAAAAACATAATTAGTTAAGCAGCAATCTACAGGGTGTAATTAGTGACTGGGGGATGCATTTAACTGAAGAAAAAGGCATGAGAGACTAGGAAGGTGGTAGAGATGTGTGGGGAAAGAATGGTTTTAGCTTACCGAAGCACAATGGATGGGATACAGTGCTAGGGTTTGGGCATCTGCTGGAGGGCATTGCATTGACATTATGTTACAGAGTAGGAGTGAGCTCCGGCCTATGAATATTTCATATATAACATTGCCATTTTTTTGTAAGCTATGTTATGGATCCAATGGGTTAATGCGCTTTTCACTACATAGGGTGGCCCTTGGAAAGCAAAGAAGCCTACAGAACATCCACAACTGGAGAATGTATAGATGTCAAGACAGAGCCATTATCAAGCACTCTATTGGTGGCTTCAAGAGCGTCTACGTCAAGCCAATTTTCAAGGATTGACCTTGCAGACGTCTGCAATTTCAGCTGCATCTTCATCTCTTATGCAGGACACCCAGATAGGTTGCACTGTAAACAAAGAATCTCCAACTATGACAAACAAGCAGGGTAACCTCTTACCCAACTGCCCAGCATAGCGCTCTGGGAAACACCAGTAATAGAAAGCTCCATAAAACGCAACAAAACAATATGATACTTCTGCGCTGTATCTTACCTGAAAGTCTGGGTTTGGCCCCTGTTCCAAGTCATGTCCGTAGCTCCCGATTGTCATTAACCCAACCATCTCCAAGGATGGGCACTTCTTGATGATATGATCCACTGTTGCCACTGTGTCTGCTGGCGGGAGGCCATGTTTACCTGAATAATTAAAGGAAGAAAATACATTAATGGTATTATCTGGCCTGGACAACTTTAAAATAATGTCCAGCTGCTCTTCAGGAATTAAACAACATCACATAATATGTGGTCTCGCTGAAATCTGTCTTGCCATGATTACCAGATCAAATCAAGATCTTAAAGGGAGTATGCCCAGGAGCGAATTCACATTGGTTCTTAACAACTTGGAATAATGCTTCAGTCAAAGTCCAAATTATGAGAGTTCACAATATTCACGCATTAAATTTAGTCTCTCCATTTTGACATATAGCAGGAACAGAGAACAAGTTTTCTGCAACTCCAACAAGAAAAACATGAAGGAAGTCTTTTATCCTCTTCCCAACACACTCAAAATAAAACAACTCAAGTACCCAATGCAGCTCATTCTATCATGCTCCCAGAATATGCACTGCCAAAGACTGATAGCCCTGGACTGGACCGATCACTTCACCATCACTCACCATTCCCTGCACCATTTCATATACTATAAAGGAGGTAGAGAGGAAGAGAAGAAAAATAACATATTTGTCCATCAAAGACATCCATCGGGGGGGGGACTGCTAAACAATCAGCCAGAACACTTCCAGCCCACCACTGATGTCAATACTCTCCTCAACATATACAACTCTGCTATGAGAACTCATGTCAATTGCCATGCCCAACTGAAAACCCAAATCCACAAAGCCATGAATTCCCTGGTACACTGAAGACTTTGATGAAAATAAATGTACCATACGAAAACAGGAAAAGAAATGGAGAAGATCAAAACTCCCGGGTGACCATAGGATCCTCAAAGCACTCTGCTCCAATCACCAATCCCTGACCATCACAGCTAAAGTCTCTTACTACAAGATCACCAGCAGAGAGCCAACCAACAGAAGTGAAACCCTCTTCAAGGCACTCAAACACCACACAAATCATCTCCCAGGACCCAGTCCCTGCTTCAGTCAACAAATGCAACACCATCAACCTCTTCTTCACTGAGCATATTGACAAAATAAAATCCAACAACATTATTAATTGCCTCCAGTCATCCCCCATCATCTCACCACCAAATGGATTGCATAGTGATCTCTCTAATATCATGAACCCTCTCAAGGTAACCTGCTATAAAGACAATACCCTCCCTTCTTCAATCATCAAATTGCTCCAAGGAGAAACCCACAGTGACCCTCCTTCACATTGTGCATTCCTCCCTAAGCCAAGAAAATTTCCTGATGCCCTTAAGACAGGTCAGATCCTTCACCCGCTTAAAAAAACATTCTTTAATCCAGCAGACCTTACCAACTTCTTCTCTACTACACACCTCCCCTTCATAGGGAAAATCATTGAGAAAGCAGATGCCATCTAGCTACAGAAGCACATCAGCAAGTGCTACCAATCATGCTTCAGACCACACTGCAGCACTGAGACAGATACACCTCAAGTAGTCAAAGATGCTCTAATTCTCAATGGCAGAACAACCCTTGCTTCCTGGTCCTACTGGACTTCTCTGCAGCCTTCAACACAGTCAACCATAAGGCTCTGATCAATAACCTGAAATCTGGATTCAATTCAATCAGGGACTTTCAAAGATTTCCATACTGGTTACATTCTACATTGTTTTACATTTTACGTTTGTAACCAGTCACCCCTTTTGTGATTGCCTTTCTTTAGTAATATTTCTTATATGCACAAAATCAGCAAGGGGTTTCAGTTATATAAAGATTTACATGTATATTTTCTTTACCCTTTTTTCCTTTGCCTAAAATGGGCAGATGTCTTAATGCTTCTTTTCATTTACAAGTGCTGTTTGCTATACAATCTTTAATGACAACAAATTGCTTAGTAACAGTTTTGAAAGATGCTGCATACCAACTCGGTATAGACTTGCTACGCACACAACTAAGGGGTCGATTACGATGCCGTCCAGAAAGGCTACGAACGGGTTTTTGGATTTGGCGAATCCGATTCGGAACCTATGTTTCCGACCGAATCGGACACCTTTCCGGACAACCGATTACAATGCAAGGAAACCATTCGGGCTGCCCGAATCGGTTCGAATGACATTCGGACACACAGTCGTTCGGAGCCAATTCGTACAGCTCTATGGACACTGTTTCCGAACAAGCGATTAAAATGACCGATTCGGACAGCCGTTCTAATTCGGTCTGCCCGACACGAAACGGCTGTCGGAATCTGACTTCAAGGGCCCGTAGCAGGCCCCCCCCCTTCACCCGGAGGTCTCCGGTTGGGGCCCGTGGGGGTACCCTAGGGAACCCCCTGTTAAACCATGCACAGTGTGGCAGGCACCATGGGGAGCCCGTCACAGGGTGCATGGTTTTCACCAACAACCTCTTTTTTCAATGGGAGCCTGTGTTCTCGTTCGGAACACGGGCTCCCAATGAAGTCAATGGGAATCCGAACGAACAATGTACCGAAGCATCGTAATCGGTCGGACTCGCAGAACCAGATTCGTTTGTAAACTATTCAGAAACCGATTCGGTCAGAAGAAATTCCGAACGAGATCGTAATCGGCCCCTAAGGGTTGGTATATAGAATCTTTCACAGTCGTTTCCTGAAATGTTCTTGAGCAGAGGACACGTTGCTGTAGCACCAGGATTTTTGTTGAAGCACTGGATTTTAGGTTTCTCAAGAAGAAAGCAGATTATAGATATGCAGCTTGTATGAGTGCAAATAAGGAACTTATATGTTGAAAGACATAACAGTTATATAACAATCTAAGACAATGGAACTGGGAAAAGGCTAGGCTTGAAAGAAAATCTCTTTAGCCTCAAATCTTTTACCGTTCCTGCAATAGGTTTGTAAATGGTTACTGAAGCGCCACAGTTTGCAGCTAAAATGAAATGGAACATCCAACGGCAGGGAGAAAAAAAACAGGGTTGTGCTGTTGGACATCACAGGACTTGATGGGATGAAGTGAAAATACAATAGCAATCTCTCAGTAAAAAGAGAAGGAACCAAACCAGTGCTGGGCTCAAGCAAACGTCCCACAAGGTGAAGAAAGTGGGACAGGAGCAGCACATCCCTGAGTTAAGCAAATGATCTTTGACCTTGCCCACTGGTTCAACTGTTTTAACATGCGTTCCTGGGCAACTATACAGGCAACTCACCCTTGTTGGACAATAGTCTCAAGGGAAGGGAAGCAGCTGACTTGCCTCCACTGAATCCCCAAAACTGCCTCCCAGAGGTGGATGGCCTATAAGAAGATCAAGAGGTATTCTAGGCAGGGTGGTAAATTGTATAGGCAGGTAAAGCTAGTCAAGTCTGCAGATGCACAGAGTTGTGCCAAGATCCTTGCCTTGGAACAGTGGTGTCATGTAAAGAGGTATTAATAACAGCCGTGTGGTCCATACCAGATAGCAGTGATATCAGGAGGGCAGCACTAAGGGTGGATGGGCCTCTGATGTTGTGAAGCAGTGATATCCAGAGGACAGGATTAAGGGAGGATTGGCCTCTGGAGTTGTGACCGAGTGGTATCGAGATGGCAGCACCAAGTCTGCAAGGCCCTCTGGGGTTGTGAAGCAGTGATTTTATGAGGGCAGCAATAGAGCTGCATGGGGATCTGGAGTTGCGATATCAAACATGTCTATAGAGCAGAAGCAACAAGTGGAGCCATTTAGTGATTAGGGAAACCGTTCAGTCAGGGATACTCACTGTCTTCTCCACTTGTATTCACCTGCACCATCACCTTCAACCTTTCAGGTGAGCCTTTTTTCTGCCAGGAGGCGTTCACTTTGTCAGCCAGTTTAATGGAATCAACTGTTTCCAATAGAAAGAGGTTTGGGACACCTGGAAAAAACACAACATATATAGTACATTTAAAGCAGCAAAGCCTTATTAAAAGCTCTTTC
The DNA here is from genome assembly GCA_963921515.1 of Calotriton arnoldi. Taxonomy (NCBI): domain Eukaryota; kingdom Metazoa; phylum Chordata; class Amphibia; order Caudata; family Salamandridae; genus Calotriton; species Calotriton arnoldi. The sequence continues at coordinate 1,381,945 of CAWUFW010004382.1, read as the reverse complement.
ACCACCACACATTTACAGGTTCACTTTGGGTGTGTGAGCATACATGATGCTCTAATTAGACATATTAACAAATCAGCAGTTCCATAGCAAAAACAAACATCAAAGGATGCAGTGTAGACCTGAAAGTATATACAGAGAAGAGTTCAAATTAGCAGGTTTCAATTCTCATAAGTGCTGACAGAAATAGGTGGAGAATTTTGCTTATACTGCATGATGTGCGATTTCACTTAGAGCATACTTGCATTAGAGTTCATGATGAGGCTTCTGAGTAACTGCTCATGTTCAACTTTATATAAAAAAAAAAAAAAACTGAGAAAGACTACAACAATCAAACAAACAAACTTTTTGGGTTAGGGAAACATACAACAGCAGTCTCTGTGGGAACGGGAACTAAAAAGAGCAATCTCATAGTTTGATGTCTCAGTTTCATAGTTTGATATCTCAAGGACAAAGCACACATCTATTGAAGAGTTGGAATGTTCAGATACAGACAGAAGATAAGACTGCACAAGAAACACAATCAATAAAGGGCTCCCGTTCCAAAGAGTCTTGCACAACGCTTGTGATAACCTTCACTGTTATGGATGGCCTGCACTGCCATCCTCTTCTACGCCACAAACTAAATCCTTCAGTAACTTTTCCCATGGTGAACTACAACAAACCAGGGTTAGTGTGGTATTGCGGCCGATTTACACAATAAAATCTTGTGCACCAACAGTTGTGGTTAAGTTTATGGAATTAGTTAAAAAAAAAATAGTCTCACAAAGATTAAAAAGTTCAGAGCTGAATGTGGCACATTGATAAAACCTGATGACTTTCAGAATATATCAGGGGCAGAGTTACAAACAATGGGGTTAGCGTCAATCGCATACAAGAAACAGATAACCGTGTCAATCTTCACAATTACAGACAAAACAAGCATTTGCAATGCAATAGGTCTCGCATTAGTAAAAGTTTGAGCTTTTGGCGCTGCAAATAATAATGCAACCCCAATAGCTCTAATTTTGAGTAACGCGAGACCTAACTATGGCACTATGGCACAAAATGCACACACAGATTACAGAACAATGGGAGTACGTATTTGGTAAACAAAAGATATGTGATTACAAACTAGGCCATAGAGACAACACATTAAAAAAAATGCAACATAATAGAGGGTCGGAGTTTCCTTAATTATTAAAAAGAATTGGAATGTGAATACGCCAAAGGCAGAACAGACTGCAGAAAAAATCAGAATACATTTAATATATAAGCAGATCTAAATGTGTGTTCACACAAACAAATATGTATAAAAGAGGAGAACATTGCTCTCTCGTTTTCACAATAATGAGACCAGTGGCACAACACAAAACCATGGGTCTTCCCTGCCTAATATGAGGGTCCCCACAGCATCCCATATCTCAGATATTCATAGGCCTTGAAAAGAATGGGGCTCCCTGAATATTGGGGGCTTTTTGCACCATGCCTCTAAATGGAATATATGGATTAAATGTATAGGTTTTCCCGGGACAGCTCTGCCCTTTCTAATTGTTAAGAATGCGCTGCACATTTTAACCACGTGTCCCCTTGAACCATAACAACTTTCTAATCTAAAGAGTGTTTACAAAACGTGGTGTACATGAAACATCTTAAATACGTGTAATGTAAAAATGTCCCTTTTGAAAACATGCCGTCCATACATAAATACTATTTTTCGGATATGTCGCTTAGCAATTAATGCACAAGTGTATACACCGTCTGTAAGGCACAGACCAGCGCACAAATTGAGGAGAGGCACCCGTGCGGCCATTGTGCATTACTAACCAGTGGGCTAGCGAAAAAAAAAGCATTGAGTAATAAAAAGCAGCCTTACTTGTCAGTGTGTTCGCAGGCTGGCAGTGTCCAATTTCGGTGCCCTGTTGCTCTCTTGTTTGTTTTACACGAGTGCTGGAAGGGAAGGGGAGGGGAAGGGGGGAGCGAGGGGAGAGGGCTGAAGCGAGGAGAGGCACCCGAGAGGCCATTGTGGCAAGCCACGCATTTTGTAAATTTTATGCCAGCCCGTCACATTAGCTTCTTAAACACCAGGAAGTGAGGTGCACTGGAATGCTGACTACGTTTTGTGCTGTAGCCTAAGAAGGAGGAACATGTGTAAATTGTAGAATAATATGCCACACTGATATGTAGGGACATTCTTGCATTTCCAGGATACATTTAAGGCTGATACTTGATTTATTATTGATGCGGAGTTAGGAACACTTCCTGCTGGTGTTCTTTGATTGGGCCGTTTGATTCTATCGCTTAACTTGTGCAGTCATTTCATCTCAATACTGGAAGATTGGTATAACCTACGATTAACCTGAGGTTTCGCTTTGCTGTTCTCAGCTAGAGACTGCGCGATCTTATGTTTAATTTCACACCTTGGCAATTCTGGAAAGATGCTATATTTTATTTATTTATTTATTTGAAGTTTGTAGAGCGCACAGCTACCTCCAACGGAGGTGTGCCGGCGCTAATTGCGGAGAACAGAAGGCGGAAGCAAGCTGCCAAAAGTTCCAGGTACTAGGGGAGGCTAAAAAACCAGGTTTTTAGGAGTTTGCGGAAGGCAGATTCTGAATTGGCCTTCCTTATGAACTCAGGTAAGGAGTTCCAAAGATGGGCAGTTCTTACCGTAAAGACCGGCCACCTAATCTGGCTTTTTGAAACGGGAGTGGCAAGAAGTACTTGGTGATTAGATCTCAGAATCCTCGTCTGATGATATTTGAGGAGTCTTTTTCTCAGGTAGTGGGGGCCCGTTTCTTTAATTGCCCTGTAGGCGAGGGTTAGCGCCTTGAATTCTACCCTCCTTTTTACTGGCAGCCAATGTAGGCTCCGTAGATGGGGAGATGTGGTGTCGTGTTGGGATATTTCTAATGAGCCTGGCGGCCGCATTTTGTATAGTCTGTAACTTTCTTATCAGGTAGTCAGGCAGACCCAGGTACAGACTGTTGGCATAATCTAACTGAGACGTAATGAGTGCATGAACTACAGTCTTTCTGCAGTTCATGGGTAATAGATGGAGAAATCTCCGTAGGGACTTCATCTTCCAAAAGCATAAAGAGGAGACATGACTAATCTGAGTCTTGCAAGAGAGGGCGGAGTCAAACTTGAACCCCAGGTTCCTGGCCGAGGGCACAGGGTGAGGTGGGGGATTGAGCTCGGGTGGCCACCATACGTCCGAATGGGGCGGAGATGGCTGATTGAAAAATAGAACCTCCGTTTTGTCGGTATTCAATCTCAGACAGTTCTCAGTCATCCATGCTGAAATATTGACTAAACAATGTCTAAAGTTAGAGAATGCTGCCTCGGATATATCCCTGAAGGAAAACACTAGCTGAGTATCATCAGCATAAGAGATGACACTTACCCCATGTTGTTCAATAAGCAGGGCTAACGGGGAGAGGTAAACATTAAAAAGAGTCGGGCTCAAGGCCGAGCCCTGAGGGACTCCACAAACTATAGGGCGTGACGATGAGATGTGAGGATGCAGCAGTATTTTCTGGGACCGGTCTTGCAGAAAGGAACCAAACCATGATATAGTGGTCCCTGTCACTCCCAGTTGTCTTAGTCTGTCAAGCAGGATCATGTGAGACACCGTTTGGAACGCTGCCGACAGATCGAGCAGCACGAGCATAGCACAATGGCCATTATCCAAGGTCTCCCGGACATTCTCAGTTATTTCCAACAACGCTGTCTCAGTGCTGTGTCTTGACCTGAAGCCAGACTGGGAGTCATGGAGAAGTTTATTGGATTCTAGGTATTCGGAAAGCTGTTTTTGTACTTCCTGTTCCAGAATTTTGGCCGGTGCTGGCAAGAGGGAGATGGGCCTGTAGTTTTTCAATTCAGCCGGATCTGCATCTACTTTCTTAAGGATAGGTTGAACAAGTGCAGTTTTCCAGACTGAAGGGTAGATACCAGTATTCAAAGAAGAATTCCAAAGAAGATTAAGGTGGGGGTTTAATAGAGGGGCCAGAAGTTTAAAAAGCCTAGCTGGACAGGGGTCAAGTGGAGATCCAGATTTCGTTTTTTCCAACTGGCTAAGAGAAGCCTCCAGGCTAAAAGGACTAAATTCGGACCAGGTATAAGGAAGGGGAGAAGAGGAAGGAGGTGAGGTAGTTAGTTCCCTTATGGGAAATGAGGAGTAGATGGTTTGTATTTTGTCTTGAAAGAAGACAGAGATCTTCGCAGAGGGTGGCAGAGGGGGCTATTTTGCTATGCGTTGAATCAGGTTTAATAAAATCTTGGACAATCTTAAAAATTTCTTTTGCGGAGTTATTGGCAGATTTAATTTGAGCTGCGATGTAGTCCCTAATGGACTTGCGCTTTGATCTATGAAAGTGTTTTAATGCTATTCTGTAAGCATTTTTAGACTCAGTATTATAGGTTTTCCGCCAGATCCTCTCGAGCTTCTTACAAAGACTCTTCTCAATACGGAGTTCTGGAGTAAACCAAGGGGCCGTAGGTTTGTTTCTAGTCCGTTTCATAGATTTTAAAGGGGCTACAGTGTCTAGGGAGGATGTGACCCAGTGATTGAATAAGATAGCATCCCAGTTGGGTTCACCGGTCAGTTCTATAGAAATATTTTGTAGAACAGGACCTAAAGTATCAGGTGTAACTATCCTCCAGTTCCTTCTGCTTTCATAGACGGGTTTCACCAGGTTCTTACACTTAGTCACGGACAAGTTGAATGGTATCAGACTATGGTCTGACCATGTGAGGGGAATAGGGTCCTTGGTGGTAAGGGTTGGGATGTTAGTAAAAATAAGATCCAACGTATGACCTGCTACGTGTGTAGGCATGGAGACCTTTTGGATGAGATTTTGTCCTTTAAGAATACCAGCTAATTGAGAGGCTAAAATACACTGTTCGCTGTCCATATGGACATTAAAGTCACCCAAAACTATAAAATTTGCATATTTCAGTGAAAGATCTGCGATGGCATCGCAAAGTTCCCATATCTCAGGAGGTTTAGAGTCAGGGGGTCTGTAGACTAGTACTCCTGCAATAGACAAAGTGGGGGAGATTTTAATACTAAAGGACATTGCTTCTATCAGACCTGTTAGTTCAATTCTCTTGTGTGAAATCTCCCAATTGTCTCGTGTAATTACCGCCAACCCACCCCCCAATCTATTACCAGCTCGATTGACCGTGGTAATTTTGTAGCCAATAGGAATGGCCATCTTGATGTCCGGGTTGGAGCTTTCTCTCAACCAGGTTTCTGTAAGAAATATAAGATCCCAGTCACAAGATTCTAGCGTAAGCCAGACATCATCCGCGTGTTTAGGGAGGGACCTACAATTAATTAGGCAAGCGTCAATAGTAGTTTTAGAGTTGATAGGCAGTGTTCTGGAGGGGGAGGCCGCAGCTGTGACCATACACTTTTTTCCTAACCATTCTCTATTGAGCTTAAAGAGGCATGTGGGACAATGTAGGCACTGGCCAAATTGTAAATGTCCAATGGTGTCGGGATCCAAACAAGTTGGATTTCGACAGCTACTTGAACTTAATTCAAGTAGCTGTTCCCTGGACCACATTATTCTAGAATCTGGGCGAAAAACGGCAGTATGGCTGGCGCTGGACGCGGGCCGGACGCAGACGGGCTTGCCTTGGGCGCGCCTTTGGCGCACCCGCAGTGCGCGTCCGCTGCGCGTCCTCTGTCCCATCTGCTGATGTAGGGGAGTGTTAGACTGGCTCTGCCCCCTATCAGCGCGTGATGGTGTCAGCCGTGAGGACGTAATTAGGCAGTCCAGCCCTCCACGCAAACGGCACTCGCTGCGGTGGACCGGGGCTTGGGACAAGTGTACAATGTGCAAATAAGCAGGACAGCAGCAGCAGGTAAGTTTTTAAATGATAAAATGCCAGTAAAAGATTAAAAATCACTTTTCCCGGTGCCCCTGAAAGATTTAAAAGTTCCCTCTAGCGCAAGCAGCAGCATTAGCATCTACCTCGCTCCGCTGCGCGTCCTCTGTCCCATCTGCTGATGTAGGGGAGTGTTAGACTGGCTCCGCCCCCTATCAGCGCGTGATGGTGTCAGCCGTGTCAGCTGTGAGGACGTAATTAGGCAGTCCAGCCCTCCACGCAAACGGCACTCGCCGCGGTGGACCGGGGCTTGGGACAAGTGTACAATGTGCAAATAAGCAGGACAGCAGCAGCAGGTAAGTTTTTAAACGATAAAATGCCAGTAAAAGATTAAAAACCACTTTTCCCGGTGCCCCTGAAAGATTTAAACGTTCCCTCTAGCGCAAGCGGCAGCATTAGCATCTACCTCGCTCCTAGGGGAATTAAGCGGGGCGCATAAAACTGTATAATAGAAGATGGACTGTTTTGAAGGCTTACTGCAATATGCCCAACTTTAGGGGAACATGGTCCAGATACATGCACAATGTTGCCACCGTCTGTTCTGTTTTAATAAAAGGTGTCTTTTAGTGAATGTATTCGTGAAATGCACAATATCGGCCATTTTTCGGGGGGTGGGGGGGCACTCACTCCAACTTCCCTGGTAGAAGATACGCTCACTTAATCCATGCAGTTTGAGGAAGCTATTAACGCCACCACCCCACTTACAAAGTTGAACATTGGCAGATATATATATATATATATATATAAATAATGGGAAAGCGAAACTACAAATTCTAGAATGCAAAGGCAAGCTAACTAAAAGAACAGCACAAGATGTCATAGAATGCTTGCCAGCACTGCAATTACGGACATCTGAAGACCTCTGAATAAAGTATTCCATACCTTAAACTCCTGAGCGGCCTCCTGTATGGGAATGACCATGTGCGATCGGTGGTCAGTGGACAGGATGCAAACAACACCGATTGACGTCATGTCGTCTCTGCAGTACACCTTCAGCTTCTCGTCGTGCTAGGCACACAGGCCAGCCTCCTGAGACCTCGCCGACTGCAGGGCCAGCTGTTGTGTAATGCGCACGATGTTCTTGAGCCGCCTGTTCACTTTGAGGCTTTCCGGGGCACACATCTCCCTGCCCTCGGGGCAGGGGAACTGGCTGTGTGCTCCGTCCCAGCACTGAGAGATGCATGCCTGGCAGAAGTTGTGCCCGCACTCGGTGCCAACCGGGTCATTGAAATACTCCAGGCAGACGGGACAGGTAGCCTCCTCCTGCAGACTCACCACGGATTGGCCTCAGCCTTCGCCATAAGTTACGCGGTGGAGAACTACAAGGCTGTAAGTTTCACTTTCACTTTCTTCGGATTCTAGGACGAGACGCATCGGATAGACTGCTTCTTTTTTTCCAATTGAGCGAGCATTGTGTGAAAACGCCATTTCCACCCGCATCAGCTGTCGCCACGTCATTGCGCCTGCCTGCAGTGACAACATGGTGATTGGTACACATGCATTAAACACCCTGTGTGTTTGTGTACCCGGTGAGGGATTTAAAGTGAGAACAAGGCGGAAGAGACGCGGCAAGACGACGTGCGCGTGCACAATCTGCTGTCCGGGCAGGCACGGCAAAGAGGAGTCCGGATGGGCGGGGCCTAAAGGGGACAGGGAGGGAACACAAATGCATTACTTTCAATGGAAAGCGAGGCTGGGTGGAGCTTCCACCCCACTTCCAAAGCAACCCGACAGAAAACCAACGACAATAGATCTCGCAGAGCGAGCAGCGCATGCGCTGCAACGCTAGGCGAGACCTAAAAAGTGGACTGCTTAGCACGTGCTAAGTAGACCATGTCTCTGCTCCAAAGCCTTTCTGAAAGTGGCACCTTACCCATTAGAATAAAGCTTTACATATGCCTTCTGAGGTGGTCCTTATGCCACAAGGCTACTTTATGGTGTGCAGATACGTCAACACTTCTGAATGGCTATTCCTCTTTTCATACAAAGAGTTTTGCTTCAAGCTCTTCTTGCCGCCCTATCATCACTCTTTAATGGGACACAAGAATGCAAGTAGTGCTCACCATTGTCCAGTTGGTTTAGTTTGATACCCGAAGGTGAACATTTCCACTCTAATTTTTGCATACAATGATCCAAGTCATGCAATGCAGACCTTATACAAACATGGTCCTCTGCACATATGGGGCCAGTTTTATAAAGATTTTACATTGGCCTGATCTTGTACACCTGCCTTTTAGGGACAGAGAAAGGTTTTCTACATGGCTCTGGCAAGAGTGCGCCTCTGCCCAGAATTCAATATGGCAAGCTGTAGATTTCTGACCCCCACCTCAGCACACATGACAATTATACCTGTGTGCTAGAGGTATGTGTCCAACACTGATAGAGTCCTAAAGCATCCATCTTTGGTGTGGAGAGTAACACCATGTGAACCCTCCTTACCGAGCATGACCACTGTCAGCCCACCAAGCTGTAGAGGACTGATAACGGTTGCAGTGATAATTATAGTTATAAAGAAGGCTTTTTTTACGTGTCCTCACCAGGGAGTTGGTCTGTTAATCTCATGTAACAGCGTCCTTTGCCCATCTATGTACGATATGAATGCAGCTCATGTATGTCTATCTGTATGAACACAGTATGTGAGTGGAGTATGTGCGATGCATGTGGCCACTTACATAATGGAATCCATTTTGTATTTTTCACATCCCAGTGGTACCCACTATGGAGGGTGGGAGAAACCCCAGAGAGCCTTTGTGGATTGCAGGACTCCTCCAGAACATTTGAGGGATCGTCTGAGTGGGAAGACTTTTTGACGCGAAGGAGAGAAGAAAGGGTGTCCCTTTGAAGGTTAGAGAGTCTCCCTGTCATTTCCTGGCCCATTGTTCATGGGAATGGGTTACCTCCCACAGGTTAACAAATGGTTAAGTGGGACAGGCTCCCTTATTTTGTATCCTTGCTTTAGATTTCTTCTCACAAGCGGCTCCCAATTCGACACCAATTTCTTACTAGCACCTTGTAACAAAGACCCAGGCTTTTAGTCTGAGCAGAATAAGCAAAAGGATCTGAACTCCTCAGAACAGGTCTCAAAACAGACTGTTGGAAAACACCACTACTCTCAGCAACTTTGGTAAAAAGACTGGACAGACACTTCCATCAATGTGTGAAGATTTTTCTACCAGAAGCAGGGGTCGCATACCAGTAGCGACATAAGATCTTTTCCGTGCTCCAGGGTTAGGGAATCCGCTGCCATCTTCTCTTGCCACATTCAGACCTAGAAGATGGGGAAGTTAAAAAGCCTACAAGGAGAAGCTGCCTCAGAGTCTGCTTTAAAGGAAAGAGATGACCGACTGCTGAGGAGGTGCCTTTGTAGGAGGAAAATGCTGCCTGGAATAGGAAGATAGCAAAGAAGCTAAGGCGGTGGAGAACTGTGACTGTCTTTGTATCACAGTGAGGACCTGCACCGCTCACTCTGACTTGTGAGGTCCAGGTGACCTGAGTGGTGCACCTGCAATGTTGGCGGTCATGTCGAAGTGACTAGGACAGAGGTGCCTTCATGAAGATCATTGATGTGCTTAGTGGTCGATCCAACTTACTAGAAGCTAACAAATACACTCAAGGGCCCTCATCAACTTCTTACCACAGTCACGGGGGGCACTGGACTGAGCTGTGCCATCGAGGAGGGTGACCCCTGTTCATGGACGAGGACATCAGCCATTGCATGACTGACTACTGTAGATTGAGTTGGCTCCTAGCTTTGTTTGGGGAGGTGTTATACCTGGACCTCAGGAGAACCAATGGAGCAGGCTTCACCCAATCCCCAAGCAGCGTGACCACTGCACAGCTGCTCCAATGCCAGTACTGGCGTGGTCTACAATGATGTGACTAAGCCTACCCAGCCACATCTAGCGTGGACTGCAACCAACGTGGCTGGGCCATGGACAAGAGCAGACAAGTCCAACTTGATGGACCATACCAAGTGCACATCACCTAGAATGGCAAGACTGCCAACTAGAAATAGACTGCAGGTGTAGCCGAGTGAACTTAGCCAAAGACAGGAAGGTAGTCTATCATTATGACCTCAAAAAAGTGAGGAGGGAAGATCACATTTTTGGGGACGAAAATTGATAACTCTTAGGCAGAAGGGTGATGTAGGCTAAAGGAGCTCCTCATGGACAATCCTCCTGAGATTCCCCTCGGAGGGCCATGGGACAATTAACTTATCACAAAAGGCTTGTTCAGAGGAAACCATTAAGATTGTAACTAGTAACTAAGGTAATCTAAAAGACAATCAGTATCACTTGCAAAGTCCTCTAATGATTATGTACAGCAATTTCACTGTGTTTTAGTAAAAGTACTTTTCCTTTACAAACTTAAGTATTGCCTGAAAAATTATCAGATGTGTTTTTGTTAGAGTCTCTAACGCCACACCGCCTCCCCAAGTGTGTGCTGATAACCTGTGGGCCAAGTGCCAAAGAGGTGTACTTTGTGGTAATTCTGAGCTCAATAATAAGGTTAAGCCCTAGGACACCCGTGGTAAAAGGGTCCAGTTTAACAATTTGAGCCCAGTAACCCCTGTTTGCCATGGTCTTCCTGAAAGCTGCCTTCCTCGCTCCTGAATTCCAGGAGTAACAGAGGAGTAAGCCAGGACGACCCCTGGTTTAGTCCCATAACTCAAGAGTAAGCCAAGAGTACTACAGGAGAAAGTCATACCTACTCACAGCAACAACTTTGTAAATCATGCATTTATGTCTGCACTCAAAATATACCCCCTTGGTTGGGTTTTACATTAATCTGTTGCCAAACAAGTAAGTGCTGAACCATAGAACATTAAATGACGGGGGACACACTTGGAGAGGATCTCTACAGAAAGCAATCATTGCTTAATAAACAAATCGGAAAAGTATTGTGAGGAATGAAAATGTGGTACTATTAGCCATGATTAACAAAACACCACACACAGCTACAACGTTAACACAAAAAAGAAGAAATGTAAAGTAGCTAAATTACCAAGCAATTTGTTGATGTTGTTTTTCTGTAGGTGACCTATAAAATGCCATTGGATCTCTGGGCACGAGGACAGAATCTGAAATAAGAGATCAATTTTCTTAAAGTCTGGTAAAATGAGCTGATGGTTGATCCGCCAGCACATATTGACTAGCTGATCCCTTTAACATACTTCTGCTCCACCCAGATGCACAACCGCATATCCATGCACAAATGAACCATTCACTCAATGAGTTCCCTTCAATGTTTGTATGCAACAGCCCCACCATAGCGTCTGAGCACAGAATACTTTTCTTCCGAAATCTGCATCTGCGGCTAAGAATGTAACCACTCATGCACACCAACGTTGTCACAGGCCTTGAAGCCCATGCATTGTTTTTAGATATATACCTGTATTGCTTTATGAATCATGAAATATGTTCTAAAGACTTTCTGACCAGTTTCATCACCAATATCTGCTCAAAACAAGGTCTACAACATTTTTGCTCTAAGAGCTTTCAGTCCTTCCGCTGATTATGAAGGACTCACTCAACCTTCCTGAAACAGATAACCTTCATGCTACAGAATGGTTCCTGTGCATTATCCATGACCAACAGAAGCAAACTGTGCCACAGAAGAAAGGTGCTGCTGGCAGTCAGCCCAGAAGGTAGTTCAAAATTAAAACTTGATTGGGTTTGATGTGAAATAACAGGTGTTGCAGAAACTAGATTATTCACTGCACACATACATTAATAAGAAAACAGCAATTTCACTTACCTTCGAGTTTGACGCTTTCTCTAACAGTTCCTGGACCTGAACAGAATGAAATAAACAGAAAGAATTAAAAACTACTGTTATGAAATACATTAATTATTTAAAGATATATCTTTTTCCAAAGGAAAGAGAAGATACGTCCTCAAGGTCCATGGACATTGGTGTGCATAACATTTGTGTTAAAAGGTGGCTGCTGGGAGGATGAGGATGGCAGAGGAATATACTATAAGATGGAGCCATGCTTTGGAAGTGGTAGAATTTTTCTGGTTGTGGTTTGTCCGGTGAGCCCAAGTGTGGCAGTGTACTTTGCCAACAAAGTGTGCTTATTAGTACCAACCTGAGAGAGGCCCATTTCCCTACTGTACTGAGAACAGAAATTTGCCTAGCACCTCAAAGGATAAGTTTAAATTCTATTAAGGACACGGAGGCGATGATTATGCTTTGTCTTTCTCCGCTTTATTAACATCAAAAGCTCATAGCAGCCAGAAAGACGTATTTATAAGTTCTTTGTATGTAATAAAAAACCAACATGAACAAAGAAAAACATCAACTCCCATAACACCCAGGGAGATATCCAATAACATAGTCCTTTCATAGTGTCCATAGACCATAACCAGCACATAGTCCTTCTACTCGGTCTGTCCCTCCTCTTTCTTCGCGCGAGTCACGCAAATCCATCACTGGTCCTGTTTTGAGCCGTCATTTCCTAAGAAACAGCGTCAGGGTTTCCCGAAAAAAACCCAAGCCAAAATACAATGCTTTAACGATTGCTCACGAAAAAACCACTGTTACAAATACCATTCTCCAACCAAGGCTGATAATTTTATAAACATGAATCGGTTACTTACCATCATACGGGTGGGTTCGCACGAGACCGAGCACCGGGTGGGATAATCCTCGCCTCCGTGTCCTTAATAGAATTGAAACTTATCCTTTGCGGTGCTAGGCAAATTTCTATTCTATGTCCGGAGGCTCAGATTATGCTAGTTTAAAGCTTACTTACCACCAACCGAGCAACCTCTATTACAGGCTTGAAATAAAACTTCTTGAAAGTCGAATCCAAGGACCAATCCGCCGCCCGCATCAAGTCCTCTAGACGGGCCCCCAACGAGAAAGCTTTTGAAGCCATTGCGCCCCTTGCTGATTGGGCCCCAAATTGATTTGTGTTAATGCCCGCCTCTTGCATGACCCAACGCACCCACCTGGCTATAGTGGGGGAAGAGACAGCTTTGTGCGGTTTTCGTAGGGCAATAAGAAGTTGACGCTCATCCAGAGGTCGCAACTAGAGTTATTTCTTCATATGCTTTGAGACAGCCCACGACACACAATTTTGGGACATCCGGAAAAGCCGGATACACAACTGTCCAGGTAAGAGATTTAGTGCAGCACCCCACCGTGAACACAACTCCGTTCGGGGGAAAAACCTGTGCTGTAACGTACAATGCCCGGACATCAGAGACTCTCCTGCAGGAGACTAAGCACAGAAGCATTGCTAGTTTGGCCGCGATTTTTTTTTAGAGAAAGATATTTATTCTGCTGCCAAGACAGAAAAAGGTTCAGAACCAAATTGACGTCCCATAGAGTTGAGTAGCGAGGTTCTGGGGGCAAGGAAAGACGGATACCCCGCAGAAGCTTGCAGACAAAAGGGTGTTCCCCCACTGGAGCCCCATCAATCGGGCTGTGACCCGCAGAAATCGCCGACCTTATTGCATTTATTGAACGGCATGCCAGACCCTCCGTCGCCAAGGCTGCCAGGAAGTTCAGAATTGGAACAACACATGCGACCACAAGATCCAAATCACTTTGAAGACACCAACAAACCCATCTTGTCCAGGCAGACCGATAATGTTTGGTGGTGCTATCTGCCCATGCCTTTGACAGGAGAGTCTCAGCCGGTCCCAAAAGGCCCGGGAGCGACCATCGCTGCCTGAAAGCCGCCATGCCATGAGCTGCAGGGAACCCTGGATTACTAGATGGTGCGGTACTTTGTCCGGATTCAAAAGAAGGTGGGGAAACAGGGGGAATATGATTGGAGAATCCCAAGAAAGTTTCAGAAGAACCGGAAACCAAACTTGCGATCTCCAACACAGCGTCACCATCACCATCTTCGCCTCCTGGCGGCGAATCTGGGCGGCTGCCCTTGTAATCATTGAGAACGGGGGAAACGCGTAGCCTATCTCTTGGCTCCAATCCTGGAGAAATGCATCTGTGGCCAAGGCCATCGGATTCGGTCTCCAACTGAAGAACCGTGGGACTTGGTGGTCTAGACGCGACGCATAGAGGTCCACTGAAAAAGGCCCCCACAGGCTCTTCAACCACTGGAAGACCTGAGGGTCCAGCTTCCACAGGCTGGAATCGTGGAGGTGCCTCTAGAGCCAATCCGCCACCTGATTGTCTTGGCCCGGAAGGTACTCCGCCGTCACCGAGATATGATGGGCCAAGCAAAAACCCCAGAAGTCTTTCGCCAGGTTCGCCAAGGCCCAGGAGCGAGGACCTCCCAGGTGGTTGACGTAACGGACCGCAGAAATGTTGTCCATTTTTAGGAGGAAACATGAGCGCACCCTGTTCCTGGTCCAACAACGAACCGCAAAGGAACCTGCCAGAAGCTCTAGGCAGTTGATGCGAAGATCCTGCTCGTATAATGACCAAATGCCTCTGGCGGAAAAATCCCCACATCGGGCGCCCCAGCCTGATCTGCTGGCGTCGGACTCGATGATCAGGTCTGGAACAGAGCCGAATATTGCTCGGCCGTTCCACGCTTCCATGTGAGTCAGCCACCACGCTATCTCCTCCTTCGCCTCCTTAGAGAGTGGTACTGACTGAGCGTATGACAACCCTCTCCTGAGGTGGTGAGCTTTGAGGCGCTGGAGAGCCCGATAATGCAAGGGTCCTGGAAAGATTGCCTGGATGGAGGAGGAGAGAAGGCCCACCAAACGGGCAATCTGTCGGAGAGACGTGTGAGTTTTGGCAATGGTTTGACGCAACTCGTGCCTGATTTTGGCCATCTTCCGAGACGGAAGACTTCGGGATGACTGGATGGAATTCACCACAAAACCGAGAAAACCACCTTCTGGGAAGGAACAAGGACCGACTTCTCTGCGTTGATGACGAACCCAGTCCTTTCAGAAGGGAGACAGTTTGCTGGAGCTGCCCGGATAAGGTCCTGGGACACTGCGCCATGAGGAGAATATCGTCCAGGTACACGATCATGCGTATACCCTGGGCCCTGAGGAATTCCACCGCCGGGTGAAGCACTTTGGTAAAGCACCATGGTGCTGAGGAAAGACCGAACGGAAGGACGGTGAATTCGTAGATTAGATCTCTCCAGCAAAATTGAAGGAACCGCCGGTGAGGGGCGTGAATTGGTACTACCAGGTAAGCATTCTTTAAGTCCAGACGCACCATCCAATCGGATGGGAGCGGCACGTCCCGGAGAAGGTGAATCCCCTCCATCTTGAAATGGCGGTACACCAACCATCCGTTGAACCCTTTGAGGTTGATAACGGGGCGGCGACCCCCATCGGGCTTGTCTACAAAGAATATGTTGCTTAGAAACCCTTCGGGATGCAGAGCTGAACGACAGATGGCCCCCTTGCGGAGCAGTGCGGAGACTTCCTCGTCGATCAGTTGAGCATCGCGACCTGTGAAACAAATGTGACGGGGGTGACTCTTGTCGAGGGTGGTCGAAAAATTCGATATGAAAACCTTGAACGGTCTGTAAGACCCATGCATCGGACGTAATGGCTGCCCAGGCATCCCGGAAAGCCGCTAAACGACCCCAGATACGGACCTGGTCCGCCGGTAAAACACTCACCGCTGGAATTGCCCCCTCCTGTGTTGTTTTTGAATCCTCCGCGGCCTCTGAAGCGCTGGCCTCTTGTTGGGTAGAAGTTATTATAATTTGCGTTGGAATTATGCTGTCCGCGACCGGAGCCTTGTCCCCTGGGGGGATTCTGTTGGACACCAGGGCCGACTGAGCGACCCCTGCTGGCCCCGTGGAAAACCTGGGGGTTGAAGGCCCTTTTAATATTGGATTGGCCCTTATCCAAGGAGGTAAAAGTTGCCACAAATTTACCCAATTCTTTCACGAATGTGTCCCCAAAGAGGCCTCCCTGCGCCACTGCGCCCGCCTCCGAAGAGGCTAGATCTCCTAGCTTGGCGTCTAATTTAATCAACAAAGAGCGGCGACGCTCTGTTGACAGGGCACAATTTGCATTGCCCATTAAGATAATGGCCCGTTGAGCCCAATTCGACAACACATCCGGTGAGATAGGGGATCCTGACACCTTCGTTCCTCCATGTCCAAAATTTTGGTCAAGGGGCCAATGGCATCGAGAAGCTTATCCTGGCATGAACGCCAGGACCGATCTATGCCCTTGCAAGGGTCTTTCATATATTTGGCCAGGAAGGTGGCCATCTTCGAGTCTAACTCTGGGGTGAAAGCAACTTTCGCCTCAGGCACTCTGCTCTAAGGTAACCCCGAGCCTCCTTTTCTAGGGGCTTGCGGAGGCGACCTGCGACAAACTTGGCTACCTTGTAGCCAGGAGCCCAAGCAGCGGAGCGGGGATGAATGATCTCGTCCGGGTCCAACATACCAGAGTCCTCCTCTGGGGCTGAAGGAGGGGGAATCATCGGGCGCCATGGGCGTGAAGGGCCTGCCTCGTCCTCTGAGTCCCCCTGGGAGTCCTCATCAGGCTCCGGAGAAGCCGGATCCTGGTTCCCTTGGGGCTCTGGAGCTGCTGGAGGGGTCGGGGAGGAGGAATTCCCTTGCGCTAGGAAGGCAGTCTTAAGGCATGCAAACGCGTCCTTATCCACCCCTTCCGAATACTTCTTTTTGGGAGGTGGAGGGCCTTCTCCTTTGGAGGGATCCAAAGGAGTTGCGGGCGGTACAGCGTGTGCCTGCGCTAATTTGGCGCACTCCTGAACAATCCTGTCTGACAGGCGTTGTTCCATAGGCCCCACCACTTCGTTCACCACTCTGTAAATGGAGGAGTCTACGGCATCGTAGAAGTCGTCGTCCCACGGAATATACTCCTGGGACTCCTCCTCCTCCTCATATGTAGTATCTTGTGCCTCCATCATTTAACAGGCCAACCTCAACCTCTGCAGGGGTTAAAAGGGGGAAAAACAACTTTTAAGGCACAGCGCGCTAATATGTGGGAGCTGGGCAATCCAGACAATATCAGTGGCAGACCCGAGGACTGCGATATTTTGGGCAGACACAAGGCCCGCAATCAGGCTTGCACGTACCTCAGCACGTGAGCCCTCAGGAGTACCCCTGACCGGGCTTGCTGCCTCACAAAGCGCTGTCAAGAATATTGTGAAAGTGCAAAATTCAAATCGCCCGCAGGCGTCACCGTGGGTTAAGCCTGCAATACGGACCCCTGCTGAGGCGTCAATAACAGATAAAAGGATCAAATGCTGGGAAAGTACAGACCCAGGCTGGGCGTATTGTGTAGGCAGCGGGGACAAGGCTCGTGTTACGCGTCTCCTGCAGTGCGGCTCCTCCTCTGAGGCACCCCGATGCAGAACCAGCGAGACGAGCGAGTCCCCCTAGCGGGCCTCTCAAGCACTGCAACCACAATGGCGCTGGCCGCTTAAGGAGCGCGAAACGCTGAAAGGGAAAAACCACAAGAGAAAAAGGTCCAGAATGAGAAATAAACCGCCCCCAGGCAACACGGGAGCAAATATAGTTAAAACCACAGGCAATCAATGAAATATATGAGAGAACAAGAAAAAACGACTTAACTGGCTGCGAAGCAGCGAAGAAAGAGGAGGGACAGACAGAGTGGAAGGACTATGTGCCGGCTATGGTCTATGGACACTATGAAAGGACTATGTTATTGGATATCTACCTGGGTGTTATGGGAGTTGATGTTTTTCTTTGTTCATGTTGGTTTTTTATCACATACAAAGAACTTATAAATACGTCTTTCTGGCTGCTATGAGCTTTTGATGTTAATAAAGCGGAGAAAGACAAAGCATAATCTGAGCCTCCGGTCCCGACATAGAATTGGGTGTGCACCAGCAATCAATGATGCCAGAGTCAGCACCGAAACATTTAGCCCTCAGACCGCCACTGTGAATGCAGGAGCGAGAAAGGATGTCTGAAGCAGAAGGACTAATGTACCCCACGCTGATCCTCGCCAACTGGGGTTGAAGAGACATGGGGCCCTGATCGTAACAACTAGTAAGAACAGATTTTCGTAGCTATAGGTGGCAGAAGGGTATCAGACCATCACAAAACTGGGGCATTTCGCAAAAGCTGGTACTGCTGGGGTTTTCATCTAATACCAGAACTTTGTGCAGCCAGGGTCAGGCAATAAAAAGTCTTGAGAACTTTATTATCCAGTCCAATACAAATCAACAAAGCAAATGTGTTTGTGGTCAAGGGGCACGGGTAGAGACCTTAGACCAGTGATACTCAAAGTACGGCCTAGGGGAAGCATGCGGCCCTCCTGACCTTTACATGCAGCTCCCTGGTCAAAAGCAGCACTGGGCTACCGTTTTCTCGACTCAGCACTAACATTAAGAAATAAGTTAAATAAACTAGGTTACCCTGCACAGCCTAACTTTAGAAACACCTTTATTTTAAAAGACATCTTGCAGAAAAAGTGGCAAAGTATGATAATTTCATTAATTAACATGCAGAACAGTTTCACCTTAGTACACCACACTATAACATTCTATCAGTAGATTGAGAAGTATGTTTTTATAGCAATAGTTTTCAAACATGAATTTACACCACCCTGACAATAATGTAAATAGTGAACTAAGATGCAAGTCAGTTGTAAAGTTCACTCTTTGGGCTTGGTTCCTATTATACATGAAAAGCATTACAGTTTATTAAATCAAACACAGGAGAAGGTTTAGTACAATGCACATCCAGAAGTCATGTTATTCGATGTCCTTTTGTATATGATAATGTAGAAAAAGGAGGGAAAGTGAAATTAAACAATCGTCTAGGATCACAGTTTGGTAGAGTGGTGAAGCCGGTATTAATCCCAGGTTTTCTGGTTTCACATTGTGCAATTCAGCCACTGGATGTATATGCTTTGCTTCCTCTATATCAACCTTACCGGCAGGTGGGTCAATGTGGGGTAAAATTTGTTAGAAGTATATCAGATTTTCTACAGTAATCCTGGCGATTATCTTAAGGTACAAGTTTACTCGTAAGATTTTAAATGGTAGTATGACATTACAACGCATTTCGTTGCACTGCATGCCTTTACTGCGCATGTTTTACAACGCGAATGCCATTACCACGCATAACCTTTACCACGCAGACCTTTACAACCAATTTCGGTGTAAAAGCATGAATGTTAAGGGTATATTTGTGGTAAAGGTTTTCCCTGACCCGAGTCCTAAAACGGGTCTCTTGCAACCCCCCTCCCCTGCAGCCTCCAGTCCTTTAGAAAACAAAACACCCCTCCCCTGTACCCCATACGTGACCCCCCCCTCCCCGGTTCCCCACCCTTCTAACAAATACCCCTCTCCTGAGCCCTAAAAGCAAACCTCTGCATGACCCCCCCCCGCCCCAGCTCTTTTAAAAACTATGCCTCCCCGAGCCCTAGAAACAGACCCCTGTGCGACCTCCACCCCACGGCCCCCACTCATTCTAAAGACTACCCTGCGCAACTCCCCCCAAAATAAATTTAAATTAACTTAATAAAATAATAAAAAACATTAATGTAAATAAATATTAAAGACAAATTAATTTAAAATCCCCCTTACCTCTCCACGATGTCACCTCTCCAGCTCTTCTGAGGTGCGGCATGAGCCATAAAGAGGAAGCGGAAGGGTCTTTCCGTTTCCTCCAACGACGCAGATAGCCTCCACCACCCTTACCACACACATACCTTTACCACACATACATTTACAATGTAATTCGTTGGAAAGGCATGCGTGGTAAAGGCTATGAGTGGTAACGGTTCACACCCTTACCACACATATAGCTTTACAATACATACATTTAGTAATTCGTAACGGCATGCATGGTAACGGTGAATGCGTTGTAATGCATGCCTGGTTAAAGATATGCATGAAAACAGCTGTGTTGTAATGGCTGTGTGGACCGAGATGAGGCTAATTTCACAAAAACATTCCCTCAGTATCTACTATATTCTACGGCAACAGTTCTGAACCTGGGGTTTGCAACGCCTAGCCAGGGGATCCTTGCCTGTTTAAAAAATGAAATAATATTGGCAAATGAATAAAGTAAATGTACACAAAAAAGCAAAATGTGAATTATTTAAATGATCTGTTAATGTAAGGGGATTTGAAATGGGAGGCTAAAAATGAAGTTGCTATCTTTAGTTTGATTAGTGAGACCAGCACAACTACAACAAACAGGATCCAACATGGACTGGTGGCCTGAACTAAAGCACTGGCATACCCCAACAAAAAGAGACAATGCATTAAGAGCAAAAATTGCAAAGTTGTATGCTAGGGCCTTGCATATTTGCTTCAGCTTTTAGAAATAAAAACACATTTAGAACAGCCCCAACATTCCCATCAAAATAAAAAGTTTGATTTTGATGTTTTTTGCTTGTGAATGAAATCAAATATTTTATCATTTGTTTGGTGTTTTGTGGTATATTGTTTTGAGGTTCCAATCATAGACGTTGCTTAGGCTTGGGTTCTCAGCATTCTATTGGTGATTCATTGGAGGTCCACAGAGGTCAAAAGATTAGGAACCGCTGCTTTATAGAGTAGATGTGTTTTTCAACAACATACTGTCCATCTCCTTCACAGTTGTCTAACCACAGCATTTGCATTACCGTAATTTTGAAGAACACGAAGGCACTCTTGAAGTTCCCCAGATAATTTATTGAGTAAGCTCAGAAAGTAGGGTATACATAGGAGGGGGTCCAGGGCAACTGATAGCCTGGAATGTGTATGTGATCTCTCCCTAGAGTTCCTTATAGCATCACTGGATTCCAAGAGCTACAGGAAATCCTTGAGGCCACCACAATTGATTTCTTTGCAATGTTCCAAGTAGGGCTCATGGCAGGTAAAACTTGCAAATCTTAAAAGACAAAAAAAACTAATAATAATAATAATACATTCAATGATTTGTCTCTGGCTAAAATAGCACTATCTTTCAACCACCGACCTGAGAAGAGGGTCTAAAAAAAACAGATGGACATCTTGTTTATGAGAACTGGGTGGACTTTGAGTGAAAACATTTGGCATGAGAGAAACTTTCTAGGGTTTGCATGTTGAAATAATGTGTATTTGCCTTAATGCTTACTTGAATTTTAATAAATAATGGGATCCATGCTTGGCGAGTGGGATAGGGATCTGTACATAAACTGAATCAAAGACAAAATGAATTTAAGCTTGGATATGTAGGTATGCCTTGTACCTATCTGAATTAATGTTTCGCTTAATGCTAACAATGACAATGCAATCCTAATTAAACAGATTATTGAAACGTTTAGTGAAATATTTACCCTATATATGACCAATGGACAGATAATAAGAGTCGTTACAACATTTGTGAAAGGGCAACCAGGAAATGAAGAGCATGTAGTTTAGGAAACAAGTGGTGACCAACTGCTTAAAGTTTCAGTGAGCTTAGAGAATGGAGAGCTATTACGTACACACGTCATAATATTCATTGTTAATTACTAACAGACTGAGCATATGCAGAATCACAATACTGTGAAGGTTCTTTAGCCTCCCAACACTAGTATATTTTTGTAGAGCCTTCATGCTGACAAAGGTGCATAACCTGTTCAGAGGTAGAGATTCATTTCAACTGTCTCGTGAAATAAATGGCAGACCAATATTTTAGTTTCAATTAGAAAATTAAGAGCAGTCATGGTGGAAAGGAGGTAGTTTTCAAATAGTGGAAAATTAATCAGATGCATATATTTGGATTCAAAACTTAACTTGTAAGTGACGAGTAATTATAACAACAAAATTAAAAGTGGATATGAATTTAGAAGCACTTACATAGTTTTCACCAAAGTTCCGTTGTCCATGATTGTAGACATCAATCACCATGTCAACAGGTTTAGTTTTACTGACTGCTACAAGCCGGGGTTTTATTGCAGGTAAATGCTGCCAAAAGAGAAGGCAGCAAATAGCATATATTAAACAACATTTCCAAGCTCAACTTCCCTCAAGTCATCACACTGATGAGCATATTGTCTACATAATCCTGGAAACCATCTTATTTTCGATCTCTCTCTTTCTCTTTAAGCAGGACAAACAACTGAAACGGCTGCCTTCTGTGCCAAAAACTATCACACATGAACTTCCTGGTTCCCTGTAATACCGTAGCTCAGCATCCACTGACATCACTTTATCAACGCATGCAGTCTGAAGGTTGTGTGAAATCAAAATATATATTAAAAATTGTGAACGGGTACTAGGGAACAAAGTTTTGAGGCAGTTCCATTGGCAGGTCAAATGCTGTTTGTAGCGAGAGGAGGGAAAGAGAGCCATAATTTAGGTGCAGGACCTGAAAATCTGCTGCCTCTCTTGGATAATTTCTTAGAAAGCTGCGTTTTCACTAAACACGTGAGTACTCGTGAAAGCGCTGCACTTGGTTTTGGGTTCACAATAAAACAGAGGAAAGTTGTGGATAATTTTAAGCAAAGTGACGTCAGTTTAAAATTTGATTCTTAAAATTTGCATACAGTTCGCTCCTAATACCACGGAAAGCCCAAATGCTACGCAATACATATTAATCTCACTTTTGGTCATTCATGAGGAGTAATATGCTGAAGAGAGGCTGCTTAGGTGGAAGAAGTTGAATCATAATGCTTTCAAGTCCAGTTTAGATGAAAACCCAGTAAACTGTGTAGCCTAAAAGACCCCAACACATTTTCAAAATTGCACAAGATCTATCCCACCACTGAGCTAGAATTCCAAAACACCTTTCAGCAGGTAAGTTCAGCCATGCATCATCTACCCGTTATGGAAATCAAGCAACGATGGATTATTTAATATTGATTCAAAATATAGAATTGAACACTCTTAGCGGGCAATTTATTGTTGGAAAGGTCAAGCTATTGTGGTAAGATTATTTTCCTTGAAGTGCATGGAAACCTTTGGCCAGTTGAGAGGGTGAAAACCAGGGCCACAAGATATAAGTGATCTAGTGCTTTATAAGTAGTTAATTATGAGAACAACTCTTAATAATAGGACTAGCTGAAGGGAAACCACAGAAAGTTCCAACACTCTTTCTTGGTGGCAGGGCTAACAGCCCCCAGTCACGAACAAATGCAATTCCAAGTCCATGCTCCTAGGTTGGTTTTTGACATTTTTAAATCTGTGCCAAAGCTTTTTTCTCATCATTCCGAACTATGTGACCAGATGATGACCAGGAGCTAATCACACAACTGACAAACCAAGACGTCTAAACATTGCTCCAGAATGCTCACAAGCTGTTTACATGGTCTCTTTATTCTGAAGTCGGAGTGTGGAAATTTTTCCTTTGGGTGCTTCATGCTGAACAGATCAGCACTCGCTTCATTTCTTCCTTTCCTTCATCCCCTGAGCAGTGCTCTCTTCACCATTACCTACTGAGCTTCTACTTCCATACTGCACTAGTGTCTGCCTTCTACTTCAGGTGTTCCCCCTTAGAGTAACTTACTCAAAGGCACCGTTTCATCTCAATTATTACTGCCACAATTCTAGAGAACAGTAGAAATCAAAGCAATAGCCCTTGTTTACATTTTTCCATCGGGGACAAGGAAGATCTCATTATCAATTTGTTGGGATTCCATTCTCTGGTAGTTACCAGTGTGGGTTCTGCCTCCCCAAGCCTAGAGTAGTGGTTCTTTACCCCCAGGTCTTCCCTATCTAGGGGACGGTAGGCAAAAGTTGCAATCGCCAACAACTTAAAATTCTGCCCTTCTTATATGGACGTGTGTGTCTCACTAATGGCTATGTATGTTCTTTACTATTTTGTATATACATTTGTTTCTTTATTTTTTCTATGTTTTCTGGTTACTTCTTTGGTCTCTTATAATCCTTCCTTCATATTTCCCGATTTCCTTTACCCTTTCTCTATTTTTTCCTGCTTGTTTCACTTCATAGTATATGAATAATTCTCATAAAGTTAAAGTTGTTTCCTTGAATGTCAAAGGTTTACGACATCCAGTTAAAAGATTAAAAATATGTTTGTTGATTATTTACATAGGCAAAAAGCTGACATTTGTTTTTTGCAAGAGACTCACATTGATGACAACATTTTGGCATCCATGCAAAGGAAATGGGTTGGTCAGACTATCTCCTCCCCTGCATCAGGTAAAAAGAATGGTGTGGCTATTCCTTAAACTCTGTAGGAAGGTAGGATGGGACTGCATGGTTACCCCCACTTTTTGCCTGGTGTTTTGCTAGTTTTGGACTAGTCTGACTGGGATCCTGCTAGTCAGGACCCCAGTCTATCTGCGTTCTCCCTAAAATGTTATGTCATGTACTTTGGTACACTCCAGATTGGATGCTGGGGTACCCTTATAAGTCCCTAGTATTTGGTACACAGGTACCAAGGGCATAGGTACCCCAGAGGCCTCCCATAGGCTGAAGCATGGATTATGCCACCCATGAGAGGCCATGCAAAATGGAACTACAGGCCTGCCATTGCAGCCTGTGTAAGATGGTGCATGCACCACTTACTTTAGATATAGGTTTACTATATCTATAGGTCACTACACTTAAAACCTATAAGTCACCTGTGACAGGGAGCCCTGGGAGGACGGCGGAGAATACCCCGGGGGCACCAGGGGGCGAGCATCAGCTCCTCACCGAGGAAACCGGAGGACGTGGGCATGCCGGGAATAAAAGACCCGGATGACGCCGAACAGGGAGAAGAGGTCGGATGCGGCGAACGGAGTCCCGGAGAGGAGGTACGCGAAGGAGAGCCAGAGAACGAGAGCGGGGGAGACGACGGCGCGAGGAGACCGGCGGAACCACCAACCACCACAGGGCGGAAGCGTCCCCTGCGAAAGGCGTGCAGGACGAGGCGGCCGCGACCCCGTCATCGGGTCACGGCTTCAGGCAAGTCCTCACGGGAACTGGGCGCCGGCTGGGCGGGTGGCTGCACACACAGGCGCTGTTTACGGGACTGTAGGGACCGGCGGGGGGGAGAGCAGGGAAAGCGAAGGGAAAAGGGGAAGAGTAGAGAAGTCTTTCTCCTCCCATTTCGTATTCCGCTGGATGGTCTATTGTTTGACTCGTTCTACCGTTTGGGGTGGGTTCGTAGGTTCCTCTTGATAGCTGCTGGGAAAAGGAAACCGGACAGTGCAGGCTACCAGCCACTAGACGGGCACCAATAGGGTATCAGGACCCGGGGAAGCCACTGAAGCAAGAGGCCCCTTAGTGTCTGCAGGGCTGGGAGATCACCAGGGTGGGTGCAGTAACCAGGTGGGGGAGCAACAGAATAAGGAAGGGAGCAGGAGCGCGCTAGCAAACAGGAAGTAAGTGCTAGAGAAGGGGACTCTTGCTAATAGCCTCTCTCTCTTTGTCGAGGGGACGACTGCCGCCAGAGAAGAGAAGGGACGGAAGGAGGAGACGGCCTACCCTCTACGGCGACGAAGGAAGTCGCGACGGACCAAGATACCAGACCCTCCTGGGAAACCCATACCTTGTTTTGTACCGGACTAAATAAATACCACTTCCCACAACAGCGCAGTCGTCTGTGGTCCTTGGCCAGGTGACATCACCCCTATAGCAGGCCTTGACAATCCTTAAGGCAGGGTGCTGGGTTTTACATGAGAGGGTGCCCCTGCATGAGCAGAGCACCCCTGCAGCCTTCGGAACCATTCTCCCGGGTTGTCGGTGACGCAGCCAGACTTATAGGTAGAGGTGCATTATATGCTCGCGTAAAATGCCAACTCGATACGGCTGCAACAAACCACGTCGTGTTTGGTATCAAACACCATGGACTCATACCTCCACACCGGTAACCGGTGTAGGAGGTATGATTCCACCCCTCAGAAGCAACCTTCATGGGTCCCTGGTCTTCCCGGTACCAGCCTTCTCGACCCGGACAGCACAAAATGGATGCTGCCGACCAGAGACACATTTCGGCCCTCCTGTTGCTGAGCCAAGCTCAAGCAGAGGAAGGCAGCACAATAGGCATCCTGTCACAGGGAGGTGTGACCACCTCCCAGACAGGATTTAGTGTATTGGGGCTGGGTGGGTGCACTTCCAAAGTGCCTGAAAGTCTGCACGAGCGGCACATTTGGTGTCCCTGTGCATAGTCCAGTTCAAACCAGTTCTGGGAGCCGTTGGCTCCTGCTCTGGCGAGAAACTGGACAAAGACATGTGAGTAACCTCCCCACTGTCCTGACCCTCCCCTGAATCTGTCCAACCCTCTCCCGTGGGTACAAAAGGGCTTACCTGGCTGTAGGACCCTAGATTCGACGTGGACAAGATTCTGAACAAGAAACCACTGACCTTCGACATTCTGGACACTCTGGACTTCGACTGGGCCCGACTTCGTCCCCCTCTCCGTCCAACGCATCGTCTGTGCCCGTGCACCATACAGGCTCCGTGCAGGACCATGGAGCATCAAGGACAACTGAAGTATCTCCCTTGGGGTGAAGGAGTCACTCCCCTGCGTTTGCAGGCACCGTAACGCAACTGACCGGTCTGCTGATCCTGAGCTCCTGCAGACTCTGAAGGCTCTAGCAACACAGGAGGTGGGTTCCTACGTTCCTTGAGGTCGAGCTGCGCTCTCACCGAGTTTGAGGCCAGTATCCCTCGCGGGGACTGCATAATCCGAACCCCTGTGCACCGCGTACTTTTGCAATTGCATATGCTTTTTGGTGATCTCCAACTTCGTGCATTGGGCCATCGATAGCCCCAACCTCTGCGCACATTTCGTACAAAGGACTCCGGCCTCCTCGCACTCTGTGCCCTGCAAGCTGTGTCTTTGTGAAACTGCTAGAGGTCCCCTCACAACTCCTGTGCCTTCGGCCTGTGGGTCCATTTGAGGGACAACACTGCTTTTCTTGGGCTCCCCTGGTTGCTCCAGGCCTGCTCTGACTCCCCTTACTGTGGCGAGTCCTCTGGTCCTTGCTGGGCCAGACCGTAACCTTCTTTGACCTTCTTCGTGGGTTGCAGCTGCCAAGGCTTGTTGGTGCTCCCGCCGGACACCGACCCCTCAGCACTCGACATCCTTCGTGGGACAGCTCGTATCCAGCTCCTGGTCATCCTCGACGTCTCCTGGTCCCTGCAGCTGTAGAGTCAAGGTCTCCTTCACACCTGAAGAATCAGACATCGGTGGGCATTCGTCTACCGAGCCCCTGGTCACTCCCGAGTGACCCAGACTCTGTCCCCTCTGCTTTCAGGTTCCTTCCATCAAGAATCCACCTGTAGATTCCACCGGACACTTTTCTTCTTTCCAGCAGTGGCATTTCTTTGAAGACTGCCATTGAGAACGACAGCGGTTTCCGACGCCACTTCAGCCCTATGCACCCGGCTTCCGTGGGATAGGTAACTCTGGTACTTCGGTATCCACTGGTGGGGTGGTTCTCCAACCTTCTATGTTCCAAAGGGTTTCTTCGTGATCCACTGGGAAGGGTCCTTAAACATTAAAACTGTAACCGCGACTCTCCCATTGAATTGTACGTAGCACGCGGTCGTGTTCTCACACTGCACCCGTCCTCCGTGGGGTCCCTCCTTACTCACCTTGGGTGGTTCCTTGGGGTCCCAGCAACTCTACATCCTCTAGACACTGTCTTGACTCGAGTCGTGGTTCTTATACCACTATTTTAGCATATGGTTTGGTCTCCCCCTGGAGCCCACTGTGTATTAGTGCTACTTACGATTGTTTCTGTGCTACAGTATTGTGTGCTTTGTGTTTATCTGCGTGTAGCAGATACTGTGAGGTATTTAAAGTGTGCTATAATAATAAATATATATTCTTATAACTACTGTGTGGTTCTCCTTTCATTTAACCAATACTATAAAGGTGCATTCTGGTAAAACAAGCTGCTTAACATTCCTTCAAGACTAAGGGGCCGATTCCGATCTCGGCCGGTAGTGCTCCGAATCGGATTCGGATTTACCGGATCCGATTCGGAGCCCTGTTTCCCGACCGAATCGTACGCGGGTCCGGCCGAGCGAGTACGATCCAAGCACCCGCGAAATCGCCGACCGACTCGAACGCGGCTTCAACACGCTCCGACCGACTCGCATGGACACGACTCGCACCGCGCTATGGAGACGTTTCCCGGCCGGGTAAGTACGATGTGCGCCGCGAGCAGTCCGACCGACTCGCGCCGTCCGGCTCGAAAAAGCTGTCGGAGCCGGACTTTGGGGGTCCGCGTCGGACCCCCTGTACGCGTAGGCGCGCGAGTCGCACACAGGGGGGACCCATGGGTCCCCCTACCTGTGCATGTACGCCGCGATGCGCTTGGACGCGTACACGCTGTAGGGGCGCCCTTGTCCGCCTCGCACCCATTGAGTCAATGTGAGCCCGCGTACGCGTTGTACGACCGGCTCCCATTGACTTCAATGGGAGTCCGACCGACTCGAGTCCGATGGCATGCGTGCGCATCGTACTCGTTCGGTCGGACTGCTAGGGTCCGATTCGGTCGGAATTCTCTCCGGGTCCGGCTCGGTCAGAGAGATTTCCGGCCGGAATCGGCCCCCAAGTCTGAAGGCTGCTCTCCACAGATACCACTTGGATAGCTTTCTAAGGTTATCTTTGACCTCTTAAATCACCATAAGGGTTGTTTGGACTGGTGTAAGGTGCCCACTTTAATTAGTGGACATCATATACCAGGCCAACTTCTCACAATCTCCAATTACAAATTTTAGATAAACAATCTGATTCTGAAGGTAGATTTCTTTTAGTCGAAGCAAAAATTGGTAATACGATTTAACATTTAATTAATATCTATGGACCAACGGCTGATAACCCTAATTTTTGGTCTCGTATTACCTCTGAAATTCTTCACCTTGGGAAAGTTTCCTTAATTATGGGGAGCGACTTTAATTTGATTAGTGGCCCCCTTTTAGATAGACTGTCTTTGACCAAATTTACACCTCCCAAAGCGTTTCATTCCCTCAGAACTTTGTTTAAAAACACTAAGCTGGTTGACATCTGGACACTACATTTCCCTACTCAGAAAGAATTCACCTTCTTCTCTAATCCCCATAATTTCCATTCACGCTTAGATTACTTCTTGGTGTCTAGAGACTTAGTGAATTCTATAACTCAACCTACTATTGGAAACATTGAAATTTCGGACCACGCAGTAACTTCACTTCATTTACAAACTGGCAATTTTTTTGTTTCTCATTCCCGTTGGCGCATGAATGTAGATGCTGTTCTTCAAGATGTTCATAAAGACACAATTTTAAAAGCTATTCAAGAATATTTCTTACATAATCCTGATGGTGTTACCTCCCCTATTATAAAATGGGATGCTTTTAAGGCATATTTAAGAGGGATAGTTATCTCTATAATGGCCCACGATAACAAGACTTTCAACACCAAATTGTTATATTTGGAAAAACAGATTGCAAAATTTGAACGATTGTTTATATCTTCTCAAAATATTGTTTTTAAAACCACACTGCAAAAACTTAGATATGAATATAATTTAATGCTAAGTAAAAGAGCTGGTATACAAATTGCTAATCAAAAAGCTAAAATTAGCTTTTAACGCTAATAAGTAAGGAAAACTTTTAGCTAATTATCTCTGTATCAAGAAAGATAGAAATCAAATCCATGCTACACATAAAAATAGTGGTACCGTTGCTGTGTCTACCTCAGATATTATTGATGAGTTTCTTAAATTTTATTATCCATTATATAGTAGCCCAAATATTCTAGACCCTCAAGTTGACAATTTTTTAACCTCTGCTAATTTACCGCAACTTTCCCAGACTGACAAATCCAAATTAGACAACCCTATCACTACAGAAGAACTTCTAAGTGCTATTCAATCACTCAAACATCAAAAATCTCCTGGCCCTGATGGCATTCTTGCAGAATTTTATAATACTTTTGCTGATTTTCTCACCCCTCACTTGCATCATTTATTCACTACATTCGCCCAATCCGGTTTACTCGGAGGCTCCTTTACAGAAGCTTTAATTATAGTTTTACCTAAACCTGATAAAGACCACACTAAAGTTTCAAATTATCATCCTATTTCCCTAATAAATCAAGATTGTACAAATCTATGCAAACATCCTAGCTACCAGGTTAACTCAGACTCTGTCGTCCCCAATTCCCATAGAACAATCTGGTTTTATGTCAAAACGATTCTCTGTTAATAATACACGACTCCTCTTTCATGATATTGATAAAGCCTCTACCTTTTCTTCTCCTGCAGGTCTTCTTGCTTTAGATGCGGAGAAAGCGTTCGATAAAGTTCATTGGCAATTTCTTTTTCAAACGCTATCTTCTTTTAATTTTGGTAATAATTTTATAAAAATGGTATCAACATTATATGGTTCTCTTCTGCTCGAGTCTTTATTAATGGTCAATTTTCTAATCCCTTTCCTCTCTACAGAGGAACTTGACAAGGCTGTCCATTGTCACCTCTTCTTTTTTTATTAGCAATTGAACCTTTTCTCTCCCATTTTCGAAATTCCATTAATATTGAAGGATTAGTGTTTGCTAATGTCAACCTTAAAATGTCTGCTTATGCAGATATTGTCCTACTATACCTTAGTAACCCAGCCACATCTACACCCGCAGTTTGAAATGTTATACATGAATATTCTACTGTTTATGGTTATACCTTTAATACTCATAAAACAGAATTCTTTCCCCTGAATGTCCATTGCACACCTTCAGTATTGGATAATACTGAAATTGTCTGGCAAAAGGAGAAAATTTAATATTCAGGTATACTATTTTCACTTCCTTTCAAACATTCCATTACTCTCAATTGTGATACTTTGTTTACAAAAATTATAGCTAAAATTCGTCAATGGGCCACACTTCATTTATCTTGGTGGGGGAAACTTGAGACCATTAAAATGGTATTAGCCCCAATTATCTTCTATACTTTATCCATGATCCCCATACAATTGCCTCTCTCAGTCTACAAAAAAATTGATAAACTTATTTCGAAATTTGTTTGGAATCATAAGCCTCCTCGTATTGGTTATAATAAACTTAAACTTTCCAAACTTAATGGAGGATTTAGCATACATGATTTTCTCAAATACCATAAGGCATTTATTTTAAAACCAGGCTCACTCTGGTTTGCATGTGCGGATCCTAACTATTCCCCCAAATGGTTAATGGTAGAACGCAACCTAGTATCACCATTTCCTCTCCGATCACTTTTTTCTATGTCCAATTCTAATATTTTTTTAAATCCTCCCCCATCATAGCATCCACTAAATTGATTATTACGGATTTAGATGCTTCTTTCTCGTCACATATTTCAGATTCTACTATGATTTCTCTTTGGCACAACCCTACATTAAAGTTTAATCGCACGATCGCATTTTGGAAATTATGGATATTGGCTGGTATTTTATTTCTTCAGGATATTTATGAAAATGATGGTTTGTTATCTTTCTCAGAACTACAGTCTAGATTCATGTTACCCAATACCGGAGCTTTGAAATATGAAATTCTTTGTAATGTACTACTTAACACCTTCCCAAATATGCCTCCCCAAATTAAAACCCCTGATTCGGTAGCATGTATTAAAAGCTTTTTCTGCCTCTCAACATACTGTTTCCAAATTTTATAAACAGCTTATTTGTACAAGGTCTACTGATTTAACCTTTTTATCCACGTTTTCGAATGCAGAACTCTCTTTGAATTTTTCATTAAATGGATGGAGACAAATATGGACCATAAATATCTCAGGATGGTTTCCTGTATCATTATCTCAAACAAACGCTTTTATTTTATTCAATGGTCTATGGACTCCTTACAAATTATATAAGGCTAAACTTATAGATTCATCACTTTGTTGGAATTGCAAATGTTAGGCTAGTACTTTAAAGCACATGCTCTTTGAATGTGCAGTAATATTTCAATTTTGGAAAAATGTTTGGGACATCATTATTAAAATACGTCTCATCTCTGAGGCCCTTACCTATAAACATGCTTATTGGTAAATCTTATGTTTTATCATCCACCTTATTTGAGTCCCATTCTAAACTTTTTAATCTTATTTCCATTACTATTAAATCCATTACCTCCAATTGGAAATCAGCTGATGCAATATCAATCCAAGTGTGGTGGTCCTATGTCACTTTTATTAGATCTGGTGCCCAATTATCTTATAAGGGACCGTTAAAAAATACATCGTCATTTCAACAGTTATGGAAACCAATTGATGATTATATTATTACTCATTTATAAAATATTTATTAACATTAATTTTCTTTTATTGACATTGTTGTATGACTAATATTTCTGAGGAGTAGCCTCGTTTGTTCCCTATTTCATTCTTATATTTTCGCTGTTTTTATGACAATTGTGAACTTTTGGTATATAGATATTGTTATGATGATATTTTTGAACTTCGCATTAATCTGTTATATATGCCAACACTGTATCATTTTCTGTTTTGTCTTTGTCTGTCTGCAAAAAAGAAGTAATAAAATATTTTGAACACCCAAAAAAAAAATCTGCCCTTACAGTATTCTCACATTTGGTCAGGTCACTTCTAACATATTGCTCTGCATGAGAAAATGTAAGATGCTTCACTCTGTTTATGTTATAAAACCTGTCTTTAAGGAAAAACTACCTTGCCCCTTTTCCTATTCAAGTCGTTTTTAACCTCAAATTATCGGTAAGCACACCTAATTACGGCTTTCCCATACACAACCTTAGATTAAGCAGCAGTTCTGTAGTGGTGCCTCGTCACTTGTGTTCCTAGACTTTCAATAAAGCCACACACACAATATAGCCTTGCAAGGCAGTAGTGGCACTGTACTAGGCTCAGGAAAATCACAATAATATGGAGCACCTCCTGATCCCATTCTTAGGCTTCTTTGCCTCTGGGACTTCTTTGCCCTTACTAACTCCGACCTTCTGACCCAGAGGCATTATTGCTACGCTGCTCAAAGCTGATGTCCATCACATGAATGCTCGAAAAATCCGGCCCCATCACTAGTACTACTGCTCGGAATCTGAGAACCTCCTGGCTGTTGTTGGTCGCCAGCCACTTCATTCTCATTTCCTAAACAATGTGATCCGTATATTCAACCTTCCATTTAGCAAATCTGCGTTCCCTCCCCCCTCAACATAAAGCTATGGTTTTCCAGCATTTGTCACGGTCCTCAAATGTTTACTCCCTCTTTACCAAAACTTAAAATAACATCCTTGGACACCACTGGGCCTTATTGGCTCCCAAGCAGACTCAACCTGATATACTGAAGCATGGATGATGGGCTTGCCGTGCCAACTGGGATATGCTTGAACTGGAATGGACCATCAATGATGATGAATACCATCAGATGTTGTGACTTTTCATCCAATTATACCTGTTAAACAATTTCAGAAGGTTAAGTAGTGATTTCTTGTCCTTTGGAATATTTGCGTAGGAAATCAGAATGTTCGGCAAGAAAAGAAAGAGGCCACTATTTCAATGTTAAATGGGACTGTGCTTCCACAAATTCCAATCAATCATCCCCATGAAGTTAACTCGGTATCTGTAAGGAATGCCATTGCTCAACTTTGTTAGTTTGCCTAAGCATCAAAAGGGTCCTCAGAACAAATGCAAGTGGTGCGTGAACTACAGATAACCAAATAACAATACAATTAAAATTGGGAAAAAATATGAAAACATGCTTGGGGCAATTTTGCAAAAAGTCAACAAAAATCTAAATGAACAAGCAAATCCATGTTTTTTTAATGGGTGAAAGAGAAGTGCTTGAATCAACTCAGTATGTCTAACCACACTATTTCACCTAGCAGGAAAGTATTGGAGAACGTCCTGGACTGCCCAAATACACATCAATCTGGACTGACACTCCTGCAATAAACATCAAGCAGCAGATTTGCATTTGGTGACATGATGGAAGGCTCCAAGATTCAGGGTTCAATGAGATACTGTGCAGCAGTCACCAAATGAGTGAAGGTACCTCTCGAAGCGAGTGGTCGGTTGATGCTAGTTCACTGGCATGACTTGATGCAACATAAAAGCAGGGCCCACAAGGAGCTATCTTGGTGATCTGCAAATTGAAATTGAAGGGGATATGTTACAAAATCTCAGTGAAGTTTGCTGATACTTTTACAGCTAGTTCAGCTGAAGCCAGTCACTGTTTCAGCCTCTCTGAGCAGGAGTTCCTTCTGATCTCAGGCTCTTCTCAGACCCAGATAACTCGGGCTTCTCAGTACAGGAAACAGCAGGCATGTTGTCACCAGCAGATAGGAGCTCTGCAAATCCACAGCAGCCCCTATTAGGAGCAATTTTCTCTTTCAGGTAGGGTCTTTGCTGGAGAGGTGTATTCCACATTCAGGAAATCTGCTCTCCCAGATCTGGAAACAAGTGCTGGAGGCAGAAATGTACGTCTAAGCAGTAGAGAACTCAACCCACGGGTCTTGGCAGAAATACGGGACTTATATTTTTTATCTCTTCCGCATAGGCTTCTTTCTTCTTCATTTCCAAAAAGTTTCTTTCTTGGCAGTGGATCAACCATGTGTTTTAAAGGGTAATTAATTTATATTGGTTGTCGTCTCGAAACCAATCCTAGCAAAACCCATACACTTTCCTATATTATTTAGAGACTAGTGCGATGCATGTCCTGGTTTAGGATGATGCCTCGCAGAACAAAATATTTCTGGTGATCTATATAATACATTTTGAAGAGGGTGGGAGTATACTAAATATTCATGAGGGTGGAACCATGCTTTGCCCATCTGGGTCAGTCCTCTGGATCATATATACATCCATGTCCCTCCTAGTTCAGCCTCCTGAACAAAAAATAAGAAAACCTCTCCCTAGCTGTTCCAGGACCAAGTCTCATGGACAGTAGGGGACCCAATAGTCTACCTTTTGCTACTCTCTGGGGGGTGAGGGTGTTACAGGTCGTGTCGTACCCACACACACAGTGGTTTCCCTTGACAGGTACACAGTAATCCCTCCTGCTCCTCCTCCAAGCACAACAGTGGGTACACTAGGTGAATGCATTAGTTTAGGAAGATATTAAATCATCTCTCAAGAAAGGTAAAAAAGTGTACATGTATCTGGAACCTAATGATTATCTTTTCAGTCTGGATTATTTGTACACTGCAAATTTGGTTCTGATCGATCTGTCATGCAAAACGTATATGTTACATTTCTTTAACAGTGGATCATCTGGCACCTTACTGGTTGAAAGGTGTGGATCCTAAGCACACAGGTTTTAATTTTAAAAGTGTATATGATATCTTTATATTTCACATATGTGTAAAATTGGCAGCTGAGTAGGAACCAGCACACAGCTGGTTGACTAAACAAACAGTTTTACTAATTTAGAAAAAATTATTGTATACTCTTCAAACAACACCCATTGATGGCTTGGTCAAGTCAATAGGTTGCAGTCACAGCTGAAGTAAAAACTGGCGGTCGAATTTGATATGCTGCCATAACACCTGTGTTCTAGAACTAACCCTTTTTCATATTTGCACTAAATGACATGAAACAGTTGGTTGTAGAAAAGGTGTTGGACGAATCTCCTCACCTTAAGCATGCTGCACTTTGGTTTGAACTTGAAATCCTGCCATAATATTAGTATTTTAGATAAAATCTTGCATTTTATTCCTTGCTTGACATGCTGCCATAACACCAGCATTTTACACTGATCTTGCCCTTTATCTCTTTGCCATTTTTGCACTAAGTGAAATGGAACAGGTGGTTGTAGAAAAGGTGTTGGCAAATCAATGCACCTTAGGCCAAACCAACGGCCACACATCTGCAAATAGTTCCCTAGAAAGGCACTATCTGTTTGTTGACTGCTGCTTAAAATGATGCACATTAATGTGTAATTATGTACTCATGTCGGGAGGTCACACAAGTTTGGTTGAAGCAAAGGGCGCAACATCAACTAATGCAAATAATCGTGTTACCTCTCTTCACTCACAATTTTAACTACACTGTAGCTTTAAGATATTTATTACATTGTAATTTAATGAATCATACAATAAATTATTTACTATGTCAAACTGAAGTAAAAACGGATGTACAGAAACAAAAAGAGTGAACACATGAAAAAGATTCGACACCTCACAGTTGCTAATCCAAATTCTGAGACAACACAAAAACGAAGGTTGCCATGCACTTCTCCAAATGGTTTGACAGAAAAAACATTCTACTCTCTCGACAAACGGGAGTATGTCTGGTTTGCAAATTACTCCAACTCTGCACTGAACTTAGTCTGATATGGGAATGTAAGGAAGATGACAGACCGTTTCGTGAGGCAGCTGTAGCAACTCCTGAACGCTGTAGGACAGACTGGAGGCACAACAGGGACAAAGACTGGATGTAAGAAAACACACTATAAAACTGCAACTCATGCTTTTATCATGGAAACTGAGAGCAGTGCAGGGTATCTGATATCATTTGGGGAGAACCCAACAACAACAGATAATGTCACCGTTGCCTTACATGAACAACACTGCCGAGCTGCTCCCAACCATACTGCACAAATATTGCGGATGAAGAAAACACAATTCTATGCCTTGGTCATAGGTGAGGGCCTGAGTGTACTACTGAGTTTGTGATATACAGTACGAGATATATTGCTATGGGAATTAGTTTTATTTTTCCTTCTCCCTTACCTCGTCTCATGTGGAGAGCCATTCCTGGGCTCTAGTCTTCAAAAATGCAGGCGCCAGAGTCAAGTGTCAGGGGGAGTGGAAAAGCGTTCTGAGAGCTGTGGGTAACCTTGCTCCCGCATTATGATACATTGCACTGAGTGCTGTTCTGCTTTTGGATTGGGGCAGCCTCTCTGTTGCAGTGCTTATTACTGCAATTTTGAGATTAAAATGATCGATAGGTAAAGCTGTACCTGGATTATACACGGTATGAATTAAAAACGTGCCCAGGTTCGATATCCGGGCTTCACACTCCCTAGCCGATTTCAAGCCCACACTCAAAATTCACCTCTTGAGCCATGATTCTCAAGTTGCCTGAAATACGCAACATGCCAAACCATTTTTTTTCCTTGGGGTCCCCAATTCCTACATCCATCCCCTGGGTCACCCTTTCTCCTTCTCCTAATGCTCTCCTGCTCAGTGTAGAATTGGAAATATGTGTCTTGTTCCTCCCTATATTACTGTCCTATTGTCATGCACCTCACTTCACATCTTTTCCTTTATGTATCACCAGTCAGGACCTGTTCGCTTACTATGCACAGAACTAGCTGCTGAAATACTATTGCTCGCTTATCATTCACGACATAATATTTTACTAAAGGCTGCCTCCAGAATACAATACACATTACAAAGTCTATACTTTTTTCTTGTACCAGAGCTGCCAGATGATCCTACATCAAATGTGACCCCTAAGTATTCACTATTTCTTTGAACAGTATGTTGCCTTTTCATACTTGCCAACATTTTAAAAGAGGAAAGTAGGCTGTTTAAAAAAAAAGGGAAGAATCAGGAGATGTATTTCTCTCTTTGAATTATATTGGAACAGAGTCAATTTCAGCTGGGAGACAGCCAAAATAAAGCCATTTTAATTTCAAAATCGGGAGTCTCCCGTCTGAATATGGTCCATTGGCAGGTGTGCATTTTTTCACTGCTGTCAAAATTCCCAGCATGCAAAGTGCTATTGGCTAAATACAGAACTGACTGAAGGTGTCATACTAGGCCTGATCCCACTTGTCAGTTTGGAAGCACCCATCACCCCGCCTTCTTCACCGGAATATCCTCGGCTGCTGGCAGGGAGGTGGCGGGTATTCCAAAGTACAAAACACGCTGGCTGACGCCTCATTGTCTCCAAAGCTTTTCTAACAGCCATACCTTAGGTCTTTCTTTATCCTCCAGTATCTTAAGTCCTTTAACACTTTACTAGCGTTCTCCTTGTTCTCACCGCGGCCGCTACTTACAACTCTCGGATCTCACTGCCCCCACTACTCCTGAACTCTTACTGTCTTCCTACGTCCAATCCCTGATATCTCAAAACACAATTTTCCCCATATCCCAGGCCCTCGGCTGCCTCAATATCTCACCCGCGGTCTCCGGGCCTCCGCCGCTTGTACCCTGCTCCTTACGGCTCTAAGCGCCGCTGCTGCCTCTTCGGACATGACGGCTCTCAGCATCCCCCAAACAGCCACCTCCACACCGGCAGCAGGATGGCCGAATCCTCTGCTCCACCAATAGCAGCGGCAGACCTGGCGACTTAACCAATCAATATAGAGGAAGGAAGAAGAGGGGAGGACACTGGAGGAAGCCATCTTTGGAAGGTCGGTGGCGAGAGCTTGTCACATGTAGACCTGTTGCACGGTTACATTATCGGTGTGCTGTTGGTCACATGCTTCTAGAAGGGCGTGGGCTGACAGTTTCAGGGGGACTGTGCGTGACAGTGTTGTAACGTCTGCAGCAAGGACGATAGGGCTTCATTCTGAGTGCTACGAACACGCGTAAGCAGCTATACTTAGGTGTTCAGAGCGAGTAGGTGACAGTGTTTACGGGGGTGATACTGTAGGTTGTAGTCAGCTGTGAAGTTTATGGATGATGACGTGGACTGTGTAAGGGTGGTGGGTGCTTATTGAGTATGCATGGACTCACTGCCATGGCTGTAGTGACAGTCGTAATTAGTAGTAACTGCTTCGCTTTGAATAAAGTGGGCTAAAACTATACTCTCCCAATGAGGGTGGTTATGGGAAGGGAAGGGAAGGATTTAGGAAGAAATGGGTGATGGAGAAAGTAGTAAATAAGCATTGAAAAGTCGGTATGTTAGAACATGGGTGTCAGTTAACCAAAATGCCAGTTTAAGCGGCTGCGTAAATGACATCACATAACTTCCATTTGAACCAATGACATCACAGGAAGTGACATCATATAATCTGACCCTGTTCCCAGGAAGTGGTCACATAACCTTAATCCCTATGTCATCACAATAACTGACATTGGTGAAGTTAGACACTCATACATGCAAATTATAAGTTAACATAAGTTAATAACACCAATAAATGTCCATTTTGAAAACACCCTACATTTTAAACAAAGTACTGACATGATAGACCAAGCATTTGCAATGCAATTTGTTAGACCTGGTACCATTGGCGTGAGTCTCCCTTCCATTTTTTTACTGATTGCCTCCTCTGTTTTTGATATGTGTTGCTGGTTTAGATGCTTTGGGCACTGTGCCACTGCTATTCAGTGCCACAGTGCAAGTGCTCCCTATGGTAAATTGATGTATTGATTAGTGACTCCATGATTGGATTATTTGATTTACTTGTCAGTCCCTTGTATAGTGCACCCTGTGTGCCCAGGGCCTGTAAATCAAATGCTGCTAGTGGGCTTGCAGCACTGATTGTGCCACCCACAGAAGCAGCCTGTAAAGTGTAACTCAGGCCTGCCATTGCAGAGCCTGTGTGCAGTCTGACTGCCATGTCGACTTGGCAAGTGCACCCACTTGCCAGTCGCTAAACCTTCCCTTTTCTGCATATCAGACACCCCTAAGGTAGGCCCAAGGGCAGGGTGCATTGTATGTAAAAGGTAGGACATGCCCTGGTGTGTGTAGCATGTCCTGATAGTGAATTACAGCCAATTTCGTTTTTCACTATTGCAAGGCTACCTGCCCCCATAGGCCAGAATGGGCAGCTTGATTATAACATCTTATAATCCTAACTGACCCAGGGAACATGGTAGAAATTCGAGTTTAGTATGCCTGAACTCAGAATGATAAAATACATCTTTTAGTGAAGTTGGTTTTAACATTCTGTGTTTGAAAATACCACTTTTAGAAAGTAGGTATTTTCTTGCCTAACCATCCAACCTGCCTCTGCTAGCTTGTTGGGGGATGGGGTGCGCGTCAGTCCTGGTGACTGAATTGAGTCCTCAGTAGTCCACACAGAACCGGAGTTCGGGTGTGGCACCAGGCGCGGCAGCTTTTGGGACCAAGACCACTGGGCTGGCCCAAGGGCTGTGAGAGGACTCAATCACCCCTAATGCAAACATCTTGGAGACCTCCTCCTTGATGTGAGCTCTGACCCTGTCAGTCACTCTGTAAGCCTTGTGCTTCACAGGAGGACTGTCCCCAGTATCTATGTCATGGACGCACCACTCAGTGACACCAGGAACCAGTGAGAACAAATCAGAGAATTGTCCCAACAATTGGCGACAATCTTGCTGCTGCTCAGGGGTCAGTGTGGCAGAGAGGCTGACACCATCCACTGACCCATCTTGCTCTGTTGCAGACAGGAGGTCGGGATGAAGCTCGGTCTCCTCCTCCATTCCATCATCTGTCGCTAGGAGCATGCCCACTTCGGACCTTTCTAAGTGGGGCTTCAGGCGGTTAACATGCAGGACCCGCAAAGAATTCCTAGGAGACCGCAAGTTCACCAGGTAGGTGACATCACTCTTGCGCTCCACCACCTCAAATGGTCCGGTCCACCTGTCCTGGAGCGCACAGGGCTCTACAGGGGCCATGACCCAAACTTTCTGCCCAGGTTGAAGCTCAATCAGAGTGGCATTCTGATCGTACCACCGCTTCATTTCCTCCTGGCTGGCTTCCAGATTCGCCTTAGCGAGTTGTCTGAATCGCCTAGTCTGGTTCCTGAAGGCCAGCATGTAACTGTATACATCCTGGGGAGATTTCCTGGGAGATTGCTCCCAGCCTTCCTTGACCAGACTCAAAGGTCCTCTTACCGGGTGACCATACAGCAGTTCAAAGGGACTGAACCCTAAGGACTTCTGTGGCACCTCACGGTAAGCAAAAAGCAGGCATGGCAAGAGGATGTCCCACTTACGCCTCATAGGTTCCTCAAGACCCATTATCATGCCTTTGAGGGTCCGGTTGAATCTCTCAACCAGCCCATTACCATGGGGGTGGTAAGGAGTGGTGAACTTATAGGTAACGCCGCACTCCTGCCACAGGGACTTCATATAATTTGATATGAAGTTTGTACCACGGTCTGACACCACCTCTCTGGGGAACCCCACACAGGAGAAAATCCCCATCAGTGCACGTCCCACCACAGGGGCCGCCACTGTCCTGAGAGGGATGGCTTCCGGGTACCGGGTAGCATGGTCCACCAAGACCAGGATAAACCTGTTTCCCATGGCTGTCTTGGGGTCCAGTGGCCCCACAATGTGAATGCCCACCCATTCAAAGGGGGTACTGACTGCAGGGAAAGGTTGGAGAGGAGCCTTGTGCTTCTTTCCACTTTTCCCACTTGCCTGGCAAGTTTGACAAGTCCTACAATGAGTGTCTGAACTCTTCCGCATCTGGGGCCAATAAAAGTGGGTGACAAGCCTTTCATCATGAGCCAAACCCAGTAGGAAGGCTCTGAAGCGCTAGGGTACCACCAGCACACGGGCTGACCCAGGCTCAGCAACCTTAGGCTCGCTATACAGGAGGTCGTTCTCCCAGTAGATCCAATGTGATCCAGACTGATCACCTGCTGCCTGGCTTGTGGCCTGTTGCCGCAAACCCACAAGGGAAGGGCACTTCTTCTGCTCCTCACAAAATTCCTCCCTGGAGGGGCCTCCTTCCTGCTGCCAATGGGTCAGCTCAGGCAGGTCCCCCAGTTCGGCCACTTGTTCCCCTGTAGGTTCCAGGGCATCCCCCTCAAGGCCTGCCTCCTCCTGGACCGTGGGAACTATGGGGGCCGGTTTCCCGCGCCCCCTACCTCTTCTCTTTAAGGCAGGGGTCTGGGCCATATTTTCAGGCTCCAGAACCTCTTCAACTGCCATAGACCGAGTGGTCACACACGCCCACTCAGGCAGACCCTACATCTCCAAATGAGACCTTCTCTCCACCCTAGCCCAAGGGGAGCTCTCTAAATCATTGCCCAACAGACAATCAACAGGCATGGCTGGCCTCACAGCTACTTGAAGAGTACCTGAGACCCCCCCCCACTCAAAAGGAACTTGAGCCACCTCACACTGGCTCTGCGAGTTGTCCGCGGCAACTACAGGGAAGAATGCATGGGGGATAACCTGCTCTCTGGACACCAGACGGCAATTGACAGCTGTCACACTAGCCCCAGTGTCTCTGAGAGCTTCCACCCTATGGCCATTGATGGTCACCCACTGCCTGTACTTCTTAGTGTTATTAGGCAGCTGGGTCTCAGGGACCATCTCAAAGTCTCCTAGTGAGACGGGACATTTCTGCGGGACCCCACCCACCTAGGGCACCCATCTCCTCTCCCCCCCCCCCCCAGGTCTACACTCGCCATCTGACGGGGTGGTGCACGTGGTGGTGCTTTGGAATCCCTCATGGGACACTGTGCATCATACCAACGGTGGCCCATTTGACCACACGTAAAGCACTTAGAGGGGCCCCTGTGAACAGGTTTACCTGTTGGGGCCTCTTGCTTTTTTTCAAGGGGAGGCTGGGAACCCTTCCCTTGGGAATTACTTTGGGGCCCTTTCTGGAACTCCCTCTGTTTACCCTTGTCCCCCCCACTCTTCTGCTGGGGACCCTGCCCACCTTTGGCGAAGTTTCCCACGTGACCCTTGTGGACCCGGGTGCTGGCCCAGCGGTCCGCCTCCTCAGCAAGCTTCCTAGGGTTAGTTAACTTGCTATCAATAAGGTGCTGGCGTAGCTCTGGAAAACAATTAGCAGACAAGTGCTCCCATGCAAACAAATCATAGAGCGCTTCAAAAGTATCCACTTTGCTACC
The DNA here is from genome assembly GCA_963921515.1 of Calotriton arnoldi. Taxonomy (NCBI): domain Eukaryota; kingdom Metazoa; phylum Chordata; class Amphibia; order Caudata; family Salamandridae; genus Calotriton; species Calotriton arnoldi. The sequence continues at coordinate 1,339,582 of CAWUFW010004382.1, read as the reverse complement.
CTTCACCCAACCATCCATAGCTCTGCAAAAGAAAGACTGATACTCCACCCAGGTAGTTGCCTCCAGCTTCTTACAATTCCTGAACCTCTGTCTATAGAGTTCTGGGGTCAAACCATACCTTGTCATCAGGGCTTCCTTCATATGGGCATAAGACAACCTATTTTCACTGGGTAGGTCTAACAATGTATCCCTCCCCTCACTCACAAAGCGGCCCCACAACCCCACAACCCCGCTCCCCAATCCTTCTCAGGGACCCGGTGGGCCAACATTGCTATCTCATAGGCTGCAAACCACTGCCCAATATCTTCCTGTCTGTGGAATTCCTTTATGACATCCTTGGGGATATGGACTCTGCTTTCTGCAGGCACAGATGGTGCGCTGCCACCAGAGGGATTGATTTCTAAGCCTTTTGCTTTGAGCTCTAACTCCGTCAACATTCTCTCATGTTCCAACCTCATTCTCTCTCTCTCCACGGACAACCTGCTATTCTCTAGGTCCCTCTGACCCTCCAATTTGAGCCTGGCCATCTCCAGCTTGTGCGCCCTGTCTCTTTCCCTGTCTTCCAGCTCTCCTGGGGACGGGCCTTTGGAAGAGACGCTACTGCCAGGCGGGGACGGTACCCCTGCCCTGGCTGGAATTAATGGTATAGTCAGCTGCCCCTCTGCATCCCCAACTGGCTCCACCACCAGTTCAGGGGTATTTCTTGCTTCCACCCAGGCCCTCAGCGCCTTTTGGTATTCATCCTTTTTGGCAATGCCTGGGGTAGCAATTTTAAATTTTTGGCAAAAGCACTTTAGCTGTTTCACATTGTAGGTTTCCAACCTCTCTTCCTCAAAATCTAGATCCATAGATGCAACAGATGCTGGTCGGCTCATGGTAGTAAGAATTGGCAGTTCTCAGAAAAAATAACAGTCCAAGGCAAAAAAATTCTACCAAAAAAGTATGTGGTTGCGTTTGGTCTGCACTCACTAGTAGTGTACACCAATCACTGTATATGAGTCACAAATGCAAGTCCAGAATCCTCACCGCTGACCACCAATGTTAGAACTGGGGGTCTCTAGTTGGCAATGGTATACACCTTTGTCCAAATAGGGACCCTTGCTTCTAAGTCAGGGAAAGGGGATTACACTCCTGGATAACCCCTGCTCACCCCCTTGGTAGCTTGGCACGAGCAGACAGGCTTATCTCAGAGGCAGTGTGTTAAGCATTTGTGAACCCATACAGTAATACAGTGAAAACACTACAGATGGACACCACACAGGTTGTATAAAAATAAGTATTTATATAGACTTAACACAAGACCAGAAACGACAAGAATCCTCAATACTGTACTCAAAAATAAACTTAAAGATGGTAGAAGTAACTTAGTTCAAGATGATGATAAATGCGACACGTTTCTCACAAAAGTACCTTGGATGCGTAACGCAAAACAAACAAAGGGTCCGCAGGGAGGGCGATGCGGCAAGCAGGCGCCTCGTTGCGATGCGACGATCCGGTGCGATGCGATGAGAGTGTGCCCTTGATGCGATGCGATGACGTGAAGATGGTGCGTGCACTCCCGACGGCCGTGCAGCGAACTCTGTACCTTTGGAGCCGCGACGGGCCCTGCGACGTGCCTCTCCGGTGATGCGACGGCAGGCAGCTGCGACGGCGACACGCTTCTCTGGTGATGCGACGGCGACCCTTGCGGTGGCGCCCCGCTTCCCCGGTGATGCGGCGGCAGGCAGTTGCGACAAAGCCACGCTTCTCCGGAGATGTGACGGCAGGCAGCTGCGACGAAGACACGCTTCTCTGGTGACACGGCGGCGGCCTCTGCGGCAGCGACACGCTTCTCCGGCGATGCGACGGCAACAGCTGCGACGTCGACACGCTTCCTCTCGTTGAGTCGCGCTTCCAGCTCCCAGCGACACGCAGGCTTCAGCAAGGGAATTCAGGAGGGAGCTGGTGGTGAAGTCTTGTAGCCCTGAGACTTAAGCAGGAAGCAAGCTCTAGTTCAAGCCCTTGGAGAAATATTCTGCAAGATGATGAAAGTTCTTTGAAAGTTCCTTCTCCTTTCCTTGGCAATGAAGACCACTGCAGGCCAACCCAGCAAACAGCACACTGGCAGAGGGGCAGTCCAAACTCCTGCAGCTTCCTTGGTTCTTCTCCTTGGCAAAGGTTCATCTTGTTGTTCCAGAAGTGATCTAAAGTCTTGGAGTCAGGGCCCCAATATTTATACTAGCATATCCTTTGTCCTCTGAAGGCAGAGGGTCCTGTACCCAGTCCAAACCAGTTCTGGGTGCATTCTGCCAGTGCATACCTTCTTCCTTTGTCAGCGTGGGCCAGGGACATCAGACGCACCACAGGAGGTGGAGCCAGCATTGTGGAAGGCAGGCACAGCCCTATTCAGACCCAGGTGCTACTCCTCCCACCACTCTACATGCAGATAGGTCTATTCAGCCTAGTGCTGACTCACCCTGTCTCCTGGAGCCCCCCAGCCCTTGTCACTCACAAAACCAGACATACAATACACAAGCTAGCAGAGGCAGGCTGGATGACTGACGTGCACCCCGTCCCCAGAGCTGATGAGCTCATTGATCGGTTGGGGGCTGCCCGGTACTTCAGCACGTTTGATTTAACATCTGGGTACTGGAAGATCGCCTTAACTGATGGGGCCAAAGAGAGGTCAGCATTCTCCACACCAGATGGGCACTACCAATTCCGGGTTATGCCCTTTGGGATGAAGAATGCCCCTGCCACCTTTCAGAGGTTGGTCAACCAGGGGTTGGCTGGACTGGAGGATTTCAGTGATGGTATCATACTGGTCATTTAAAAGGGGGGGCGTGGCTTAGCGGCTGAAGATGGCGGGCGTGTGAGCAGAGAGCTCTGCACTGGCCTACCTTAAATCCGCCTTAAATCCTGGTGCAATCCCCAGCCTGGCTGCACGGAAGAAGATATCCTGCCTCGTAGCAGCGCCGAGACAGATTCACCGAGGCTCGTGGGGCTGTGAGCGCTGACGTGCTGAAAGTGCGGCCGGCGGGCTCCGGCGCCATCGGATATGCGTAGGGGCCGCACCAGCGAGCGGAGTGTCTGCCTGCCGTTGCCCCCCTCGGGACCCCTGAGGTGGCGGCGCGGGTCCTGGGCTTCCTGCTGGGCTGGAGCCGTGTGGGCCTTGACCGCCTGGGGGTTTACTGGCGAAGGCCCGGTCTCGGGCTGTGACGCGGCCCTTGTGAGGGGCCAGTTGCGGGACTAGGCCCGGGGCGTGGAGCCCTGAATGCTGACGGAGGCGGGTGGTGCTCAGCGGAGATCAAGCGGAGGTGGGAGCCGCCGGCTCGCCTGGGGGGCTCGGATTGGAGCCTGGGGGAGAGCGGCAGCGGACCTCCGGATCCGGACAGCCCCTGCAGCCTAGACACAGAGGGTGCACCTGTGATTGCTTCGGCAGGATCTCGGGGCCTGGGTCGGGGCCCGGCGAGGGGGGAGCGAGGCGGGGGGGGCTTGTTGAGTCCCCTGCCTTGGGCAGTGTCCTTTTTGGGGCTCAGACCGGAGCCCAGCAGAGAGTGGAGCTCAGCCTGCTGGCTTGGGCGGGCCCGACTGGTTAACGAGGCCTGAATCGGGGCCCGGTGGACACATGAGGGGGGGCAAGACAGATGCCCCCTGCTCCAGACGGACACAGTGGACCGAAGGCACAATAGGATCACCTCGACTGCGGAGGGCGCCCAACTGCTCCTGGGGCTGCGTGGTAGAGACCTGCTGCGGCGATCGGACCCCGGGGAGGGGTAGCCACATGCAGAGGTGCCCACAGAGAACAATACAATTACTGAGGACCCCTATTAGCTCTGGGACACACACCCCTGGCGCTATACAATACCGGGACCTGGCCGGTGAAGGGCGGCCCCCGCGAGAAAGGCCTACGCAGTTGGCTCATTGTATGGGATTGGACATGAGTCCTGGAGCGGGAATGATGAAGTGATGGGGGGGTCTGCCCGCTTCTGGTGCCCCGATTAGGAGATGTGCCGGGCGTGGGAGAGCCTTAATAGGGGAAACATCCTCTCAAGCCAGAGTTGTTAACCGGCACGCCACACTCTCGGGGCCCGGATCGTGGCCGGGTGGTCTCGCAGAGGGGCAGAGGGCCAGCGCAGCCTCTGGCCACCACGGAATCTGGGGGGCTGGGCCCTGCTTGCCCCAGGAAGATGGGCAAAACTAGACTGAAACAGACAGGGGCGATCCTGGAGCAAGGGGAGGCCCCACAGGACCAGGCACAGGGCAGCCTAGAGGCACAATCACAAGTGGACCCCATCCAACAACAACTATCCAAGATCCTGGAGGCCATCTCGGATACCAAGACAACATTACACCAGGATATCAGCACAGTATTGGTGGGCCTGGGCCTCCTCCGGGTTGAACACCAGAAGCTAAATGAGAGGGGGAAGGTGGTAGAGACAGGCCTTGAGGAGCTGACCCCCTGCGCAGTCGGCTTTGACCAAACAGGTGGCGGACCTTACGGAGAGGGTTCGGACCCTGGAGCGCAGAGCCGAAGATGGGGAGTGGCTGCGGCAGCCGGCGGAACAATATCCGGATTCTGGGGCTCCCAGAGGGGGCTGAAAATGGAAACATGATGGCATACCTGGAGCCATGGCTTCGTGAGGTGGTGGCCCCGGGAGCTCTGACGCAGTTTTTCACCCTTGAGAGGGGTCACTGGGTGCCGGCACGCCCGCCGGTGCTGGGACTCCCCCGCGGCTGGTTGTGGCCTGGCTTTTGCACTACAGGGACAGAGACATTTTGCTACAAAAGGCTCGCACAAATGGTCCCTTCACAGTGAATAATAGCAAGGTCTCAATGTTCCCGGACTACACCGTAGAAGTTCAGCAGAAGCGTGCATCGTTCTTGGCAGTTAAGAAGGCCTTGCGGGAGGAGGGCCTTCAATACTCCCTCATGTTCCCTGCGCGCCTCTGCGTGGTGCTCGACGACAAGACACATTTCTGTGAAGACCCTGGGGATGCCAGTGCTTGTTTCCGGTCCAGGGAAGACATGGCTTGGCAGTTCGGGCTGGACTGTTCCCATGAGGTACAGGGTCAGACTGATTTGCATATGGCCATGTCTGAACTGGGGTGGTGGAGTGAGCTAAAGAATGATGATGGATTAAACCCAGATCAGTTGACTGGGGGTGAGTGTTTGATTAGCTCAAACGCTCCGTCCATCATCCCCTTTGGTATCGCTTTGTTCGCCCTAAGTTGGCAGGGTATGCCCAGACGTGGGTCCCTTGCTCACTTTGCCACTGGATTCAAGCTAGCCTGGCTGATGACGGCTGAATAGCCAGAAACCGGTCCCAGGATGCTTGTTTCCGGTCCAGGGAAGACATGGCTTGGCAGTTCGGGCTGGACTGTTCCCATGAGGCACAGGGTCAGACTGATTTGCATATGGCCATGTCTGAACTGGGGTGGTGGAGTGAGCTAAAGAATGATGATGGATTAAACCCAGATCAGTTGACTGGGGGTGAGTGTTTGATTAGCTCAAACGCTCCGTCCATCATCCCCTTTGGTATCGCTTTGTTCGCCCTAAGTTGGCAGGGTATGCCCAGACGTGGGTCCCTTGCTCACTTTGCCACTGGATTCAAGCTAGCCTGGCTGATGACGGCTGAATAGCCAGAAACCGGTCCCAGGATGCTTGTTTTCGGTCCAGGGAAGACATGGCTTGGCAGTTCGGGCTGGACTGTTCCCATGAGGCACAGGGTCAGACTGATTTGCATATGGCCATGTCTGAACTGGGGTGGTGGAGTGAGCTAAAGAATGATGATGGATTAAACCCAGATCAGTTGACTGGGGGTGAGTGTTTGATTAGCTCAAACGCTCCGTCCATCATCCCCTTTGGTATCGCTTTGTTCGCCCTAAGTTGGCAGGGTATGCCCAGACGTGGGTCCCTTGCTCACTTTGCCACTGGATTCAAGCTAGCCTGGCTGATGACGGCTGAATAGCCAGAAACCAATCCCAGGATGCTTGTTTCCGGTCCAGGGAAGACATGGCTTGGCAGTTCGGGCTGGACTGTTCCCATGAGGCACAGGGTCAGACTGATTTGCATATGGCCATGTCTGAACTGGGGTGGTGGAGTGAGCTAAAGAATGATGATGGATTAAACCCAGATCAGTTGACTGGGGGTGAGTGTTTGATTAGCTCAAACGCTCCGTCCATCATCCCCTTTGGTATCGCTGTGTTTGGATTGAGGCATACCGAACCGTGACCCCCCGGGGCACACAGGGACAACCTCCCGCGGTCGAGGGCCGAAAATCCAGAAAGAGACCTAAACGGCGGTCCGAACGCATTCGCCCAAAGAAACCGAGTCCCTTTCAGACCGAGCACGAGCGAGAAGCGGCCCTACAAGCGGTCGCCGAGATTGTTCGGGATGGCGGCCCCTTATCGGAGGCTGGGTTGCCTTCCTTCAAGGGATCGGGGGCTCGGACTTGGACACTTCTGAGGGGGCAAGCATTGATCTACCTACAGTGACGCCCAAAACTGCAGATGAGATTATCTAGCAGTTTTTTTTTGTCCCCCCCCCTCCCCCTCCCGGTCTCCCCCCAGATGCCCCGTTGGGACTGCTACCTGCTCTAATAAATTGCGCAGCAGCAAGGCTGGAAGACTATTGGGGCCGGTGCACTGCAGGCGCCACACTTGGAAGCACCACTCCGCGCGCGTGAGCGCAGCATCCTTTTGAGGCCACGACCCCCCCGTAGGCTCCTGCCGTGGCTGGTGTGGGCCTATCTTGAACTAGAGAGATGGATCCGTGGTTTGGGCAGATGGCAGTTGTCAGTATGCTCTGGGGTCGGGGAGTTGTTGATTGTTTTGGGGTTTTCTTGAGTGTACTTTGTTTATGTTTCCAAGTCAAGTTGAGACACGCTTCTCACTTATCCTTGGGCCCGGGGCAGGGTGGGGGCCACGGGAGGGGGGAGGACTGGAATTACTTACAACACATATGTCGCACAATGAGCTGAAACTCCTTACTTGGAATATCAGAGGGATGGGGTCAATGTCCAAAAGTCACAACATTTATAATTATTTGAAAAGACGGGGTCTGCAGATTGCCTTCTTGCAGGAGACGCACCTTCTCCAGGGGGAGGTGGACCGACTGCGTAGGCGATGGAGGGGGCAGGTATTTGCCACCACCTACTCAGCGTTTGCCCGTGGGGCGCTGATATGGGTCAGACCTGGGGTTCCCATCAAGGCCAATCGCACCATAATCGATAGAGAAGGTAGACATGTACTGCTAGCGGGACGACTCTCGGGCGGGAGGTTACACTGGGGTGCATATATGCACCGAACACTAACCAGCTGGGCTACCTGGCCGGCTTGTCTGCTCATCTAGCTGACATCAGGGTGGGGCAGGTGATTCTGGGTGGAGACTTCAATTGCGTGGCTAATGTGGAGCTTGACCATTCCCATCCCCCGCTGCCTTGGACCCAGGCCCACCGTGTAGCAGCGGGACTGCGGGAGTGGATGGCCCCCTGGGACCTGCAAGACATCTGGCGGCTCCAACACATGGGACACAGGGAATACTCCTTCTACTCCCCTATGCACCAACTCCACACGAGGCTGGATGCCTTCTGGTGCTGCCCGGGGTCTGGTAGCTTCATTCAATACACTGAATACTTGGGTCGTACGTTCTCGGACCATAGCCCCCTCAAACTATCATATCAACCCCCCATGGGGAGACCCCCGATCCCGATCTGGAAACTCTACCCCCTGTCACAGGAGAATGTCCCATTCAGTGAATCCCTGCGGACGTTGGTGGGCACGTTTTTTTGTAGATAATGCACACACCGCTTCATCAGGCCTGGTGGAATGGGAGGCATTTAAAGTAGTTGTAACAGGACACTGCATGGGACAAACAACTGGCATTCAGAGGGAGCTACATCGGGAGCTCTTGAATATCGAGGGAGCGCTGCGCACGCTGGACAACACGCAGAGGACGGGGGCCCATGCACGCACACGCCTGTTAGCCACTCGCAAACAGTATGATGAGGTCCTTGAGAGGCTCCGGTCGCACGACTACAGGGCATATATGGATAGGGTGCAGGGGGAGGAGGGAAGAGCGGTCTGCCTATTAGCGTGGTTAATTAGGCCGGAAACCCGGGGCACCCCAATCACCCACATACAGACTGATACAGGTGCATCTGAATTTGACCCGAACAAGATTAATAGACTGTTCCAGAGCTACTACAAATCACTATATTCCGCCCCACAGGAGGCCCCCCAGACGGACCACCACGCATTCCTGGACCCGCTGCCTTCACTACTGTAGATGAGTAGGTTGCAGAGGAGCTAGATGGCCCTTTAACCATCCAGGAGATCCGAGGGGCCATCACATCGTTAGCTAGCGGTAAGACGCAGGGTCCTGATGGCCTCCCGGCAGAGCTTTACGTAACATATATCGCAGAACTAGCCCCACATCTGATCACCTTATACGCCGAAGCTCTAGAGTTGGACTACCTGCCGGACTCCACGCAGACCGCCATTGTGGTTCCCCTTGCTATGGTGCCGGATGCTGGAGTGCAGGATTTTAGACCTTTAGCCATGCTCAACACAGATTTCAAAATACTTAGTAAAATCCTAGCGTCCCGGCTTCTCCCACACTTGCGAGGCCTAATACATCTGGACCAAAATGGGTTGATCCCTTCGCGTAACACCCCGTACAACCTATGAAGACTGTACTCTGTTCTTTATCATCAGGAGTCGAGGTCTCTTCCACGGGCTGCACTCCTCTCAGTCGACCTCTAGAAGGCATTCGACACCGTGAGCTAGGCCTTCCTCTTCGAGGTTATGAGGAGACTGGGATTTGGACCGGGATGGTTGAAGTGGGTTCAACTGTTGTATGCTCGCCCCACAGTGCGGGTCAGGATGGGTAAGAGTATCTCCCCACAATATGCGATAATGCGCGGCACCCGTCAGGGATGCCCCTTAGCCCGCTCCTGTTCGCACTTACGATTGAGCCTCTGGCGGCGCTCTTCCGCTTGGGGTGGGAGGGGGGGGGGTTTGACAGTGGGCAGCAGAACCCACATTATCTCGCTATATGCAGACGACCTGCTGATCTACTTAAACGACGCGAGGGGTGGGACTGAGGCGGCTGTTAGGCTTCTCGAGGCCTTTGGGACTCTGTCAGGCCTGCGGGTCAATAAACATAAAACATATTTGTTTCCAGTGGCAGTGCCGTTACCAAGGCCACAGGACGTTCCTGCTGAGCTCAACTGGGCCCCTGACACATTTAAATACCTGGGAATCAGAATCTATCACTCCCTAGGGGACTTGAAGGAGGGTAACCTTGACAGGGCGATCCGGTCACTCCGGTCCAACGCGACCTTCTGGGGCACTCTGCGCCTTCCCATAATGGCTAGAGTCTCATTGACTAAGATGGTCATGTTGCCCCGCCTACTCTATTTTTTTGCCAACCTGCCGATACTCATGCCAGCGGCCTGGTTTCGCCCGCTCAACGCATTGGTGTGGGACCTCATTTGGGGAGATGGGAGACGGAGAGTATCACTACAGACTCTGCGGCGCCCTATGAGTGAGAGGGGCCTGGGGGTGCCAGACTTTGAATTTTATCAGTTAGCTGCACAGTTACAATGGGTGGCCCAATGGCTGGAGGGAGTAAATCAGGAGGGAACCTTTCTTATGGAGCCAGACCAGCATCCCCGCCTGCTGCTAGCGAAACTCTTAAGCCAGGCGACTAAGGTCCCTTATAATACGAACCTGCAGACTACCGCCCTACAGTGCTGGAAACGTTGCATGTCCAGACTACCGGACACCCCGAGATATTCCCTGGCGCTACCACTAGTGGGGTTGCCCTACGGAGTACCCCAGTTGATTCTAACCACGGAGCAGCTGGCGGCCTGGACCGAGGTGGGGGATTGATACTGTGGGGGACTGTTACTTAGATAGAACCCTACTTCCATTTGCAGAATTGGTTGAGGGGAGTGGAGTCCCATTGGGGCAGTTTCTGGTGTATGAGGTGCTGATCCGGGCGTTTGGGAAACTGTGGGGAACGGCTCGGGAAGAGCCAGGGACCCATGCGGTACTGCATTCTCTGGTCACACTGGGAACGGCAGGTCATCAAATCAAATGGTTCTATAGATCATTGCGGGATGCTTCCCTGACCCCACTCTCGCAATTAAGGGACAGATGAGAAAGGCTCCTAGATAGAAGCTTCACTGACCCGGAGTGAAGTAGGGTGTTGGAATCCCCCAAGACAATTTCACACAACACCCTACATTCAATTTAACTTTCTACACATGACCCATATGACCCCACATCGACTCTTCACTGCCTTCGGCGGGGAGCCACGGAGCTGCCCAAAGTGCGGGCAACTGGACGCAGACTTCCTGCACATGACCTGGAGTTGTGCCAGGCTGCAGATCTTTTGGCAGGCAGCGCTTTCCAAACTTAACGCTGCGTTAGGGCGGGCCTTGGAATTAACAGCAGCAACATGCTTACTTGGACTTTGCCCCCGCCCGCCTAAGCGGAAAGTGGGCAATCGGTGCTTGGACCTGGCCTTGGCGCTGGCACAGAGACGTATAGCAGTGACATGGAAACAATTAGTGGGGCCACAGATCAACATCTGGGTGCAAGAGGTGACCAAGTGGGCTGGGGCTGAACGCAGGGCACTGCAGAGGGAGGAGCTGAAGGGCCTGCGCCAACATCCGATTGCCGACCTGTGGAAGGATGCCCTATACATTTGGAAACACCCAAGTCATGCCAACAGCTCTGATGATGACAGTGACACCACATACACTGACGTAAGTTCCTCCCCTCCTTCCCCAAAAGTAAAACACCATGACAATGCACAATTGCACTTGGTGCGCCCTTTACCCGGGAGCACCTGAATTAGGAAATGGCCTCTCCGCACTCACGCGTTCCCCCGAGTCTCCCATATCGCCCTCAACCTGACCAATTGTTATTCTCAATCTTTCTCTTCGTTTCTTTTTATTCTTTTATTGGTACTTGTACTGTTCGTTCTCGGTACACTGAGAGTCTATTATAGGAGCAATATATGGCATCATAACACTTCCCACCCTGTCGTACTAATCTCGACACAGGACAGCACATCACTTTCCATGAATACACAGGCACGCAGACATACGTACCAGCACATCCGTTGCCTTCACTGATCTCAGTGGGACAACCCCGGTATGCCAAGGGGAACCCTTGTATTCAACTAATGCTTGATGTCGACCTGTGTAAAGATTGTAAACTACTGGATTGGTGTGCTGTATACTAAAGGCCAACCTGGAGTGACAATTAATGGAAAATACTTACTTAAGATGTATCTTCTGTTATTAAAAATGCCAATAAACAGATCTAAAAATACTGGTCATTTAAAACGTGAGTTGTAATAATAATGTCTTTTAATTTAAAATGCAATGAGTTGATAACCTATGGTATCTAGTTTCTGTGCATTCATATGACAATGTATTTTTGCTCAGGTATGCATCGTGGCATATTTCTAATTAACCTTGGTGCTTTGGGTATTGAAACAGTAAGAAGTAGTATTGGTAACACTAGGTGCACCTACTCACAGTTATCGATATAAGCAAGAGTTGCATCGGCGATTTTTTAAGTTGGGCTACGTGCCCGCGATGCTGTTGCCTAAGGAAAAAGTTAAGCAATTATGTTCAGAAAATTGGCCAGGTGAAGCTACTGGGTTATCACGAAAATGGATTGTGTTGTTATCACTAGAAAGTATTATTAAAACTCCTCAAGTGCTGAATATAGTTAATCTTTAATCACGCTAAGACTTCTCATTCACAGATAGACGAAGGGCAAGATAATTTAGGCACTGTACTCAACAGGTGAGATTACACACCTAAGGGTAATGCTGGGAACTATCTTAGACGACTTCACATCTGGTGGTCTGAGGGAAAGTGATGTATTGTATATCTGGATGATACTGTTAGTATTCATTGGATTCATGTTATTTTTCCTTGGAGATATTTGTAATATCGCTCTTGTGATGTACGCATATTCGGGGCACTTTTTTTATAGTTTATGACTGTTTCTAACTCCAGTAGCTAATGCTACACCACTTGGGGACACTTGGAACACCGTTCTTTTGAGGTGTTCTTTATTGGAGCACCCGTCACAGTATATATATGCTCCTTACTCCAGTAGTTTAATTCCACTATTTGGGGTTACTTTGAACTCCGTGTTTTTTGATGAGTTCATACTCGGAGCACCTGTCATAGTATATATTGGTTTCTTACTCCAGTAGTTTAATTCCACTACTTGGGGATACTTTGAATTCCGTTTCTGTGATATAGCCTCACTTCTAGCTTGTATCACAATGTATGTGTAGTGTGGAATTTGAATATGTTTGGGCTATAGGCCTGACACCTTACTGTTGTTCTTTGCTTTTAGATAAACATTCTGTACGCTATGGGGATTCCCAGCGTTGTATACTTTCTTTAAGAAGGATTGCTCCATCACGTTTGGAAAATCTAACATTCTAGTGAGTAATAGCTGGTATTCTATTTGTTTTATAGTGGGAATCTACACACTGTGGGTGATAGGTCTGACATCATATTATTGCTCTTTATTTCTAGACTTGGGATTCCAGGCATTTACCCTTTTCTACCGATAGGGCGCTACGGGGGACTCCCAGCGCTTATTATTGATACGCTCTATTAGGAAGTTCGCTCCATCGATATTGGAACTACTATAATCCCAAGTGAGTCTATGTGATTTGACTTAAGTTGTTTTCTACGGGAATTCAATATAATTTGCGTAGGTCTGTTGCTAGTCGCGAAGATTGGTTACTTGATCAAATCTGTTCACTTCTGCTAGCTACTATCATAGTTCTAGTTGGAGTGGCTGAACATAGTGCTAGTGTACGGCGGATGATTATCTACCATCACTAAAGGGTATAGTCTATAGATTCCTCCTAAAATAATTATTCTTAATACACCTATTTTTAAAATAAACAATTTCCAGACATCAGTCACCACCACATTGTTCTTGAGGATCATTTTAGTATAATTTCTTTTAAGAATAAAGTCGAGCTAGGATATAGACCTGAGACTTAATTTAAATAATTTCTTCTGAAAATAGTCCATCTCATCTTCCTTCCATTGGCTGGATGTAGTTCAATATGGGTCATAGACTGGTTTTATGTTCCTTTGTTGAAGTCAGATCGGATATGAGTATAAATATTCTGTGATTATCCTTGCAATGCTATGCTGATCATGTCCTGATCAATTCAGAAGAATTTATAATCAATTAATAATATTTGTAAAAAACTTTTTCTGTCTTGAAATATTGGTATGATGAATATTCAATTCAATTCAAAGTTTATTGTTTGATTACTAAAAACCATAACAAAATGTTAAAAACCATGTAATTCATGTATACACAGAGCAAAGTTTAAAAAAGAACCCAAGTTAATACAAAACAGTGCAATAATCTTACTTTAAAATGGGTTACGGTTAAGAGAGTCCTAGTATTGAGATTGTAGCCTATATAGTTCGAAGTCTTGGGTAACAGAACAGTCACAGTATCGCTTTAAAAAATCTAAAAAGGAGGCGAGTGAACATGTTGTTATGTTATGTTAACTAGACTTATAAAGCGCGCAGCTGCCTCAGCAAAGAGGCGTCCCGGCGCTGGCAGTAAGAATAAAACATAGAGGCTAAGAAACATGACAATTAATTTGAGAGATGAAAACTATGTTCAGATGGGCCACGCTGGATAAGCCGGAGGTTGTTAAGTGGTTTTATGGCGATGAAGCGGCACAACCAACCCCCAGCGATTTAGCTGCTCTGCTAACAAATTTAGTGAACCAGATGTTCAACTTTGTGTTTTCTGAGTTCATAGCAGCTATTATGGCCTGACGACAAGTGCGAGGTCCAAGTTTATTCCACTCCTCCCGCAATAAGATCCTTCTGTCGTTGAGCAAAGCGGGGCATGTGCAGGCTATATGCTCCATGCTTTCAGAGTGGTAGCCGCACTCCCTGCATTCGATACTAACACAGGGGCGTCGCCATTCTGGCAGATGCTTTAAAAAAGGCCATTTGCCCAACCTTAGGGCCATAAACTTTGGCTTCCAAAAGAGTGAAAATGTGCTTGATAAGTAAGATGACCCAACCCCCGGTTTGAGGTCGGAGATAACGGCCCAGGCGTGTTTCCTTCTAGATAGTTTTGCCGTGTCGGAAGGAAAAGACCAAAGCCGGACACTTCGCTTGATTACGATCTTTAATGCCTGTTGTGATGGGTTTGTTCCCCAATATTCCGTGATTCCGAGTAACCGTAGATAGTGTGCCAGGTGGTGCCGATATTTTTGACTCGAGGTGCTGGTCGTTATTTCGTTCCAAAGTTTGGCCTCCAGACTGCCTTCCCGGAAGTTGTGCAGTCTGTTGCAGAGCTTAATGAACGCGCCTGCCTCTACGCCATAATGATCTAATAGACCGAGTTCTAGCCTAACTTGTGCTGGGGATGAGGACCATGCTCGTTTAAAGATTCTAGTGCTTAGTTTTTTTTTAATACAAATTTTATTGGGTTTTATGGGTGCAGCATTTACATTATTGAATAGTACGTCATACATAATGAATTTTCATTAATACAAGTCACGTAGCATAGACGTATTATGTCACACACTTGTGAAGCAGGATATTCATCTGTCAATGCGCAGAGTCACGCTAGTCCACCAGGAACAAATTCACATATATCCTCATTATTACAGTACAGCATAGATCACATGACTGAGGTATGTATTGACTAATATCCAACGCAACCCACCTACCCTATCCCACCCGCATTAACCCAACCCATAACAGAAAAAAACAAAACAAGTGCCGCTGTGCTGGTACCCCATGTTACCTCGAGAAAGGTACCAGGTAATGAGTATTACCGATCGTGGTAGGGAGGAAATGGGGGAGGGGGGGATGGGGGGGGAAACAGCAAGGCGGGGAGCAAATAAGAGAAAAGAAGTAGGGAATCAGCTAACCACTGTGAGGACCCTTGCCATCAACTCAGTCACTATGTGAGGGGGTATCAATTATCCACTCCACTATTTGTTGGTGGGGGTTGTGAGTCCCCTGAGACCTCCTCCACCCCTGTTTTAAAAAGTTCTATCAATTGTGCCCATTCTAAGGATATTGGTCGCTTTCGTAATCCCCTATATTCTTCCCGATGTAGCGCCTCCCTTTCTGCTGTCACCCAACGGATGACCTCTTCTCTCCATTTACCCGCGCGTGGTGGCGTGCAGGATTTCCAGCGTTGTGTAATCAGCCTTTTTGCAATCATCAGGGCTAAGCCCACGAAGCGGCGCAACAGCTTCGATTTTTTGGAAAGCGGGAAAAGGCCCAAAAGACATGCCTCTACACTGTCCCAGGACGTGCGTTCCGTTAAGACGGACAGATTCTGTATGATCTCATTCCAAAACCCCTGTAACGCCGGGCAGGACAACAACATATGTATGAAATCAGCGTCTGGAGCAGGGCATCTGGGGCAGTTCGGGGAGGCGGTAGCATACTTTTTGTGTAGCATTTTCGGGGTGAGGTAGGCTCCATGCAAAACAAATAATTGTATCACTTTCAATCGGAAGTTACGAGATACCTTTCTAGGATGTTCTAACATTAGGGTCCACTCCCTATCCTCTAAGTCTCGTGACAATATTGTTTCCCATTTTTGTCAGAGGGGTCCCACGATACAACCACTGAACTAGGTGACGGCCATGTCCCATTATGTGAAGGGATTTCAACAGATGAAAGGTGGAAGGTTCTCTTTGGTCCACCAACCAGTATTTGCGAATATAGCGTGTAATCGCAGCATGGGTGAGGAAAAAAGTGGCAGGTACTGCATTAGTGCGCACAAACTCTTCATGTTGCATCAGGTTGCCGTCGTGAAAAAAATCTCCTCCTGTCTCTACCCCCTGTTGTGTCCAAGCTCGAATTTGTGTTGTTCGTATTATGCCACGCATTGTGGGTAAGCCACAGAGTGGGATATTCGAGGCATAAGGAAAGGATATTTTCGCATATTTATGAGCCTGTTTCCAATAATGGAGCGCTATGTGTAAAAGAAAGGGAGGGTTCCGCAATTTGTCTGCTCCGGGGCCCAGCAACGCCAGTAGGGTACCACGCCCGAGTTGGTCCAGAGAATACGCTATCTCAAATAAATTTTGGCCCGCCAGCCAATATGCCAGCCATTGCAGTTGCCCGACTATGCAGTACACTTTAAAATCGGGCGCACCCATCCCACCTGCACTACTGGGAAGCCGCATCTTGGCTAGTGCCAATCTGTGTCTGCTCGAACCCCAAAGTAAGGAGGTTAACAGGGTGTCTAGTGTTTGAAATATCCATGCAGGAAGAATAACCGGAAGATTTACAAATTGATAAAGAAGCCTGGGCAGCATAACCATTTTGGATACAGCAAGACGGCCCGCTACTGTGAGCGGCAAGGTATTCCAGAAGGAAACTTGGGACCGAAGAGAATTAATAGTCCGTACTACGTTTCCAGCTATTGTGTCGGAAGTGGTTCTGTATATGTAAATCCCTAGGTATTTAAAGGTCACTGGCTCTACTCTAAAGTGCACTGGACCAAATCCCCAAAAAGGCGCCTCATACGTATTATTGAAAGAATATGCGATGGACTTGGAGGCATTAAGGTGCAACCCCGATAGTTCCCCGAACTGTGAGAACCCGTCCGCCACTACTTGCATGTCTTCATTTAAGTCCCGGAAATATAATAACATGTCGTCCGCGTAAAGCGACACAGAATGGACTGTACCCTGTATAGTGATACCATAGGGGGCCATAACCTGCTGCAGAGATTGAGCTAGAGGCTCGAGCGCCAGAACAAACAAAGGCGACAGGGGGCAACCCTGTCGCGTGCCCGGGAAATAAAATATTCTGGCGATATATTCGAGCCGGTTTTTGCACGGGCCGTAGGGTTGGTATAGAGTAATGTTATCCAGTTACAATACTCCGGAGGTAGACCGAACTTAGTCAAGACCGCCAGCATATAAGACCAACTCAGAGTATCAAAGGCTTGATGTATATCCAGGGATAGGCACCCAGCACGCGGGACCTGTGTCATAGTCGCATGTAATATAGCATGGAATCGACGAATATTTAAAGAGGTGCTACGTTTGGGAACAAAACCACACTGATCTACATGTATGAGTTGGGGGAGCAAGGGAAGAAGCCTAGACGCTAGGAGTTTACTTAATATTTTATACTCAGTATTAAGGATGGAAAGAGGCCTATAGGATGTAAGCTCAAGGGGATCTTTGTCAGGTTTTAGCAAAGAGGTGACCAGTGCCTCTCTAGTTGTGGGGGGTAGTGTACCCTCAGCAAACATGGTTGTGTAGAGCTGTAAGAGTTTGGGGACCAGTGCCGTCGAGAAGGTTGAGTAAAATTCAATAGGGAGCCCGTCAGAGCATGGTGTTTTATTACGAGCTAGTGCTTTAATTGCCATCCTTATTTCCATTGGTGTAATCGGAGCTTTCAGTTCTTGGACATCGGCGTCGGAAATCACTGGGAGGTCTACGTCTGCAAGGAAACGAGTAGTAGCATCGAGCACATCTAAAGGAGGAGCAGTATATAACGTAGTATAGTAAGTGTGGAAGGCAGAATTTATCTCAGTCTGTGTGGTGACCCGCGTATGCTGGACAGTATTAATCGCCAATATGGGAGTGGGGGTAGTCGGAGGCGCAATGAGTCTCGCTAATAAGGTGCCAGCCCGGTCTGCCTCAGAGTGCTTGCGAAGTGTGTACTCATTAAAATCAATCAACCTCAAACGTTCTAGTAATTCTGCATATTTGATCCTAGCTGATTGCAAGCGCTCCGCCCCATTCTCATCTGTTTGGGCCTCCACTTCCTGCACTTGTAATTTGCCCTCCAACTCTGCAAGGTCCCGGACCGCTTCCCTCCTAATCCCCACCAAAGAACTCAAGGATACACCCCGGACCGACACCTTGAATGCCTCCCATTCTATGGATCGGGTCGTAGCTGTACCTTCATTAATTGTAAAATAAGTCGTTATAGCAGAGTCTAACGTGGCCCTATACACCTGGTCTTCCAATTGTAGAGGGTGCATACGCCAGGTCGGAATAGGCGTGGGAAGACGTCCCCATTTAAGGTTTAGTTCAATAGGATTGTGATCTGAAATTGTCTTGCCTAAATAAGTACAGTGCGAGATAGTCGATGTGAGTGCAGGTGAACACAAAAAATAATCCAGGCGGGTATGTAACATGTGGGGGCAAGAGTAGAAGGAGTATTCCCGCATGTTTACGTGTTGGGACCTCCAGACATCAATTAAATTCCATCCCTGTGCCCAACGTGACAGTGCCACAGCCAGGGAGTACGCGGTGGTGTTCGGCAAGGGAGGGTGCGAGCGGTCTAGGGATACATCAAAAACTGCATTTAGGTCCCCCCCCAGTAACCATGGGTAGCAGGACCAGTCCGAAAGAACCCGTGATACCCGGGACAGGAAAGCATCTTGGTCAACATTTGGCGCATAAAGGGACCCCAACACCACTTGCGTACCATCTAAGGTCCCACGTAAGAACACATACCTCCCTTGGTCATCTATCCTACTCTCAGTAAGGGAAAAGGGAATTCCCGCCCGGATCCATATTGCAGTCCCTCTAGAAAAGGCAGAGTAGGCTGTGGCATAAAACGGACCCCGCCAATGTCGTTGCAGTTTCATAGTTTCAGCGGGTATTAGATGCGTCTCTTGCAAATATACTATTTGGGCCTTACGGCGATGTAGTTGTGCTACTATACGATGACGCTTCGGAACTGCACCCATTCCTCTAACATTCCAAGATATGAGAGTATAAGATTTGGGAATAGACATCATCAGGGTATATTAGTGAAACCCCCCCCTCCCCCCCCACCACAACCCACCCCCACCCCTCGGATCATGCGGCAAAAAGATAAACAGTAAAACCATAACCCAATACTGGGTCCAACGACCTAACTTCGTTCGACCAAACTGTGTGCAAAACATTAACATAGTTCACAGCAAACTGTTGCTATCGCCTACGGGGGAGGCTGCAAGTATCACTGCTGCGTGATAACAATGAACAATTTGTGGATACGCCCATGACAGGGCGGGCCGGGGTACATATTACTCAATCCCTTTTTTTGTACAAATAATACATTTTTGAATTACACAATGCTGATCATTTGGAAAATATGAGATCCTTGGGTAATGCTATGAGTGACATACCATGTCCGTAGGGTGCTGAATAACTGGGCAAAGCCAAGTGTCCAACTTACATATCAGCAGGTCACCCCAATGGATCGTTACTTAGCTGTGTGGACAGCGATGGAAACAGCGCCACACTTCCGTCCGTCTCAGAGTCCGAAGTGGCCTCGATTGAGGGGCTCGTACTAATTGGTGGACGAGTGGGGCGGAAGGCCGTGGCAGATCGCAGTGCTTCTTGTTGACCCTCCATTACCTGCTGCTGCGGCGGAGAGCCGGAGCTCGTGCCCTGTGTAAGGAGCCCCGTCCTGCGCCGACGAGAGGGCCGCTGCGATTTCGACTGCGTGGAGTCCAGGCGCCTGGCGGGAAGAGTGTCAGGGAAGGTTCTGTCCAGCCAATCCCAAGCACTATCCGGTGTATCAAAAAATAAAGAGCGTTGGTTATATATGACTTTCAATTTAGCGGGGAACAATAAGGCAAATGTGAGGCCTGCTGCACGGATCCGAGCTTTCACTTTTCATGAACCAAAAACTTTTCGCTGCACGGCCAAGGTATAGTCGGGGAAGATCAAAACATTTGCGTTGTCCAACTGCAGTGGGCCATTATCACGGGCAGCCTGTAACAGGTGATCGTGGTCTCTATAATTTAGAATCCTGGGCAATATTGGACGAGGGTTGGTACCAGGTATTGGTCGACGCGCTGGGACAGGGTGGGCCCGTTCAACGGTGAAATGTGCGGACAGTCCTGTGGGAGCCACCGTATGTTTCAACCAGTTTTCTATATAGATCGTCGGGTTGGATCCTTCCGAACCCTCCGAAAGTCCCACAATTCTCTGGTTGTTGCGGCGAGCCTGGCCTTCCGCATCATCTGCACGAGCCTGTAATGAATCAATCTGTTGGCGCATTTGGGACAATTGTTCCTGATGTGCAGCTACCTGTGGCAATAATGGTTCCAGCGTTTGCTCCACGGACTTCACTTTGTCAGCCAGCTTCCTATGGTCATCCTTGAGGAGGTTAAGGTCCACAGAAATCATGCCCAATTGGTTTTCCAGTGCTGTTCTTGAATCCCGGATTTCCTTCAAGATCACATCTAGTTTGTCACCCGGCGGACTGGGCATATCACCCCTCTCAGCTTGACGTATGCAACCAGTGGAGTGCTCGGATGATGGCGAAAGCGATCCTGTCCTTCCGCCCTGGAGGTCATTCTCGGCTTACCTCTGCCCATGGTTACCAGCACGCCCAGCAATGGAGGATCTATGAGGTGTAGCAGGGCCCAATCGCAGGACTCAAGGATGTCACCGGGCGCCGCAAGTGAACTCAGTATGTAGCTGGCGTGCCACAGAGCTTAGAGACCTGTAGAGTGTTGTGAGAGCCGGGCAACGTTCAATCAGTGCGTCACAAGGCAATGCCCCTCTCCTATTGGTTACCGGCTCGGTGGCGTGGTACTGCACTCAGCGGAGCCCGTGTATCCCTCAGTGGAGGTGGTAGTGGTTATGCAGCACCCACAGGGTAAACAACGTGTCCCCAGAGCATGTGGTAAGCCGCTACATTGATCCCGTCCCGCCGACCAGCTCCGATGAAGCTCAGCTCTATTGGAGGCCCTGAAGAATCCACGTGTGTACAAGAAGAGGGCTCACAGATACTTGAGAGCCCAGGGGTAACGTCCCTTATGTCGCTGGAAACCAGGTACAATGCGTGACAAGGTGCCACCTTACAAAACCATCCGCTGGGCGTTACTGTGTAGGTGAGCTGCGTAATGGATGGAGAAGTGAGGGGAAGAGAAGGCCATCAAAGCACACGTCGCCCCCTGCCACAGCAACAGTGCGCACATCCACTAGGCCCCAAACAGAGAAGGACGGGCCGGTTCCGGAACTTTAGGCCAGCCAGGCGAAAACAAGTGGCCTCAGGTACCTCTGCAGCGTAGTAGCAATCATCAGCGTCAGACTCCCCATGCAATTACACAGTCCGTGTGCAGACCGGCAGGGGCAGTGCCTCCGGAGCTCTTCACAGACGCCCGTTACTGATTAGGGCCAGTCGGGAGCATACACCATCAAGAGGGAGGGAGGGTCAGGGAGGAGGGTACCGCAGCCACAAACATACCGGCCCACAAGGGGGGCCGCTCCGCTCGGCGGGGGTGCAATCTCAGCCGCACAGCCCGCGATGAGGGGATATATCAGCGGCACCGTCACTCCGGCCAGAACTCCAAGACACACGCAGGCAAGGCCGGTGCCCCTCCGAGTCACCACAAGCCCCTCACTGGGCAGGCGACGCCAGGATGTCGGTGCGGGCGGCGAGTGAAGGCCCCATTCAGCAGGCCCGAGTCCGGGGGCCCGAGTTGCGGCGGCAGCCGACCCCCAGGCAGCGCAGTCCCGTTGCTGCCACAGGCAAGCCCGGCGCTTCGCAGGCCCCTCCTCCAGACCTGGAACTGCGTCTCACCAGCGAGCCCCATGCCCCAAACTCGGGCCCGGGCACATCAACGAGTCCCGAAACTGCCAGCACTGGAAGCAGATCGTAGCCAGGCAGTGCCTCGTATATTTGCAGGTAGTAGGCTCAGTAGGGAGTGCCGGATTATATGCGGATGAGGTGCCCCGGCCCGGAGCTTGTCGCTTATGTGACCACCATCTTGGGCTGCAGACCACGCCCCCCCTAGTGGTTAGTTTGTTTAATAAGGTGCTTGTTGCGCCCATCATAATCTCGTGTCCATATGATAGCGAGTTGGTGATCTTAGCTTTCATCACCTTGAGCAGTGGAGTTAGGCTTGGACCAAGTAGCTGTTTTGAAAGTTTTGCCGAGGCGACCACAAGTGACAGTGCTTTAGCCTTAACAGCGTCTTTTTGCTTGGTGAAGGAGCCTCTGGAGTCCAGGAGAATTCCCAGGTATTTATAGTGTGGCACTGTGTCGATGCTTTTACTGTTGAAAAACCACCCACCTTTCTGCTGCTTCCGTTTGCCAAAATGAATTATTTTTGTTTTTGTCAGATTCAGTTCAAGGGCGTTGTTTATTGTGTAAGGGAGAAGTTCACCTAGTAGCCTCTGCAGGCCTACATTTGGGTGGCTAAGTAACACGAGGTCGTCACCATATAAAAGGTTGCTGATGCGGGTTCCATCTAGTTGAGGCGGATGGGAATTAACCTTGTCAAGTGTGGAGGATAGGTCCGAGATGAACAGGTTAAAAAGGAGGGGCGCCAACACGCAGCCTTGTTTAACACCGCTTCCTGTTTGAATCTTTTTTGAGACATGAGAGCCTTCTCCCAACTTTATTCTAATCCAAGTTCGTGAGTGGAGTTGGATTATGGCTTTTAGGAGAGCTAGAGGTATGCCCCAGCTCTCTAATTTTTGCCATAAGCGGCCACGTGGCACCCGGTCAAAAGCCGCCCTGAAGTCGACGAAGCAGCAGTAAAGTTGGATATGATGAACTGCTGCTTTCTCCATCAAAACGGTTAGTGCCAGTATGTTGCTGGTTGTGCCTGAATTGGCCACAAAGCCAGTCTGGTTGAAGGGGAGGCGCTGTGTTGATTCTGCCCAGGCTGACAGCTCTTACAGTAAAATGCTGGCGTAGTATTTAGATTCGATGTCAAGGAGAGCTATCATTCTATAATTTTTCGGGTCATTTCTTTTACCACTTTTATAGATGGGATGGATGATGGCGCCTTTCTAGGAATCCAGGATGTTGTGGTTGAGCCTTCAATATAAAAACAGGGGTGCGAGGTGGCCTGACCACAAGGTTACATCTGACTTGAACAAGGCCTGGGGTAGTCCGTTGGGGCCAGGAGCTCCGTCTGACCTACCTTTCCTAATTATCCGAGCGATGGTATTTCTTAACACTCCTGGTGTCAGCGTCTCTATTGTTGGCTCATTTCGCACCTCCATTCTCTCAATTATTGATTCATCCAGAGCGTCTTCGACTAAGATGATGGACCCGGTGTTACCTGTGCAACGGACTTCAATGGGTGCTGACCCAGATTTAGATGATGGATGGGGGCTGGGATGGTCAGACCTGCTTGAATGTTCGCTGAAGTGATTGGATAAAAACTGGGTCCAGTCATCGGCACTTATGTTTGCGATACCGTGTCCTCTGCCTCCTAGTGGGCCTCTATTCACGAGAGACCAGAATAACTTTGTGTTGGACTTTTTGCTAGCATGGACTAACTTCAACCAAAACTGGCCTGACGCTGTTTGTTTGTCTCTGTGTACATATGACTTGAAAGCTTTTTGAGCTTGCTGATAGTGGTTGAATAAGAATGCGTCTCCTGGGCTTTTCCTGGCCCGGTGTAAGGCTGAATTTCTTTGGAATTTTAGCTTTTTAGTCGCAGATGAAATGCGAAGTTGTGGTGTATCTTGCCAGGTACAAGTTTTGGACGGAAATTCGTTAATTAATCTGTTTACAAGTGCTTCCCAACCATCGATGATGGGTACGTCTTTTTCACTTAGTAAACATAGAAATTCACTACATATCTCCATAACGGGGGAGACGGAGCTGGACGTCCATTTCATTCTCCTTAGGTTCTCTGAGTGTCAGCCTGATAGCGTGTGTGCGATTGCCTGGTGGTGGGAAATGTTGGGTGATAAAGTTATTATTTGAGGTCGGTGGTCACTCTCCCCTTGTGCTGCGATGTGATGGCACTCGATTAAGGGGAGCATTTCACTGTTTCCTAATGTAAAGTCCAGAAATGAGTGGGTTTGGCCGTTTGTTCTAGTCCAGGCCGGAGGAGTGTCTATGGGTGAGCGACCGTTTATTACAATGTAGCCTATTCTGCTGAATTGGAGGACAGCATATCCGCCCAATTTGGAAGGTCTAAGTCCTAATGGTAATGTTTGTGTAGCAAGATGTGGGGGAACCACTGGGAAGATGATCCCTAAGTCCTCGAACGGGTTGTGGAAGAGGTTTGTATTAAAATCTCCAGAAATTAAACCGGGTGTACTGCCGTGTGCGCTTAAGATGTTGCATAAAATTTCAGTCAGGCGGTCCAGTTTGAATTTTTTCTCAGTGGTGCACGAAGAGATGTAAACATTTAGTACAAGTAACTGGCTATCTGAAGTAGGACTTTCAACCACGATGCCAGCAACCCAGTCAACTTCAAATTTTAGCTATTTAATGCGTGCAGACAATCTAGTAGATGCATAGATTGAAAGTCCGCCACGCAGTCTGCCGTACTTGCTCTGTCTTGTAGCGGGCGACGTGAATTCTAGGTACCCTTCGATTGGGATGCTGGTTGCTAGCCAAGTTTCCTGGAGAAGAATAATGTCGTGTTTTTTTAAAAATCCTAGTGTGTCTGGAGATTGGGAATTCGACAGAAGACCGTTAATATTCCAGGAGCAAATTATTAAACCATGTTCGGTATTATTTCAATCGATCCGATTCCGGGATAGGGCTGCTGGGAGCCATGACCAGTCTGCACTTCGGGTAGCTTGCAGTTCGGCACTGCGCTCAACGTTGCCGACTGGAGAGCGGCTTCTGGCTGACTTTAAAACAGAGAAAGGAGCAGGACTTATACTAGAAGCTGGAGCCTGGATGGGTGCGACTATTGAAGGGTAGCGGGGAACACAAGGCGTTGCTATAATTATTCCCCAGTTTTTTAATTGGTCGGCTTTTGATTGAACCAGCTTCCTTATGGCGGTGGATGCTAGTGTAATTAGAGTCGATTCTCCTGCTTGGAAGCCATTACTAGGTTTAAATTTGATGGCGATTATGTCTTTTGATTCCAAAGTACACAAATCCGGGTTCGATTTGAAAACCCTGATTATGTTCCCACGGTTTAAGATGTCATGCGGGCCTTGGGAGACATACTCAGGTGTTAACAGGTGTTAACAGCAATTTGGTCTCGTTGCTGTCGGTGGCTAGATTGTGGGTTTCGGCAGTTGAGCGCTCAGTTGGCTTAAACTTTACATCTGATGTTCGTTGAGGGATGGATATAACGGGCAAGGGAGGGGCTTGCTTGCTGTCTTGATTAGTTGGTGCTGAAGTAAGAACTGTTTTGCGCATGAGCGCCAGAGGTGGTTGGCTAGGTGGGATTGGCGAGTACTGTAAATCCAAGCCTTTGCGGGGGTTAACTGCACGATGTGAGCCTGGACTGTTGATCATCACTTGAGGTGGGGAAGAAGCTTTAGTGGCGAGGGAAGGGTTTTGCAGAGGCGTGGTTGTGGCTGACGTGTTAACAATTGTCAGCTCCTCAAAGGCTTGTAGTTGACTGTTTCCAATGTTTCTGATTTTTCCCTGGGTAATTAGATGCAGAGAATGCCTTGAAGTTTGAAACGACTCTATTTCTGAAGAACTATTCACTTTTGGGGACGCTTTTTGAGGCGTTAGTGACTGGGCTACTTGCAACAAGCTGGTAGTGACGCTGAGCGCTGTGCTCGAGTCCTGTGCTGTCACAGGTTTTTTATTTGTGAAATAATTGCAGATTGTTTTTTTGGGCTCATCTGTGTGCCTATTACGGGATTTCCGGAGTCTTTTTTTTCCCCGTTTTGATAGCCGATGGATAGATTGCTGGGGGGGTGGGACGTCTGTAGTTGCGTCAGTAGTTGCATTGGAGACAGCTGTCACCTTAGTTGATGGTGAAAAATGGGCTGATCATTTATTGGTCGTATGCTCGAGCTCCGAGGCCTCGCCCTGCGCAGGAGCCAGGGACGAGGGGTCGGGGTGCCTGGATGCTGGAATCTTCTGGATTTCTGTTAGTACTGATGAAAGGAATTGGGGCAATGAGGATAGAGAGTCAATGATGGGAGAGCAACAGCATACTGATTGAACTAGTTTCACTTGAGATTGGGCTTTTGTTATCAGTGAATTTAGCGCCTCCAGTTTTCGATCAATCCCGGCGGTATACACAGCCAGGGTGTTTAAGAGGTCCACCTGCTAGTCCATTTTGTCTGATTGGTAAGTCAATGCTGACACTGTAGATTGAAGGTTTTGAAGTAGTTGTGACCAGAGCTCATTTAAGTCTGGTGGTGAAGAGCTTACAGTAGACCTTTTGGATTCTTTAATGAAAAAAGACAGGTCGAGAAGGGTATTGGGCACAATGTCGTGGCCCCCGCCTGAGTTGATCTTTTGTTGGCAACCGTTGACAGTAAATGATAAAGGGATTGGGGATGACATTGTAAGGTTGCTTAGTTGAGCGTTTGCCTTGTGGGATAAGGACTCTAATAGTTGCTACTGGATGGTCCTTAAAAGTTAGGAACTTGGTTGCTAAAGGAGAAAACTGGCTAGGGTTCTGAGCAGACTGAGGGGTTGGCGAGGTTACCTCACATCCAATGAGAGTTGGGGGGAAGCCAGTGCAACGGGAGAGTTATCGTATTGCAAGTCAAAGGAGAACTGGTCGAGAGCCTGGGGCGATGGGGGGGCCTCAGAAGCTTCTTTTGTTTGGAGGTCGGCCCTTGTTGGGAAGCCTGGTAACGATGAACTGAGGCCTGTCACGCCAGCAGACACATGGATCATGGGCTGAACCAGTGTTTGGTGCGAGGCTAGGGCTGAGGTAGTTGAAGTAGTTGAAGCAGAGGTCAAAGGGATGTCGAGTGAGCTTGATCTGCACTTAGAAGCAGGTACAGAGCTTCTAAAATAGTCCCTCAATGACACTTTTTTCAACGAGGAAGCTGCGGTAGTTGAAGATCTTGGTTTCGGATCTTCGAGGATCAGGCTTTCCTGGAGCGCACCTGCACCCCTAGTTGTTTGTTGGGCGAGGGCGCCATGAGGGAACTTAACTTGAGATGGAGACAGCTGGGATTGAAGCTCAGGAGCTGAGTCTAAGACAGTACCCGGTTGTGGTTGTGGTTTCGGTAATTTTGCAAGTGGGGATAGGGCCACTGCTGCAGCGTCAGAAGCACTCATCTTGAGGCTTTTTTTAGAAGAATTAGGTGGTGCTTTCCTGGTTCTCCCTGATCTCATCGCTGGACTTTTTTGGTGGGGGATGGGAAATAGCCCTGGAGCCTCAGACCCCCCTCACAGAAACCCCTACTGGCCGAGCAGCTCAGAAATGCTCAGAAAGCTCACCCAGGGATCGTAGCTCCGCGATGCAGCGTAAGGCGGGGAAGGCTTGAGAAGGTTGGTTGACTTGCCCCTCGGACAGCTCCTTCGACTCCTTGGACTCCTGTTCTCCCGTTCGTGGTGACTGCAGTAGCAGCGATGGCGGTGGCGATGGTGGTAGCTGCGGTGATTGCTGAGTGGCTGGAGTGGACAGCTGCTGAGGGGGCAGCTCCTTGGTGGTGACAACAGTAGCAGCGGTGGCGGTGACGGTAGCTACGGTGCGGTGATTTGCGGAGTGGCTGAAGTGAACAGCAGTGAACAGCAGCTGGTGGTAGCAGTGGGAGCAGGCCAGCAAGCGCAGGGGGAAAGCGGGGAAAAGTGGATGGAAGGCAAGTGGAGCACACAAGGCAGAATCGCAGGCTGCACCCGATCTAATCGGGCCGCCTCCGCAATCTGCCAGGGGCACGCACTCGCTGCAGCCCCGGCTAATGGCGGCCGCGGGAGCTCCGGTCCCAGCTCCGGCAGATCTCTGGAGAATCCACGCTCTCCACAAACGCCTAACCTTCCCCGCTGTCTGGGGTGTCTCCACGAAGGTACTAGCAGCGTCACGGTAGCTCTGCTTCTCGCCGCTCGCTCCACTGCTCGCTCCGCCGACCAGACACGCCTCTTCCTGTCAGCTGACAATCCAGTTCGTGGGGTCCGAATATCTGTATGGTGCGTATGATGAATATGTTACCACTGATGACTAGATTGTATATAGGCAGGGAGTCGTCAATGTAATTTGAACTTTGTATAAAGAAAACAAATTCTCTCTTTCTATGAACAAGAGATAGGATATATTCTTCTTGCTGATATTTGCCATGTCTATCTGATGTCTTTTAGATTAGAGTTCTTCTTTAATTCTTATAGTTGATACTAAAAGAGATTTATATAATTGTTTTTAAAGCCCTGATGAAGTCCATATGAGACGAAGCCCGTTGGCTGGGCTGATGCATGTATTCTTACACCTGACTGTGAAAATAAAAAGAAACAACTGAATACAAGAGCTTTCAACTCCTGTCTTCATATGTTTTTGAAATTATAAGAACTGAAAGATTCTAACTGTACTTTACAATTGAATTATAGAGATCTTTATGCTCCTTGATATCATCGCTCGTTCTTTTCGAAATTATAAGAATTGAAAGATTCTAACTGTACTTTACAATTGAATTATAGAGATCTTTATGCTCCTTGATATCATCGCTCGTTCTTTTCGAAATTCTAAGAATTGAAAGATTCTAACTGTACTTTACAATTGAATTATAGAGATCTTTATGCTCCTTGACATTATCGCTTGTATTGAAGTTGTCACCATAACATATTTAGTGTTAATCTTTCACTTGATGATGGTCTGCACACATGTGTAGAGGAAGGTGAAGTCAAGAGGCTGAATACTCAGCTTTCTCCCTTGGACGAAATAAGGACTATAATCCTAGAACATAAGACAATGTCTATGCTTTTGAGCTTGTGTTGTAGATAGGGGTTGTGTTTTTGATAGAGATGGAATACTCAAAATCTGCCATGCACCAGCAGAGTCTGAGATCCAGTTGTGCTCTGCACTGCTGTGAGGTACTTAGTGCTGCATAAGTTATACAGAGACTGCTAGTTGTGTATCAGAGTCAACCACAACCCAAGGAAGCTGATTTTTCACAGCCCTGCACTTGAGAAATAAAAGGAATGTAGCTGACATGTCTGACCCTGCCACGTGACTGTGGTTTGATGGGCCCCTTTTGTGAGTCCTTACAGCTTGAGCATGACGCTCCAAAGAAAAATAACTTAACAGGGACGAGCAAGGCGTGTGACCTTGTTGAAGCACTATGGCCCATGGTGCACTGTGAGCTCCACAACCCAAGCCACATCGCTAACCATGCACAAGTGCAAGATGATTGCAAGAATCGAGAGAAGGCATTACATCCCTGCAGAGCTGCCGCGATAACTTACAAAGCGTGTGCTGCAGTGGAAAACTATAGCCTGCTGCTTCCCAACACTCCAAAACCGCTTGTGAGTTAAAGAAGTGATTCAATCCTTTACCTTTCAAAACAGTGTTTATGCCTGCCGGGCTTTGCTCTTCAAGATGGATTCTGCTGAATTTGGCCATGCATAATCTACCTGGGGTCTTTTTAGGCCACCTTCTACAGGATCTTTTGCAGATACTCTGAATCTAGTTTTTCTAGTGCTGATGATGACTTAGGAAGTTCTTTCCAGAACGGTCGAAATATTGACTTCCTCAACTGGAGAAATGGAATGGCATCCATTCACTGGTTCACGTGCCAAAAAACAAACAAAACGTTTATACTTTAAGTATAATTACCCCCTCAGCATTTATTTCTATTAGTACTTCTATTCTTTATTGTTCCCTAATATTACCCCACCGGCACCCAAAACATGGGACTGAAATTCAGTGTTTTCTCTGTGAAAATATTATTTTGGTCTTAATATGTGAATAATTATGCAAAAAATAAGATAAACCACTGTTTTAGATATAATCTGTTTCCTTGGCAGAGTGAGCATTGAGAAGTGCATGCCCTTCATGCCAAAGCCGCCACCCACAAGAGAACTGTACAACTCCCAACCCTGGCTTTAACGAACAAATACTGCACTTGGTTACAGGTGCATGGGATTGCTGAATCCTGTTTTTATGTGCATGGTTTCTCTGCTGCACACAACAGAATTGCAGAATAATTGCAGAATAATTTCCACGTTAGGCAGAAGTATTAGCAATGTCATGGCACATATTAAATTTACTGAGCAAATCATCTTAATAGAAAAGTCATATTTTTTCCCAACAGAATAACACTGCTCAGACATTATGTTTATTGCGGTGATATATGTGGTCGTTAAGCTAGACGTTCTACCCATTACCGCAAGATGCAGGGAGGCAGGATGCTGAAAGTTATAGCTACAGGACTGTGCATGGTTAACTGATGACATCTTGCGAGTAGGAGAATCAGCAAACGCTTGTTATAGGAAACAACTGGCAGGCAAATGCCAGAAGGAGGCTGTTGTCCAAAGTGCTGAGGGTTACACCGTGCTTCTGCTGTGTGAAAAAAGGAGTCAGCAGGGTTTGCAGGAATGGGACTTGGCAACAGGAAGTGCAGTAACCGAGTGCAGTACAACAAGGGCTCAGCACAAGCATGGCGCTGCAATACTTACAGCCAAAATACTATGAAAGTGGGTGACGCTTAAAAACTCTGAGGTGCTAAGACTTGGGCTGCAGGTGGCTTTGTAGGCTAGAAACAACATGGTTGATCGTGCCCTGTGCTGCACTCAGGTTAGGACACTTCTCACAGGACACAAGGATGGAGGCTCTTGACAGCAAGTGGTCATTTACAAGACATGTGCATTGAAAAATTATAAACAGCCATGAAAGTATACTATGAGATAACATTCCATTACGTCCCTTGGCTCCCTGAACTTGGACTAGAACCAGCTTCAGATCCATATGGTAGCTTCACTGCTTTCAGGTGGCCAGTATAAATGCTGAGGTGCCCTAGACATTCCATTGACTTGGACCACTTTCTGTCTCTCCTGCAACCCCCCTCCCCCTCTTCAGTTCCTTGGTATTCCAAGTATACTTCTGGGTGTTGTCTTTTTGTGTGTATTGGAACGAGGAATGTAGTATTCGATGGAAAAGAGGTCAATGGTGGCATAATACTGGAAAAACACTAAATGAATACTGCAGCTTGAGGAGCCTTATCGCTCCTCAGGACCAAAGCAAATTATGGATTTTTTTCAAAGATCCCAGGGCAAACTAAGATAAGGACAAAGACATCGGTGAACCAGCATCTCAGCTCTGTCGCCGGAGGCAACAGGAAAGGTCTGGGGATTGTGGCTGCCACACCTACAACAGTGCCAGAATGTGGGTCTTTCGCTACCATATTTGCACCTCCTGCTCGAGTTGATGCCGACACTACCCCAGACTCCTACCATGCTTCCTAACATGTAATCTGAATTGGAAGAGCTAAGTGAGGGAAACCAGGCTAGAGCCACACTTTTCCTCAGACAGGCACAGAGAGTGTAATTGCCAATATCCAGGCGAATCTAACTGTTGAAAATCATGCAAGCTCGCTACCTTTTTTACCCAAAACTACTAGAACTGTACTTTGACACTATTTTTAGAACGGTATTACAGCCATGATCACAGATCATCCAAAAGGAACATTCCATCAACTCAATACCTTCTATGCTGGGTAGAAGGGCAGCAATGAACCCGCACCAAACACTGCCCGAGCAACAGCAAGGAAACTAGGCGTACCTCGCAGCATGGCATCTATGCTCCAGAAAACAGCCAAAATGTAGTTATAACGATGTTGATAGCCTCGTGTGTGAGGTCTATCCTCTAGAAAACAGCCTTGATGGTGGTGATCCAGCGGGTTACTAGCAACGAGCATTCATACACCAGATACTCACTTGGGCCCATACATTCATACTACGCTAGCAATTTCCGCTGGTGGGTCAGTTGTACTCTTTATCAAAATCCCTGCTACCAATTACTTTTCTGATTGAAGAGTAATGACTTACCAATGGATCCTTTGCTAATTGGGAAGTTTAAAATGAGTGACATTCATTACAATTCATAATCTTGAAATAATCACTTAGTCAAGAAGTTTTAAAATGTTTATCTAAAGATTTAGCAGAGTAAAGTACAGAATTGCACGATACTTAATTGTATATCAAGGATGAAGCATAGTAAATCAATTATCGATTAATGACGGTCCCTCAGAAAGGAGAGGATAGAGACAGCAGCGCAACTAAAGGTTGCATTTATATTTACCTAAAGTGCGAGAACCAAACCCCTTGGTCAAGGAGTTGGAAAAGATTAGGACCCAGGAAAGATGAAGAGCAAGACCTCCTCCAGGTTCAGGGCAGGACCGGTGACCTCTCTACCAACGACGCCTGCGTCGTTCCCTCTCTGATACTCCGCTTCTCCTCGATTCTCCAGTGCCTTCCTTCTAATGGACTCCGCCGCCCCTCCTCAGGACCTCTCTGGACAGCGATTCAGTCTGCAATCGATCAGCTTGTCGGTCTGGAGCTAATGGCTATGCCTATCTAATTAGCTAATTCTATATCTATTATACCCTTCTACGCCCATGTACCTCCCATTAATGTTGCAAAAATATGGGCCCACTACTTCTGATTGGACAGGGACAGGGGGTTGATCCTCACACCATATTGATTTAGTTCAATTTCCTAAAGCCCATTGTTTTAAAAATACCGCCCATCACAGTTAATACATTTGCTTTATTTCCCACCCGTCTCACGACAAAGTTTATACATTGTTCATATACATTATTGCTTTTTCAGTTGGGACATCATGGGTACAGCAGTGTTGGCCATCAGGTCACAGCCTTGGACGTCGTCCAGGTTGACTTCATCCCTTTCTCTGGGCAGCCGTGTAGGACGCATGCGCAGAACCATTGTCTCTCGAGCTTCAGTTCACCAACCCCAGGCCCATTTTACGAACTAATAAAAGCCAAAGAAGAAAATATTAAAATCACAAATAAATTGTTTCACTGTATTCCCACTCTTTCTACTCTATTCCCATTTACTTATAAATTCTATCCCGCTTTAATAGCGTTTAGAATACCACAGTTAATTGCAACATGAGAGCAAGCTGTAGCACGTGAAAACATTAGGCAGCCATTTTAATACACACTGCGCAGAAGCAAGAGTTTCCCACCAAGCAAAGAAAGACGTCATACCACGTGATATGGTTGACACATGCGCAATAAAGATTCCCGCGCTTTAGCGGCCATTTTAGAACAGACAAGCGTTATTTGTTAGTTTAAACACATAAGCAAGCTTCCTCTCTACTTATGTTCGTGTATGCAACAGTTAGTATGAACAAAGTTTAATAAATTAATACTGTGAGGAGATTGCCTCCGAGCAAGTCTCATTTGTGAGTCCTTGCTCCATCAATCCCCTCTCTGATGGCGTTTCTGAGCCATCAAATACTACCCACAACCAGATGCCAACTTTTAGCATAAAATGGTTTCCTTTTCATTTTTACACTTTCTATTTTTCACATCCCCTTTCAGTTTCTTGTATAATTCACTTCTCAAATCTTCAAGTTCAATTTCGTCAAACTTTCTCTTCTTTCCTTTTCCTGTCACATTATACGATTCATTCTTTCTACAACATTTGCACCATATTATTATTGACAGTACTATTATCGCTATCCCTGCTAAGGGTACTAATATTTGATCTATAAGTCCTTTCCCTACATTAGTAAACCAGGTACCAATTGACGCAATACTACTTGTCAATCTTTCCCATACACTATCAACTTCCAGTGGTTTTAATTCCTTCTCAAGTTTCGTTATATTCTGTATGTATGTTCCAATTTCTGCACTTTTATCAGGTATGTAAGTGCAACAGTGTTTCGTCTTCAATAATTTACAGACTCCGCCCTCTTTTGCCAATATAATATCAAGAGCAAGTCGATTTTGCATAACCATAGACTTAATCGCAACCATCTCCGCATTAATCATTAGAAATCCTCCTGCAGTGTCAGTTGATAATCGATCAACCACTGTAGATAATTTACATATTTTCCTTGAGTTCAGTATTATTCCCACTGAAGGTATCAATGCACCAAATATATCCCCTACTATTTCAGAAAAACTAGCTCTTTTACTACGTGTTAATTCTCCATCATTTTCATTGCTCCCAGTGTTTCTTTTTACGTGGTATATTTTTGGAAATACTATTCCAAAATAACAACTTCCATACCACCGTGCAGGAAGCCTAAAGTAAGCCTTATTCCCACACACATAATAGATTCCAGGAAAAACTGAATCTGTTCCTCCTTTTAGTCCCCAACCTCCAAGAATTAAGAAATTGTGTTCACACTCACTGGTACCGATGAAAACATTGTTATACTCAGTCTTTAACCTATGTAGACAAATTTTCCCTGTTTTTACAAAATCCAGAGCCATAGCAGCTTGAGCCTTGCCAGGTGTGTAACTACCCTCTTTCTCAGCCCAAGGTGGCAAATGAGCCTTATGCTCAGAAGCTTTCTTTTGAAAATCTTGTCTTCTATCTTCTACTAATTTCAAAAATATCTTTTCTTCTTCATGTAACGAGCATGTTAGATTGCTTCTATGTGCATGTGTTATATCTATCGATTTCATTGTTAAGAAAAATTCTCCCATAAACTGGGCATCTTGACTACTAAGCACTGGATTCATATTCTTTCGAATGGGAACCTCAGAAAATATCACATCTATATTTGAATAATAATACTGAAGTCTCCCTGTTCTATAAAATAAACTAGTCAATACACTACATGATATGCCATAGGTTAATGGCAAGTGATGATATGTTAACCCTTCTGCTACTGATTCTGGTAACTTCATACAGACATAACAATTACTAACTTCCTTGGTATCTACATATTGAAACAATAATTTTGTAAAACATTCAAACTAGTGTCGTTATCGGTTATTTCATGATGAAATTCTGATTCATCTTCTGCCTCTAATTTTACTCTATCACCCTTTAAGTTATCTATCCTTCCCTTCGTTTCGTTGTTAATCTTCTTATTCGTAATCATAAGGTAAGGAATTGCTACGATCAGAACTAACCAAACTATAAGCACCATCACCAAACTACATATGCATATTGCACAGCATCTTTTACAACATTTCTGTTTTGATCTCCCAGTAACTCTATCGTCAGACATTTTGACAAGGAAGATTGCTCTTCTTGTCTATTTTCAATTTTTCTTTACGCAACTATTTCACGTTATCAAGCTGGTCTTGTTTCTTTCTCATACGTCAGTTCTGCACTGGTTCCTTCGTCACCACTTTCACTTGACTCTGAGCTCTCGTAATCTTCAAGGATGATATAAGTCCAATCAGGACCCTTAAATTTGTTGTTCACAAGTTTCAGTCTTTTACTTCTTCTTTTCTCAGTTCTGCTTTCTTGTCCCGTTTGGCTTGTTATTTCGTTTACTTGTTCTGGATCTTCACTTCTGGTTGTTATGTGATATTTTACTCTTTTAATGACACTAGGCCAATGATCACCTTTTCTTGTTTTCTTGGTTTGCACTGTCTCTTTATTTTTCTTCAGAAATTCTTTTATTTTCAGGTTGTGTTACAATCTGGTTTTTCTCAATTACAGTTTCTTTTATCTGTTCTTTTTCAGGTCTGATCGGTGTCTCTTCAGCAGCTCCGCTGTGAGTTCCTAATAACTGACCTTGTTCAGGATTTACGTCTTCATGTTCAAGATTTTCGAGATCTTCTGTTTGAATGTATTTCCCTTGATCTAACTGGTTCTGATCGGGGCTTATTGCACTTTGTACTTCTGCAGCCTGACCGCGTTCTTCTAGACCTGTCTGTCCCTGCTCAAAATCTGTTGGTTCGTCATTAATTTGAGCCCAGTTTCCTCTCCCTATCTGGTCCTGCTCAGGTTCTCTTATTGTGTCCTCTTCTTCTTCCTGAGCTGCTTCTTCTTCACCTATCTGATCTTCTTCAATTTCTTCTAAATTTGCTTGACTTCTTGTTTTGTGGTAAACTTCAGGAATTTCCACCACTGGTATCCAGTCCTGACTTGTGCTCGGTTGTTCTTCTTCAGCTTCCCTCGAATCTTGTTCCTGAGATTCTTCAGCTGGGCAACCTTCAGCTTCCTCAGTGATCGATACTATCTGAGGATTTTCTTCTTCAGGATCTGGTACTCTTTTGGTGTGGCTTACATGAATCCAATTAGGAAATCCTGTACACTTTACTGCTGTGTTTGTAACCAGTATGACCTGACAAGGTTCGCCCCACCTAGGTGATAGACACGTTTCTCTGGTGTGATTCTTCACTACCACCCAGTCACCGGGATTCAGATCATGTTCTTGTTCAGGCTGCCTGGAAACTGGGTCTTCTCCAACCTGGTGAGAGACAGAACGCACTAGGTCAGCCAATCCTTTGCAATAATCCAGAACCATATCATCAGATATATTCAGCAGTTTATTTGTAGGAACATGTGCTTGTCTCATTGCTCTTCCCATCATTATCTTGTGTGGACTCAATCCGGTATTTCTATCAGGAATGCTTCTGAGTCCCATTAAAACAAGTGGCAATGCATCCGGCCAATCTAATGATGTTGATGCACACATTTTTCCCAGTCTGGATTTTATTGTGCCATTCAATTGTTCAACCACTCCAGAAGCCTCTGGACGATATGCACAGTGCAATTTTTGCTCAATTTGGAATGCTTCACAGATTATCTTAATCACTTCACTGTTAAAGTGCTTTCCTCTATCTGATTCCAAAGTAACGTGGAAACCAAATCTAGGAATGAGTTCTCGTAGCAACAACTTTGCGACTGTAATACTGTCATTCCTCCTGGTAGGGTAAGCCTCCACCCACTTTGAAAACAGACACACTATGACAAGTACATATTTCAGCCCTCTACATGGTGGTAACTGAATGAAATCAAGTTGCAATCTTATAAATGGACCCTCCGCCTTTCCAATTTTTCCAAACCCAATTATTGTTTTTCTTCCTGGATTATGCATTTGGCAGGTTAAACATCTCTGGCAAAGACT
The DNA here is from genome assembly GCA_963921515.1 of Calotriton arnoldi. Classification (NCBI taxonomy): domain Eukaryota; kingdom Metazoa; phylum Chordata; class Amphibia; order Caudata; family Salamandridae; genus Calotriton; species Calotriton arnoldi. Next base: position 1,302,893 of record CAWUFW010004382.1, on the reverse strand, counting down.
CTCTGCTACGGCCCTAAACCTTGGATTATACCAATTTTGTCTAAAGAGCCTAATCATTGCATCTCTCCCTACGTGTGTGTCTCCATGATACATCCTGGCCATTTGTGAAAGCAGACAGTCAGGCATGACTGGTCTGCCATCGGCATAAATCCATACATTGTCGTCTGCCCTTTGAGAACATCCCATTTTAATCCATGTACTTCTTTCACTCTCATCAGCATCATCTTGCAATCGTTTTACATCATTCCATGTTTCAGGAGGTGCATACAGCATAAGTTGGCAGCTGATTCCCATTCTTTCCACCCTTTTATTTACTGACAATCTATTTTTGGCGCAATGTTGAGCCACAAGATTTGCGTATCTGTTGCATGCTACCACCCAGTCATCTCCTGACTGGTGTGCGGCACATTTCACCACAGCCAATTGTTTTGGTGATTGTATTGCTTCCAATAGTTCTTTTACGAACTGTCCATTTTTAATGGGGGATCCTGAAGAAGTCATGAAATCCCTCTGCATCCATAGTTGGCCAAAATCATGCACAACCCCGTAACCATATTGGCTATCTGTAAATATAGTTACATTTTGATTCCTCCCAATTTTGCAGGCTTTTATTAACGCAATCAATTCAGCTACTTGTGCAGATTTTACTCCTGGTAAATAGGATGCTTCGACTATTCCAGTCAATTCACACACTGCATATGCTGCAGTTAGTTTACCATCTTCATGCCTTTGGCACGAACCATCAACAAACAGCTCCCTGTCTGGCTTCCTGAGGGGCAGTTCCTGAATATCAAGACGTGGTTTCGTGCATAACTCTGTGACTTGTAAACAATCATGTTCCTCTTCGTCATCTTTAACTTCTTCATGATATGGGTCTGGTAGTAAGGTAGCGGGATTTACTATTGTGCACCTTACAATGGTCACATTTTCAGCACCCAATATTATTCTTTCATATTTAGTCAGCCGACTAGGAGTAAGATGCTGAGTTCGGGTTCTTGTCAACAGAATCACAACCGAATGTGGAACAAACACTTCTACAGGGTGTCCCATTACAATTGACTCACTTTGTTCAATGCTTAAACAGGTAGCCGCCACTGCTTTTAAGCAGCCTGGCAACGCGGCTGCCATTGGGTCCAATGTAGCAGAAAAATATGCTATAGGCCGTCTGTCCAAACCATGTCTCCGAGTTAGGACTGAAAGTGCACAATTTTCTCGCTCATGACAGAATAATGCAAATTTTCTCTTATAATCAGGCATGCCTAGGGCAGGTGCTGCACACAGAGCATTTCTTAATTTTACAAAAGCTCCTACGCTCTCATCATCCCATTCAACTGGGTCCTTTGCCTTCTTTTTCGTCATTTGAATTAAGGGCTTTGCTAACAGAGAAAATCCTAGTATCCATTGTCGACAATAACCTACTATTCCAAGGAACATTCTCACCTCTCTTTGGGAGACAGGCATTTGAATTTTCTTGATTAGTTTTACTCTTTCAGAGGTTATTCTTCTTTTTCCCCCTCTCAATCTGGTGTCCTAGATATTTGACTGCTGTTGTACAAAACTGTAACTTTTCAGGTGAAACCTTATGTCCTTCTTCAGCTAAATGATTTAATAGTGCAATAGAGTCAACAATACAGTCCTCTCTGGTGTTAGATGCCACCAGTAAGTCGTCTATATACTGCACTAAGACTGAGCTTCCTGGCATCACTAGTTTCTCTAAGCACTTTTTCAATATCTGATTGAAGATGGAAGGACTTTCCGTGTACCCCTGAGGAACACGATTCCATACATAGACTTTGTTCTCAAATTTAAATGAAAAAAGATACTGGCTATCTGGGTGCAAGGGTATTGAAAAGAACGCTTGGCATAAATCAATCACAGTAAACCATCCTGCACTCCAAGGAATCTGGTATAGAATTACGGCAGGATTGGGCACTATGGGACAACAGGGTTCCACGATCTTATTTATTTTGCTCAGGTCTTGAACAATCCTATACTTTCCACTAGGTTTCTTCAAACCCATGATTGGTGAGTTACAAGGGCTACTCATTACCTCTTTTAATATTCCCTGTTTTACCATTCTGTTTATTTCTTCAATGACTCCTGCTTTTACTTCTGCACTCATTTTGTACTGTCTGGTATTTGGGAAAATTGCACCTTCTTTTACAGTAATTTTAACTGGGTCTATTTTGGCCATAAGTCCTACTTCCTTTCCCGTGAAATCCCATACTATGGGATTTACTGTAGTTTTTAATTCTTCTGGCAACACGTCTTTGGTAATCAAAGAGAACATCTCATCTACTTCTGTACCTTGCTTTGCAATCATAAATTTATATACATGGTCTTCATCTGGGGTCTGAATTGCCACACCATCCGGCGTGCAGAAAATTGTGCAGTTCATTTTACACAACAAATCTCTGCCCAATAAGTTTACTGGACTAGAATCACACACTACAAATTGATGCATTTCTCTAAAATTTCCAATTCTAACTTCCATTGGTTCGGTAAGAGGTGTTCTAATCTTTCGATTAGCTACCTCCACTACTTGGATAGCTTCTCCAGAGAGAGGAAGGTCTGGGATATCTGCTGTTCTCACAGTAGACCTGGTAGCACCAGTGTCCAAAAGGAAGGTAATATCAGTACCCTTCACATTCCCTTCAACATATGGACCTGACTGATCTACCGGTAAGGACGCGCCAAGTACGCACTCCTTCTCCCCCTCTCCTAGGCACCGTCATTGACTATAGGGACAGAAGTCGTCCTGTAAAAGAAATTGTGAGGTTACATAATCATTCTTACCACTTCCTCCTTGATATCCGACGTCTGTACCGTGCTTTGCTCTGCTTACATTACCCTGTATAGGTGCAGGTGGCAACTGACTCTGAGGATTTACACCCTGCTGTGAGTCATTCTGCGTCTGTGGATTTAAATTTTGATTTGGGCCATTATTATTCCGAATCTTTTTACATTCATCCTTCCAATGCCCCAATTTTCCTCAACCATGACAAGGAAATTTCTTTTTTAGCCACTTCTCTGCTCATTTGTCCTCTCATTTTTCCACCATTCCCAGTGTCACCATTCGTTCCAGAATCCTTTCCCTGATTCTCACTTGGATTATCCAAATTAATTCCCTGTTTCTCTGCCATTTTTACCTGAGCCCACATTACCTTCTCCTGCAATTTCTTGTGCCTATCCTCAATGTCATCTCCACAATATTTGGCATATTTCAAGATTTCATCGATCGGTTTCCCCTGCCAGCACAACATGTGCTGCTTAATCATCTGACAAATCTCTGGCTTCAGACCGTAAACAAATCGGTAGACAAACTGACTCATGTTTTTATCTCCAATATCCTCAAATCCACTATACTGATTGAATACCTGTAATAAACGTTCATAGTAGGCGTGTACCGATTCACTGGCTTCTTGGGTAGTTCTGTCTATTTTCACCCAATTCTTTTGGTGGTATTTTCCCTTTCAGGTAAGTTATTACCTGCTGATACTTTTTCATGACATCACTTGACAGGGCACCTGTCTTTGGATCTCTTCGCTGGGCCAATCAACTGTGATTTTACAGTCTGTCCATAAATCGGCAGGTACCACTATGTCAAACAAACCATCCAAATATTTCAACAATACCTTTGACACCTTCACAAACCTCTCAACCTGCTTGTACCATTCAATTGGTTTTTCTCTCAAATTTGGGAAATCATTCGTAAAGGACAAAATATCCTGTCTGCTCCATGGGACATGTACATATCCCCCTCCTGGAACTTCTCGCATCGGGTACATTTGATCTGCTTTCCCTGTTTCCTTCATTAAATATTCTGAAGTTGTTCTACTGTATCGTGCCTCTTCCTTTTTCTTTGTCCATCTAACTTTCCATTTATCTAGGTCTCCCCATTTCTGCAAGACTGTCATTAATTCCTTTATTTGTAATTTTCTTCCAGAGGCATTCATGTTTTCTAAATCCTTGTCTGAAAAATCTGCTCTATAGGGTTTCTGTAGCACTTTTGACTTCCCTATTTCAATACCCATCTGCAGAGCTAAATCTGATAATTTCTCATGGAATATCTTTACATTTCTTGTGATACTTCTGCACACGAACAATAGTTCTTCTTCATCGTAAGTATTTAGGCGATCTACCCCTACATTTCCTGCTATTATTTCTTCTAATTCGACTTTTAGTTTATAAATGTCCATGATCTTTGGGGGTGAAATCTGTCTGTCTGATCCTTGTGCCCACCTTTCTAAGTCTTCTGGAGTAACTACTGTGGCACTTTTGGTTCCTGATGAGGTTATTATGTGTACATCTTTCGAGCAACCAGGTGTAGCTCTTCTGGGGGTACTATTTGCAGATTCTCGAATGGGCAAGTCCATTAATGAAATCATAGATTCACAATTACTAAAGTGATACTCAACCATTACTACTGCTTCAGGTTTAGGAACATTAACAGGAGTAGGCGTAACTAGAGGTTTGGGATAATTTACCTTGTTGCCATATAAGGGAACTACTGGACCAATGGTTACAGGTATGGTCAGGGAATCAGGGTGTACATTTAATTGTGTTATTTTCTGTATTAATTCTGCTCTGTTTTTATCTATGGCTTCCTTTTCTTTATCGTGAAGTACCCTACTAGCTGGGGAATCATGCAATACTTGTGGTACCAATGGTGTCCTTAACAGTGGTGCACTTGGGGTGCATCCACTTGTCCCTTCCTGATATGGTGGCGGGTTCTTTAATATCTCTTCCATAAATTCATCTTCGGAATCTCCAAATCTAGTCAAGTGTTTTGTCTTTTCTGTGCATTTGCTCCCTAACGGTTCTTCTGCCATTAATATTGGATACAGACCTTCTGTAAGCATTGCTCTTCTCCACTGTTTCATCTGACCATCCCTTGACTCATTTTGATACCTAGGGAAAAATCCCCGATAACCCCTACTACTTCTGGATCGGTCACGTTCAAATGTCTCAGTTTCCCACTCCTCTAAGGCTTCGTATTGAGTTAATCTAGGTCTGGGTTCTAAGTCATTCATCCTCAATCTCAAATTTTGAAGAATTCTCCCATTGAAAGTACCATTCTCAGGAAACGCTAATATTCCGTCATTTTTGGTATATTCTATCCAATTTTCTATCCATACGCAAGTATGATAACCTCTCTCCATCATCATAAATGAAGCGGGTGTTTTAGCCGGTGGAATGATAATTCCTTCCCTAGTTTTGATTGGTTTATCCTTTTTAAAATAATTCTTAATCTTTTGTAGAACTGACATTTTTCTCTTCTCTCCGTACATTTTGGGTAAATCTCGATGTATGAAATTATATTCTGCAAAGCCTAGGACTCTCCTATCTGGACGAATTCCTATTAAAGTTGGATCACGTTTTAACATCCAATCTCCACTATCCACTAGGATTTCAGCTTCTATGGTAACAACCAATCAAATGCCTGCTAACTTTTGTCTCTGAACCAATCCTAGCGCGGCTTTTCTGTGACGTTTGTCTGCCAACCCCTCCTTTACAATCTACACTTTTCTGTCCCTCGCTGTTTCGACCAATCCCAGCGCGGCACTTGTGACATTAGTATTACTCCTGACTACTGACCCCTCCTTTACAAGAGTCTTTCCACGCCCGCTGTTTCATCCAATCCCAGTTCGGCGCTTTGTGACGTCAGTTCCCTCTCCGGTAACTGACCCTCCCTTTACAAAAATCGTACGCAAAACTTTATTTTCTCTACGATTTTAATTAAGATTCAGTAACAACATAAAGCATTCGCTATCGTGCCAGTTTCTCTAGAATTGAAAAAGATAGTTTCGTCCACACTTAGTAAAACCTTTCTGTTTACTAAACATACACTACGAGTAAAACCCTTCCGTTTACTCTTCACTCGAGCATCAAAATACCTGTTACTTCTTCAATGTTACCCTTTCTAGGTGATATAACATCAAAATTTCACCAGCATATTCCTTTGCTATTACTCATACGCATAGAATCCCTAACAAGTACTGATAGCCCTACCTAACTTTTCAGTACTATTTCTGCCTGGCAGATAACCTCACTGCAGTATGGTTTCCACTTACCATCCGCTATTCAATGTCCCCGGGGATTTCTGGACAACATAAAACAAACTTTAAACAATAACGGATGTTAGTTCATATAAGTACAATTCTCATTACCTAATTAACAAAGCACAACCATCCTCTGATAACCAGAAAACTGATCCACCGGATTACTAGCAACGAGCATTCATACACCAGATACTCACTTGGGCCCATACATTCATACTACGCTAGCAATTTCCGCTGGTGGGTCAGTTGTACTCTTTATCAAAATCCCTGCTACCAATTACTTTTCTGATTGAAGAGTAATGACTTACCAATGGATCCTTTGCTAATTGGGAAGTTTAAAATGAGTGACATTCATTACAATTCATAATCTTGAAATAATCACTGAGTCAAGAAGTTTTAAAATGTTTATCTAAAGATTTAGCCGAGTAAAGTACAGAATTGCACGATACTTAATTGTATATCAAGGATGAAGCATAGTAAATCAATTATCGATTAATGACGGTCCCTCAGAAAGGAGAGGATAGAGACAGCAGCGCAACTAAAGGTTGCATTTATATTTACCTAAAGTGCGAGAACCAAACCCCTTGGTCAAGGAGTTGGAAAAGATTAGGACCCAGGAAAGATGAAGAGCAAGACCTCCTCCAGGTTCAGGGCAGGACCGGTGACCTCTCTACCAACGATGCCTGCGTCGTTCCCCTCTCTGATACTCCGCTTCTCCTCGATTCTCCCGTGCCTTCCTTCTAATGGACTTCGCCGCCCCCTCCTCAGGACCTCTCTGGACAGCGATTCAGTCTGCAATCGATCAGCTTGTCGGTCTGGAGCTAATGGCTATGCCTATCTAATTAGCTAATTCTATATCTATTATACCCTTCTACGCCCATGTACCTCCCATTAATGTTGCAAAAATATGGGCCCACTACTTCTGATTGGACAGGGACAGGGCGTTGATCCTCACACCATATTGATTTAGTTCAATTTCCTAAAGCCCATTGTTTTAAAAATACCGCCCATCACAGTTAATGCATTTGCTTTATTTCCCACCCGTCTCACGACAAAGTTTATACATTGTTCATATACATTGTTGCTTTTTCAGTTGGGAAATCATGGGTACAGCAGTGTTGGCCATCAGGTCACGGCCTTGGACGTCGTCCAGGTTGACTTCATCCCTTTCTCTGGGCAGCCGTGTAGGACGCATGCGCAGAACCATTGTCTCTCGAGCTTCAGTTCACCAACCCCAGGCCCATTTTACGAACTAATAAAAGCCAAAGAAGAAAATATTAAAATCACAAATAAATTGTTTCACTGTATTCCCACTCTTTCTACTCTATTCCCATTTACTTATAAATTCTATCCCGCATTAATAGCGTTTAGAATACCACAGTTAATTGCAACATGAGAGCAAGCTGTAGCACGTGAAAACATTAGGCAGCCATTTTAATACACACTGCGCAGAAGCAAGAGTTTCCCACCAAGCAAAGAAAGACGTCATACCACGTGATATGGTTGACACATGCGCAATAAAGATTCCTGCGCTTTAGCGGCCATTTTAGAACAGACGAGCGTTATTTGTTAGTTTAAACACATAAGCAAGCTTCCTCTCTACTTATGCTCGTGTATGCAATAGTTAGTATGAACAATACAAAGTTTAATAAATTAATACTGTGAGGAGATTGCCTCAGAGCAAGTCTCATTTGTGAGTCCTTGCTCCATCAGTGGGGTCCACCTCCCTCGCAACTACATACTGTTAACTTCTCAGGCACCAATGATTCGAAACTCCCTTTCATTCTCTTCGCCCCTGCACAGGCTTCTCCAACTGCCCTCCTGCCATTTTTCCTACCCACTTCACCACCCCTCTTTTACCCATTTATGGAGGCTGCCTGTGTTAATACTGAAGGCACCACACGACGAGCTGACTGAGTGAGTGGTGTGAGGCAGCACAAAGCACTGCTGGGATGTACACTCTATGCACACAGTGGTGGGGGCGGCAGACTGGGGCTGCGTGGAAGTCAGGATGTCCTGCACTTACCTGTAGCTATGTGCCGGTCGCAGAGCAGCGGCAAGTAGAGCCCCTGGCTGCAGCTAAGTTTGCACGGGATGCTGGCGGGTTATTAGTGTATATCGACCTGGTCGGTTCAACCACAATAATTAAGAAACATGGCGCTGTGGAGTAATAAAGCAGAGTGTATTTAAGCTCAACTCTGTACCTTAAATTCAAGGGGAAAGCGGCGCTGTTGAAAAAGAAATAAATGCGCCCGGCCAAAAGTGAAAGCAGCAGTATTACTAAAAAATAAATAAAGGCGCTGTGCCAAAAGTGAAAGCGGCGGTAATATTAAATAAAGTGAAAGTGGCGGTGAATGTTGCAGGAAAGCATGTCGTGCCTGCAGTAGGAGAAACTCATTAAAGAACGTAGTGCTTATGGACTAAATAACACGTACCCTGTAACAACAGAAGTAAAGGGGCCAGTAGCCATGGGAGGTTACAAATGAAGACATGGCCGTACTAAGGAGGGACTAACAAGACTATTACAGAATCAGAAGCCAGCATTTACGAAGGACAAAGACACAAGCCAATGAGAAATATGGGCGGAGATTGGGCGGGGCTTCTCTTCCATACTCCACTACAGCAGCTCGCCAGTTACACATTTCTATTTTTCTATTGCACAAAAAATGATGTGTTTATTGAAGGAGGAAAATATAATGCAATATTATTTATACCTCATACTCATGATTAATAGTTTCCCTATATATACCTTAAGCATAAAAGGTATTGGAAAATTACAGAAAAACGCACCAAAAAATCAAAAAAACGTTACTGGTTTTGTTCACCTGTAGTTCTTTATGTAGATCAATGTGAACAATGTAATTGACGTAAGTTGTTTCTTAGCATTGTTAATGCATTTTGATTAACATCACTTGTAAGGCACTATAACTCACTACAGCATATTGGTGAGATTTTTATTCAAAAATATAATTTACTATATATTTGCAATAATAAAAATGAGAAACATCTTGCTTAAAAATGTGTATTTTTTATTTAATTTTTTGCATTTTATTCAGCAGAGTATACTTTGCACTGCTGTAGACTTTTTTATTTTACCCAGCTAAGAGTTGAATGCCTCAGATCACAGCTGGAGCTACAGAAAGTAAACAGTGCACATCACATCACAGCACAGTTCACCTTCTTTTCTGTTCTTGGCATTGCCTTTGCCTTCTCTGTGGCCATAGGTCATAAATGCAGTGTCGGTGGTCGCAAGGGGCAAGCCAGGGGTCACAAATGTGACCATGCGTCAAAATATTTTTGCTTCTTTATTGATTGAAATGTTTATAGACATGAATAGATGAATGACTGGGTACTGTGCTCCAAGTGGGCTAATGCCTTCCCAGGGCGGGTCCTAGGAAAGCAAAATGGACACTGAACCAGGGTCCTAAGGGGCTTTCTATTTCTGTGATTCACTGACTGAAGTGAAAAAAACACTACCTTCCTGCTTTCACATGCTGGCGCTGCAACACAATTGCACCAAAAGTCCCTTTTGTGAGGCAGGGATTAAGTGAAAGGTGGATACTGTTGTTTACCATTTTTATTTTCAGGGCATAGAGCATTATTTCAATTCAACAGAATAAACTAATGTGTTGCCACTTTCTTTTAAACTTACTTTGACAAGTTTATTTATTGCCTTTGGCCCTGGATAAAGGTACTACATAAAATCTTAAATAAAATGCCTTACTGATTTTGATTGTGCCTTGTCCAGTGCTCTACTTATGGATTCTTCAAACACAGGATGCTATTTCATTGTAATTAATTACACAGGCCCCGCCTCGTCTACAGGCCCCTCAAGCCACACTAGTTTTAGTGCCTGACACCTTTTCATTCCACTTAAAGCAGTGGGTGGATGAGTGCATGAATGGGTCAGTGAGTGATAGGGCATAGATGCATGAGGAATTACATGGATGACTCGATGAATCGATGAATCGATGAGCGTATAGATGAATGGATGAGTAAACAGAGATGAGTGAACAATTAATGTGTGTTTGGATGAATGGATGGGTAAGTGGACAACTGGATGGATAGATTGTGATTCCAAAAGATCTGTTGGCGAATTGTAAAGCTGCTATTCAGTGGCTAGCAGAAGAGTCCCCAAGAGTTGCTCCAAATATTACTCTGGTTGCTCTTGTCATGAAAAAATATAAAGGGGTGATTGAATATTTGAAGCAAAAGGTCCCGGAGAAAAAGGTGAATTGATCCAAAATCATGAGGGCTACTCGAGAGTAAGGTCATCCATATTATGAAAAGCTTATGCAGATCTATAAAAAGTACAGTGGAGTCAAAGAACCCACGGAAGAGAGTAGTGGTTTTGTATCAGTTTTCAGTTTGAGTTTGCGTCTAGAGCTTTGTTCCCATCTTCAGCAGAGAGTGATGTTTTTGCAGGCTGACGGTATAGATGAGATCCTCAGTTAAGCAAAATATTGCAGACACTGCTTTGATGCTAAGCATCAAAAGTTTGAAGGAAAAACTGATGATAGGTCTGACAAAGCATTTCCAGAGAAGTGAGAGGCAGCAGGTGGATTTAGGTGATTCTGGGTTTGTTGATGATATGGGTTCTGGTGCATAAGTTTGAGATGCAGGCTGAGGGCATGCAGGCCAATGGTGTTCAGAATCTGCAAGTTTTTCATGGTGAATAATCCAAAAGGAAATGTAAATTTTGACATGTTGAAATGAGTATTCCATGTCATTTCTGTGGTCAGATTGGTCTCTGGAAGCAGGAATGCAGACAAAAATCCAAATCCAGTACAAAATGATTTTGTTCCCTAAATGTAGCAGCATTCAAATCAGTCAGCACAAAGTGGATCACAGCAGTCATAGTCAATGGTCCTAGCTAAACTGGTCCCTGGGCAAAATGTGCAGATCATGGGCAGTCGAATAAGAATATACCTGTAGCTCCGGTCATGCAGCAGAAAATAAGAAACCACAGAATTAATAATAATAATATATAATAGTTTATTAGTCAATTAAAACCATAAACACAACTCAATCATAAAGTACAGAGCAATTAAAAAAAGAATACAAAAGAATCTAAAACATTTGTCATACATCTACTTCAGCCACTGGACATCTTGTTAATGGACCTTCACATTTTTTTACATCCCTTCCTAACTATATAGATAAAAATGCCAAATACAGATGATAAATTGCTCAGGGTGACTGATCGAGCACTGACATTTTCCCTAATTGGTTAAAGTACAAGTTTGCAATGCAGCCAATTGTAATTCTCATAAATAAACCGGTATAAGTAGTTAAAGTGCTTGTGTGCAGGTCCAGAGAGCCTGTATATGTGCTACACTAAATGGACAGTGGCTTTTCAACCGAAAAAGTGCAGATATACAAAACTATGCATTATTAAAGTGCCAATGTGCAAGACAAAAGTGCTGGGTTAAGCACATTTTTGCCTTAGCATGACAGGATAGGGAACAACTACTATAGCAGTCCCTAGCAGCCCTGCTCATGTGAGTTTACCTAAAAACGAAGGTGTTGTCACAGCCTAATATCAGGTTCAAGCCCCCCCACCCCCCGGTTCACACAACACTCGACCTATGTGCTAATCAATTTTTTTAAATGGCCAAAAACTGGTCTAGTCTATTATTCAACATTGTGTTACTTGGGTCCATTGACTTCATGAGTGCAGTCCTACAAGACCTGATTCCCCGGTCAAGAAACTATTGTCTTAATAGACTTCTTCATTGGACGGTCAGCTCTGGGCAGATAAATACAATGTGAAGCAAAGACTCGATCTCCTGATGGCATAAACGACAGGTCCAGTCTTCACTTAGGCTGCCCGTCCTCCATTTTGACATGAGGTCTAATGTAAGTATCTCACCAAGTCTTAGGGCCAAAAATGACCATTTAACCTTCCGGTGATAAGGTGCTGCAAGCAGCAGTTATTCTCTTAGAGTTGAAAAGGATTTCAGCACCAGCCACCCGTGACGACATTTGGCCAACCTTTCCTTGTCTGCAGTCCAGCTTTGCAATCTGGTCCACTTATTTACCAATTTCTTAAAGGTTTGCTCAGTGATTTTAGAATTCCATAGGTCTCCCAGTTCCAGCATCCTGATACTATTCTCAAGATGTTTCTTTTGGGCGCCATTTCCCTGTTGTAGCTTGATCTCTTGGTACTTATACAGAAAAGAATGGCCTGGAAGTAAATTATATAAGAACAAGTGTGATGGCTTGCAATCGGGCCCCAATAAAAGTCGAAAATTGCATCTTAATGAAAACAAGATTGATGAGGTTGCCACCTACGTATATTACGGGTCAAAATAGACGCAAATGGCACTTTTGCATCTCAGAAGAAGGTGATTAGGGCGAAAGCACAGGCTATCAATTATGGATTCTCATCACTGGCTAGATCCATCCGAGGTCATGACCTGAAATCCAAGAAGGAAGGAGATTTCTTAATCAACACCCACCCAGTCATACCCTATTTCTACACTATCCCTAAAATCCATAAGTCATTGGAAAACCCCCCAGGACGTCCCATTGTCTCTGGGATTGGATCCATTTTGGAGCCACTTTCAAACTTTGCAGACGCTTTCTTGCGCCCTCTGATACAAAAGACGAGCACCTACCTGAAAGACACAAAAGCAGTACTGTGCCTACTAACCCTGGGCGAAGTACTACGCTACGGTCGCGTAGTTTGCGAAGTTTGCGCTACTTCGCAAATTGCACGTAGCACAGTGCAAACACGCGTAGTGTATCGGTCATTTTTTGCTTGCTCGCGGTCCTCAACGTCAAGTTGGCGACCGCGAGCGAGCAAAATAACATCCCGGCGAGACTTTTTCCTTGTTCGCGATCAGCAACATCAAGTTACCGATCGCGAGCGTGGAAAATAAACCTCCCGGTGAGATTCTCAACGCGGGGAGGTCAGGTTTCTCATTGCGAGTGGTCGCGTATGCTCGCGACTGCTCGCGATGAGAAACTACCAGTCCGCGTTGAGAAAGCTGCCGCTCGAGTACAGATCTACTCGAGCGGCAGAAAACGACAGCTTGCACTGTGCAAGATGCCGTTTGCAATGATTGCACAGTGCGGACAAGCATTCGGCACTGCAATCATCGCGAACAGCATTTCCTACCGCACTATGCAGTTCGCGTAGTGCGAAGTGCACTTCGCGTAGCTACGCGTAGCGCTACTACGCAAACTACGCCCAGGGTTAGTGCCTACTACAAGACGAGCAGTTTGATCCAACATGCAACCTGCTTATTGGCCTAGATGTGGAGAGTTTGTACACAAGCTTACCCCACAAGGAAACTCTGGACATCCTAGAGGAGATCCTATATGAATCAGACTGGACCTACCACACACCCAAACACCTAGTCCTGGAATGCTGTAAATGGGCATTGACGGAGAACTACTTTCGTTTCGAGGACACCATGTTCCAACAACAACACGGGACCAGCATGGGCAGCACTTTTGCTCCAAGTGTGGCGGGATTGTATGTCTACCACCTGGAAGAACACAAAATCTTGTCGGATAACAATCCCCACCGCCAAGGAATTCTGGAATGGAAAAGGTACATCGAAGATGTCCTCTTAATATGGAAAGGTGACGAGTCGGAAGCAAAGGATTTCATCGACTGGCTCAACCTACAGGATCCATTCCTTAAATTCACACACACCATGAGCAGATCAGAATTGATTTTCCTCGACCTAAACATCTACGCTGCTGAGGGAACACTAAAGACAACAACACTTTTTAAGCCTATTGCCAAAAACTGTCTCCTTCTTTACGACAGTTTCCACCCGAGACACTTGAAGGAGAACCTCCCTTTTGGACAGTTCCTCAGACTGAGGAGGAACTGTTAGGAAATAAGGGATTATGAAGCACAGGCTAAAGATCTATCCGAAAAACTACTGAAGAGGAATTACCCTCCCACCACGATCAAAAAAGCTAAGAAAAGAGCAGCTAATAATCACAGGACGCACTCCTTGAGACATATGACAAAGAAGACAGGGACAAAGACAAAAGACCCATTTGTATTACAACTTTTAACATAGCATTGGATAGGGTCACAAAGATCGTCAAAAAACATTGGTGCACCCTCAACAGCGGAAAACTGAACATCCCACCACCCATGTTTTCACATAGGAGGGGAAAAAATCTCAGAGACATCTTAGTGCACACCCGTCCGAAACCCCATAACAGAAATGACAGTAACCAACAGGTGATTAGCACGCTACCAATGGGGCATCATCCATGTGGCAACTGTAGTGTGTGTCACCTAACCACCACCACAAAAAAGGTGAACTTCAACACAGGAGCCACATGGGAATTACGAAAATTCACTACCTGCAACACCACAGGGGTTGTTTAACTTATCACGTGCTGCTGTGACCTACACTATGTGGGTATGACCACCAGGAAGGTCAGCACGAGAATATGTGAGCATCGTAGCAACATCAGATGCCACAGGGCCAGTACAAAAATGACAGCGTATTTCAATGAAATGAAACACACCCCAAATTACATGCGCTGGGTAGTGTTGGAACACATAAAACACAATGACAATTTAGAACAGAGGTTACTGGACAAAGAACAAAGATGGGTGTTTAAATTACACACAGACACAGCAGGCCTTAATGACAATATACCATGGGGACAGTTCGTAAGATAAACCTCAACACATGAAACCTAGAACAAAATCCCAAACACTTTCTGAAAAATCTCAACAAAACCATCACCTACATCCTTTCTCTTTTCTTTCTCTTTTTCTCTCTCCTGTCTCTCTTTTTGTAACACCATAGATGGCCCCATGTTACCACTCCATTGAGGGGACAGGCCGAAGGATATGTTACCCCTTATGGTCTCCCCTCCATGTGGACCCTCACGTGGTACCTCTCCTCTATGGAAGACCTAATGTCACGTTTTTTATTAAATTTCATTATTTTGTCCTGCCTTAGATACTCCGTGAGAGGCACTCACATCCATCTCAGGATCATGGCTCCACACCTTAAGGCACCGTTCTGAGGTTCCCTTGGCCTTGTGGGTTCGAGCCCGACCGCGATCACAATTCAGTTTTTAATATTCGTTTTTAATATTCCTTTCTGCCACATATTTTTAACCTAAACCCTCTGGTAAGTCTCCGGTAGCACCCTGATTCGTCTAAGACCAATACCAGACGATTTGTACATGCGTGGCGAGGATCCTTTCTAAAATGGCCCCGCCTCGCCGTGACGAAGTGGCAATCTAATCGCGTTTACAACGCCTTTCCCAACTAACGAGTACAACACGGTTCTTCCCGTCCCCTCTGAACGTTTTTATTTAGGCACTACCAATGGTTCTTCAATTATCTATTCATCTACCCACGATACCTTTGTCGTTACGGGTATAACCTCAAGATGGCGCGGGTGTATGGCCAAAATCGACGGCCATCTTACAACCACACGCTACAGTCACGTTCTAGTCCTAGGAGCATGTAATTGCTTCCCCTTCACTATTTAAACGGTACCGGGCGAACACACGCTAAGATGCGGTCCGCCCGGGTACCAGTAGGTGAAATTGACGGAGGTGTGCTCTCTCCTGTCTCTCTTTTTGTAACACCATAGATGGCCCCATGTTACCACTCCATTGAGGGGACAGGCCGAAGGATATGTTACCCCTTATGGTCTCCCCTCCATGTGGACCCTCACGTGGTACCTCTCCTCTATGGAAGACCTAATGTCACGTTTTTATTAAATTTCATTATTTTGTCCTGCCTTAGATACTCCGTGAGAGGCACTCACATCCATCTCAGGATCATGGCTCCACACCTTAAGGCACCGTTCTGAGGTTCCCTTGGCCTTGTGGGTTCGAGCCCGACCGCGATCACAATTCAGTTTTTAATATTCGTTTTTAATATTCCTTTCTGCCACATATTTTTAACCTAAACCCTCTGGTAAGTCCCCGGTAGCACCCTGATTCGTCTAAGACCAATACCAGACGATTTGTACATGCGTGGCGAGGATCCTTTCTAAAATGGCCCTGCCTCGCCGTGACGAAGTGGCAATCTAATCGCGTTTACAACGGCTTTCCCAACTAACGAGCACAACACGGTTCTTCCCGTCCCCTCTGAACGTTTTTATTTAGGCACTACCAATGGTTCTTCAATTATCTATTCATCTACCCATGACACCTTTGTCGATACGGGTATAACCTCAAGATGGCGCGGGTGTATGGCGAAAATCGACGGCCATCTTACAACCACACGCTACAGTCACGTTCTAGTCCTAGGAGCATGTAATTGCTTCCCCTTCACTATTTAAACGGTACCGGGCGAACACACGCTAAGATGCGGTCCGCCCGGGTACCAGTAGGTGAAATTGACGGAGGTGTGCTGAGACTAAGTAAGTGGCTTTTTCTTCAACAGGAACCCCGGATCCTTACCAGGACACCTACTTTGAGAGCTCCCATCCACGCTATGGGCACGAAAAATAGCGCTCTTCTATTTCTCTTCTGTTTTTCTGTTCTACACCTTTTCTGACACAAACGTTTTGTGTATATCCCTCTAGGGTGTGAATACAGGCCCCTCCACCCTGGCAGACCATGAGGCACAGTATTGCCTATACTTAAGTATGTTCCAGAATTTTTGCGAACATTGTTGATTTTTATGTTTTGTGTGTCATGTGATGTGTTTCACGAGTGTTTTCTGTATTTATTGTGCATCTAACTACGTTTCCTCACAACAGAGATATCTAAGGTGTTTATTATGTCACTTCGGATCGAAGCACTAATTAATTTTATTTTCTAAGGGCACCTACACCAACTATAGAGGAGTACATTGATCATATACCGCATATGGCATGGTCCTGCCCACGTGAGAGGTGGGCAGGAAACATGTATTAATTTTCCCTTCTGTTTTATTTTCCTGAACAGATACTACGAGTCAGACAATAAACCGTATGTATTTTCCATTGGTGCCCACACATTAGGTGTGCACCCTGTTTCCTTAATTATAGGTTTTCCTTATTTATAGGTTTTTCACTAGGAGTGGTACGCATGGGGCTGGCCCCTATGCGGTCCTGAAGAAGAGGTTTAGGGGATACCTTGAAACATGTCGACCGCAGATTAGGGACTGTTAACACATAATAGTTACATTTTTCCCTACTATCTACCCCCCTTTTTATCTATATCAACTAGGAGCAAGAATAAAACATGAGCTCTGTAGCTAGGTATTTTTAACATCACTTTCACCACTCCACTTACACTGCACTACACATATTTTTCACAAACAGTGCTCCTACGTAGTTCGGCAAGTCGCAGCACGCCCCAAACAGCAGCTGTTTGGGATGGCCCCAATGATGAAGCATGTCACTTAGGGGCAACCCTAGGTGAGTGAGGGGTCTCAAGAAAAGGAATTTCTCTTTTCTTAAAACAAGGGTTTCTGTTTCGCACATTTAGCGGAACCCCTTTCCCTTGGTTAGGTTCTTGGATCTGTCACCCACAGATTTTTTGCAAACTAAATCGTGCCTATTTCTCGGCTACATTAAATCGAGTAGCTGCAGTGCTCACTGGGTGTTTAAAATTGGTTGCAGCTGTCTGTCTCGCGATTCAGCAGAGGGAGGCGATCGGGATGGGTTATAGACTTATTTGTTAGTCTCTTATTCAGTTGAGATCTTGCTGGCTCATACTCAAATTCAGCATTTAACTAGCAGTTGTTTAAAGAAATATTAGCAAGTGAACTTAGCAACTAAAAGCATTTCAATTAGAAGATGTAATGCCCTACATCAAGCAACACATTTTCCTATTGCAAACAGAGATGATGATGAGGATGAAGACTGGCAATGATTGTATAGATGTGACCAAGTGGTGCACCAAACCAAGACCAGATATTTTAGATGTGCCACATGAAATGTCTGCTTTGACATTATTCGTGGATGGTTCTTGTCTAAGAGATTATCAAGGTATGCTGAGAGCAGCATATGCAATTTGCCACATTTCAGACATCATGGAAGACTCAGACTTGTGTAATGTAACTTCGGCAATGTTGCAGTATTGGTTGCTTTGACCAGAGCTAGAGCATGTTGTCTGTCTGAGGATTTGAGTTACACAATTTTTGGCATAGTCCACAACTTCAGACAGTTGTGGTCACAGAAAGGATTCTTGACTTCTCCAGGTACTCTGATTAGAAACAGTACATACTTTCTAGATTTTATGTTTCAGTTCTTTAAGAAAATTTCTGTTGTGAAATGCAATGCACATAGAGGTTGAATTGATATTGTCACACTTGGAAATTGCTATGCAGATGAAGAAGTGTGATATTGTGTGATATTGTGAATGTGCAATGAGCAATGTAAAATAGAAAGAACAAATTGAAAATAAAAATAAAAAGAATCAAAAAACAATGTGAATTGTTTTTAACTCAAGTGCAAACAATAAATGATCGGAGAGAACTCCAAGATGAAGACTCTGATGAGGAAAAAGAAAGTGAAAATCAGCTGGTTGTGCAAAAGGCAGCAATGAAATTTGGATGGCCACAGAGAACGAATATGTATTGCCTGAATCAGTGTTATTTTCTATGTGTAGATTGTTTCATGCTTCCACACATAAAGGTAGGAACTCTGATCAGGTTGTTTAACAATTTTTAGTTTAATCCACACTTCAGATAATTTGCAGATGATTTTTGTCAATGTTGTGTAACCTACCAAAGAGTGAATGCAGATAAACGTACATTGGTTACCATGAGTCAAAAAGGAAAATCAGAAGGTCCTGTAACGCGTTTCCAAATTGATTTTGTGGAGATACCTATCTGTAATGCCCTTAGATATATTTTGGTAATTGTATGCCTTTTCCCTAAATGGGTCAAGGCATACCCAACTATTTGTTGTGCCAGCATGCCAGTGGCCAAACTATTGTTAGAGGAATTAATTCCTAGATTCAGTATGCAGGCCTTTTTGAAGTCAGATAAAAATGATATTATGAAATCGATTTGTACAGCTTTACAGATTGAGCAAAAGTTCCATTGCAGTTAAAAACCAGAAGCATCGGGAGTAGTTGAGCAGATAAACGGTGTCCTGAAATCATGACTGGCTAAACTCTGTGCATCTACTTCCTTGATGTGTCCTTATGCTGTCCAACTTGTTCTGATGACTCTTAATCCTGAATTTTTAAAACAGTATTTTCATGTAATAAAATCCTTATGGGGAGAGCAATGAGACTTCCTGGTCCTAAAGTCTTGCCTGAAACCTTGTTGAAAGAATCTTTTGCACGTAATCCTTGTGTCAAGTACTGTTGTCAAATGTGGAGGCCTGCCACAGTGGATTCATGCACCTCATAAGAAGAGAGGGAAAGCTTCAGTTGAAGTAGTGGTGACAGCAACCGCTGACACTCAGGGCCAAGCTCAAATTCACTGCATGGATCCAGAGGGGGGTGGTGAGATTCTTGAAGAACAACAATAAAAAAAGAGAACAGCAACTAGAGGAACAGGAGCTTGAGCAGGAGCAAGTGCAAGAGTCTGTTTTGACTCAAACAGGTCCAACTAATTCTGGGGAGAAGCTGAAAATCTGAGTTTCAATAACCCCAGATAGTGATCAGTACTTAGTTGATCAAGATGATCAAGAAGCTGTGAATCAAGTGGCAAGTGAAGGTGAAGCAGCAGCAGCAGTCACAAGTGAATTGGAAGACAAGAATGTACACAAAGGAGACAAGTGGCTAGAGATCGAGAGAGACAAAAATGGCACCAAAACAAGAATATATAAGCTAACTACAATTATAGAGGAGACTGCCAGTGGAACAGGATCCTGACAACAGTGAAAGTGAACCACTGGTTGCAAATAGATCAATTAGAAGTAGAATGTCCAACAGAAATTATCTAACTCCTGGATGGCCTTATTTTGCTGAGTCGACATATGCTGAGACAAATGCTGAATCAGATGCAGATACCATTCATCTAAGACGCTGTCTAAACATTTTTGAAGAAGAACCTCTGTGAACTATACAAAAAAATGCGTTTTTAAAACATTTGAGGATTTTTCTTTTGAAATATGCAAAGTGACTCTAGATAGAGTTGACTGACTGTTTTTACTTAGGTGTCCTGTTGAAGATAATAGGGCTTTTTTGGACCTATGTTAGACCGAGTTCAAATTATTGCTATTCAAAGTGTCCCTTTCCCGTGGCTTTGACTTGACTGTTTTATGTTGACTTGACATATTTGCCTCCTTGGCCAAGAAGTTAGATTTAGATTAGTGATAAGGTTCTGTTTGTTTTTATTTTTTTTTCTAGAAAGGTGTTATGGCAAAGCAAGATGCTGCAAAGTTCTACAAGTAACGTTTTTGATATTGATATTAGTTTTCTTATTTGGCCTACTGATGTGCTCAATGTCGCCAGTTGGATATGATTCACCCATTCTGAATTTCAAAGTTGACCTAATCAGTATACACAATAGATTAGCTTACACAAAATTAACATATATGGATGAGTCAATTAGTCATTTTGGTACAAATAGTTATTACAGTTTGCTTGATGAGTATATTAAGATTATGAAAATCAATAATTGTTATATTTGTACTTTTCCTCCTACTTCTGTTGCGGAGGATGCAGCTTATTATTGCTCCTGTTATCTTATACTCCCACTTGTAATGTTCTTGGGAATATATTTTTGATCGAGGTTTCCTAGCACTGTATTTGACAGACTAACAATTCCTTGGGAAAAACTTCTGACACTGAAGATCTTAAATCTGTATCTAGACATTTGTAGTTGAGAAGACAAACTAATCCTGATTGTAAAACAACTAATGATAAGCTTGCATGTAAACTGAGTATTGTGGAGCATGAGTTTATTAAAGAGCATAATGAGCGGAGAGTGGGTGTTAGTAGAAATAATGAAGATATGAGAAGGATTCAGTTATAAATGGAGGCCAAAGAGAAATTTATATGCTCAAAGCTCAAAGTATCATCCTAGAATTTGAAAAGAACATGCGCAAAAAGGAATGCATTGTATGGTGCATCAGCAGACACAAAGTGATGAACCAATTCAATTAGTTGATAGGAGTGAGTGCAATGAGAGCTAGGTGGTTGATAATGTCTTTTGCATGGTGAAAAGTCTGTCAGAGTGATTTTTTATGTTTGTGTAAACACTACATATTTTAACCTTACACGTAATTGGATGGGCAGTTGTTATTTTGTGCTAGTGTTTCACGCTAGTATCATGTGCATGAATTAGGCGAAAGGGATGAATCAGTTCCTAGAACATAGCGTGGCTTTGAACAAGTCATGATTCTGTCTTTTGGGGTGACTGTGAACAAAGTGAAAAATTGAAAATTTCCTACTTTGGCGGACAGGCTTGCTACTAATACTGCTAGAACTATAAATAAAATTAAGGAGGAGTTAATGGCTTTGTGTGCTATGGTAATTCAAAATCGCCTTGCGTTAGATATCCTTCATATATGAGGGTGGATATGGTCAGATACTGAAGATTCAGCAATGCTGTATCTATATCCCAGCTAAAAGTAAGATTATTAATAAATACATTATTAATATTGATAAGGCTTTGCGTGTAGTTAAGGATCTTGAAGAATATGGTCCATGGGAATCTTTTGGAACATGGTTTATAGAGATTAGAAAGGGATTTGCTAAGGTTGGTAAGTGGTTGGATCATATTGGTGGTGGGGTATTAAGGTACATACTAATCCCATTAATTATTGTGTTTTTTTGTTTTCTCAGTGTAATTCTTTTGTATAAATTTGTTGATGCAAAAAGTTGCGGGATTTAAAATTTGTGAAAGCAAAGAAAGTGTCAGCAACACCTGTGAAGAAAAGAAAGAGAAGTGAAATGAAACTCGAGAACCTGAAAGTGTGAGTCTATGATGAGATCAAGATCCTGGAAGACTTGAGACGTAAAAGACTGAGAACAATGAAGACTGTATTGTGAATAGTTAGTTAGTGCAGTGTTGATTGTATCATCAGAGAGTGGGTTTGAGAAGGTTTATTTTAGTTAAAAATACTGGGCCTCTACTCTATTTAGCCTTTTGTGCTGCCATATTAATCGTGTGTTTATATTTCTCATTGACATTGGATGCGGCAAAATATGCTGTTTGTTTTGTGATAACAGGTTGTTCTTGAAGAACTCCTGAGGAGAAAAGTTTGTGATACTTTCGAAGACTTTTCTTGCTCGCGCACTGTAGAAAGTTCATCTATGAATTTTTCCATTGTTTTGTAATTACATTTGTGCTAAATGTATCATATGACATTAGGTCAGAAGGAACTTGTTAATATGTGATATAGTGCTTCCATGTTGGTATTATCTTACAAGTTTATAATGCTGTGCTATGATTTATCTATGTATTGTTACAGTTTAGCATTGAGGCAGGACTCTTTCTGAACCTCTACGGATGCTGCCTGCTTTCTTGTCGATTTGCTTGATATATTGGATTTAGTCTATTATTTAGATTTTGCTCACTGCTGCATCTATTGTAAATGCTGAGAACCGACATGGCAAGTCAGACCAAATATATTTTGTCTTTTGTAATTCCTGTGTCGTAAATCCTTAATGTGTGATTTATTTGGGGGTGTTTGGGGTAGGCCTTTATTGTCTCATGTTCTATTGAGGTTTAACACTGGCCCGGTATTGCCTAAAAGCTTTATCTAATATTTTACTAGTTATCAAAGATAGTGTTGATCAGTTTTATAATGCTTAAATCTGATCAGGCTGTTAAGCCGCAATAGAAGAGTGGGAAGGGAGAGTCATGAAGGTAGAATACTCAAGAGGGTTTGAGAGATTCAGAAAGAGTCTGAGAGAGACAGTAGCTGTCAGTATGTGAGTATGTGGTAACTGAATTAAAGAAGACAGTAAAGGAGATCAGTTGAACAGAACGAATAAGTGGGTCTGTCTGGGATATGCCTCCTCTGTGAAACAGGAATGGAGTGTGGAAGGAGAGACTGTAGTGAATAGACAAAATCCTTGAAGTTTGAAGGAGCGGATTTATTAGCAACCGAAGGGCACCTTATTTTAAAACGTGAAATGCATCAAATTGTACCTTACTATTAAAGTTCTACAACAAATTCACACATACCTAACAAGTATGTGATTAAATGCCAAAGTATGCAAATGAAGTACAAGTGTGTTTTATGATGATAAGTACCACAACATTACAGAGACGCACCCAAAACTAGGACACAGAGACAGTGAACAATATCCACTTTGTGAGCCATTGATGAGTTGGCACATCCTTCAGTGATTAAGCTGGGGCCTGATGGAGACTTAGGCTGCAGTGTTTAACCCTCTTGTGAATCACAGACCTCTGTTTGTCTGATCTAAAACGAGGCACACTGTCACTGTCCAAATAGTATTTCACCCTTTATGTTTTAGAGCAGCGAGGATGCAATCGGGCCTCTTCTTCAAAGTAGAGAGCTTGATAGAATCTCATAATACTGCAGGTTACATAAACAGGGAGTAGGTCATCAGCACTTCAACCCAGGGAAAGGACAATATCATCAATGTATGCTGCGGCATACGGTTGATGGGGCTGTAACCAGGTATTCATTATTCTCTGAAAAGTGCCTAGGACCAAGCTGCAATGCAGCAAATTGATAAAGCCCTCCTTCTACCGCCCCCCCCCCGCCCCCCAGATTAGAGAAGGCTGCCTTTTCGTTATCTTTCAGATTAGGCGGTATTTCCGAATACCCTTTACACAAGTCTAGAGTGGTGATAAATTGCACTTCTTCTAATTTGTCTATCATCTCGTCGATACGTGGTAATGGATAAATATTAAACTTGATACTTTATTTACTTACTGAAATTCTATGCAAAACCTTATGGTACCATCAAGTTTGGGAATGAGTACCACAGGAGAATTCCAATTGCTATTGGAAGCTTCAATTACTCCTAGTTCCAACATATTCTTCACTTCTTGTTTTACTGCTGGCCTTAGGGCTTCCAATACTGTATAGGATTTGGCTTAGCAAAGTTTTGTTGTACAGTCACCCTTAACATGAGCAGTCAGGTTTATAATTGACTGACATATTCTAGTAACGCTTTTGCTTTGTTCATTTGGTTTTCCCAAGTTTCCCTAGCACTGTCTACCAAAGTCTTAGATTTTCGGCCAAAGAGTGGTTCGAAGGGGAAGTAGCCGTTGTTTCTCTGGTCTTGACAGCAAATGGCAAATAGTCCAATGGGTCAATATAGAAAGACCTAGGGCTACTCTTTGACGTATTCTAACAATATGTACAATCTAAAACATGAAATTTAAATAGTAACTGCAATTAATTTTATTATTACAATTATAGAACGATTAGACACTTTTGTCCTTGTTCATCCCGTAATCCTTGTGTCAAGTACTGTTGTCAACCTGGCGTTTCTTCACCTGTCGCCGAATCTCGCAACAGTAAGATTTCATTTTTCACAATGAGTCCATCATTTGCAGGACTCTTAATTAGGTAGCCAGATTCCTGTTTTCTTTTGCTTACAATTGTACATACTGCATCTATTACAAACTACCCTCATTACATTAACCCTCGGCAAATCTCCTGCTATTTCAGCTTTTACTGTAATCCTCTCACTATAGTATTTGAACATGGCAATAACCAAGGACTGTGACTTTGATACCTTCCAGGTGGTTCTTTCACCATTGGACTGCCCCTATGTGTCATTGATTTTTTATCGATTGACACCATTTAGAATATTCATTAGTTTATTATGCCATATGTCTAGCCATATTACAGAGCTTTGCCCTTTTGCAGATTGTCTGCAATATTTTCTTTACGCATTCTACCAGAGATTAATCGCAGGATTCCTCTTTTACATATGGTAAAGATTTCATAATATCTATATATATGTTTTTTTGTTCATCCACAGAATATTTATGTGCTATCCATTTAGGTCTCTTCCAGAGCCTAGGAACACAACTATTTCAGAGGCTATAGAGCGTACACAGTACATAGAGTAAGAAAACTATTCCATTCTAGAGGTCAAGGATTTTGCCTATTGAATTTTTCTATATGTACTTATATTTTTATTTTCAGTTTCATATTTTCACTTGTTTAACTTTTAAACACCATGTTTGGTAGCTTCTGGGCACATTTCGGTGTTTTTACAACTTGGTATCCACAGGGGTGGTGACAAATCATGAATCATATTAGTTTTTATCTTTAAGTAATATTTTGATGTAATTTAACTTGGCACATGTGAATTTAGATCACAAACAGTGGTAACAAGTGACTTTCCTGAGGAAGGCGCTTCTGTACCGAAATACTTGTAGATGAACTTGGAAGAATCATTCCAATTAGCCACAACAAGACTTCATTGTTGCCAACAAGATTGTATAAATATTAATTAATGTATATTTTAGATATCATCTGTACTGTATATACTGTCTTTGGTCACATTTGATCAAGTCAGCTTTCCGTGTGTATATGTTGGTTTGATTGCTGATACGAATGAAGGAAGAATGAAAGGTTATGAGTGATACACTATGTGTATAGTATGTTATTGTTTTTTACTCCTATAATACATTGGTAAATGAATACAAATATAAATAAAAGAATGTCATCTTTAAATATATTCTCATTCATTCTTTCTTGCACATACACTTTGTGCCTAGCTCAATTGCAGTTACTATTTAAATTTCATGTTTTAGATTGTACATATTGTAAGAATACATCCAAGAGTAGCCCTATGTCTTTCTCTATTGATATATTTTCCCTGCTCTAGGTACTATTAGTTCGCAGGGGGTCCCTTTTCTTTACAAAATAGTCAAACGGGTAACATTATGTCCCAATTTCTTTTTTTTTCAAGCCCAAATAGTTTTTTCAAGGTGAACTTAAGGTTCAATTATAGCGTTCTGCCAAGCCATCCACCTGGGGATGGTAAGCAGAAGTACGAGATTGTTCAGTCCCTAACTGGGAGCAACTTTGAACCATCAACTGTGACATAAAGTACTACCCTGAGGCGTCAACATCTCCAGGGGGAACCCCTATGTCATTACAATATATCCATCGTTTGTAGGAAGCTGGCTCTCTATATACTATGCCAAAGTGAGGTATAGTGTGCACAGAGTCCAGTGGAACCCAAATGGTAGGCAGAGGTAAAAGTAGATAGAACCTTACCCTCTATTTGGGGTAGTGTGGTCGAGCAGTAAGGCAGTATCAGAGGACAGTGTTAAGCATTTGTTGTACACACTCAGTCAGCAAATGAATTCACACACTCAAAGACTGAACTTCAGACCAATTGTTTTTGTATAAAAATATTATTTTAGTTATTTTATTTCCTAGAACCAAGCAAGCCTGGCACAGGTAAGTGATAAGTACTTTGCAGTAAATATACAGTTTGTAACAGTTTGGATTGCAATTGTAAATGCACTTTGTTATGACTTACAGTATTGTTTCTGAGAAATGCAATGCTTTGTAAATACAGTACATATACTTTGTATGGGATTTTCAGTAAGATTACAGGTAAATTACTTTTGAGATTACTTTTCTTACACAGAGTAGTATACCTCGATACTACTCTGGGACATTTCCTGTAAACAGGTAAGTAAAATCGTTTTTGTTAGTTAGTACAATTTTAAAGAATTTCTTTAGGTTTTCATACTCCACACTTAGAAACTTTCCCAAGAAAAGCAGTCAATGTTATCCTATGGAGGAAAATAGTGTTATCGGTTTTAAGGTAAGTATTTGGTAGTGGGAGTTGAGGTTCTGGGGGTAGACTCAGGGGTCCCCCAGGGTCAGGGATGCACTCTTGCTACACCCTCAGCGGCACTAGGGCGGCCGGGTGCAGGGTGCTGTTTCGGCATCGGGCGGCCTGTTGTTTGTAATGGGGAACCTCCGGTTTGCAAAGGCACTGCAGGCTTGGGGACGAAGGTCTTCTGGGTGCGACCACCACTTCAAGAGGTAAGTTGGGAAGTTGAGGGTTGGTTAGGCACCATCGGTTTGGCCACCCAAGGCCGTGGGGCGTCGGGTGCAGGGGTGCCTTTTGGGGTCGGATCTTCTTACCAGCTCCTGGTCGCGGTTGGGGGGACCTTCCGGATTTAGGCTGCAGGCGTTGGCTGGAGGTTTGAGGCAGGTCAGGGGTCACCGGATCTCGGGTTAGGATCGCCGGGGAGACCTCCTCGTGGTGTTTGCCCACTCGTGCTCGGGCCGTGGACGGCGGGTGCAGAGTGGGGCGGATTCGCCGTGTCCGGCCGGAGCCAGAGGTTGGAGATGAACAAACCTGGTGTTCACGGGAGACACAGTCTTTGTGGTTGAAGGCAGGCAGGTCCTCCGGGGTTTTCGAGGTTGCTGGCTGCAGGACACACCGGGATTTCGCAGGAGCAGGTTAGAAGATGGGGACAGGCCGGTAGGGCTGGGGCCAAGTCAGTGGGCGTCTTCCTTTTGTTAGCTTCGGCACGGCTGTTCAGTCCTTCTTCTTTTCTTGTAGTTTCTTCTAGTCTGAGGGAGCAAGGTTCAGGGGTGCCCCTAAATACTAGATTTAAGGGCGTTACAGGTAGGTAAAAAGGTTGGGACCAATGGGTTCCTTCCCTGGGGTGGGTACGGCCCCTATTATGCACCCTCCAGTGGGAGGGGGGCATAAGCCTTTCCCTGGTTGGCTGAGTCCCCCCATCTGCAAGATGGCGGAGACTGAGAGTTGTGCGTCACCTCGCCTCCCCCACCTTAGGGGTGGAGTTGGCAGAGGTGGGCACACCTCTCTTCCTCACTTGTTTTTCCCGCCGGTTCTCCCGCCTAAAGTGGGGGTCTGAACCAGTGGTGACCAGTTGCTAAAAGCAGCAAGTGGCCTGGGGAAGCTCCCAAAAGTGGCAAGCCTTTGAAGCTTTCCCGTCGTGAACCCTGCCCATCCTGGGGGAGGAGGCTTGGCACCTCGTCCCAGGATGTGCATTGTTTCAGGCCCTCAAGAGCAGCAGGCTCTCGACCCAGGGGTCCAGAAACATGTCTGGTGGTGGCAGCTGAAAGCAGCTACTCAGCCTGGACACTAGTGGTCGGTTAGTTTTCAGGGGGCATCTCTAAGATGCCCTCTGTGTGCATTTTTCATTAAATCCCACACTTCCAACTCCAACTCCCAGAATCCTTCCTTTTACTCCTGGGTCCACCCTATAGGTCTGCAGGTCCAGTGCTATATTATAGGTGGATGCAATTTTAACTGCCCTGGCTAAGGTGAGGTTACAATGCTGTTTGACCCACCGTTGTACATGGGGTGGAGCACATTTAAAAACTGTTCCAAATATATATTTTGGGGGGATTTCCTCCTTAATGGGAGTTTCTGTTTTGACACAAAATAAAAGGGTTCCTTAGTTTCACTCCTCTAGAATACTCCTAAGGGAAATCCAAAGTAAAATCAGATAGTTCTCTTCTACTTAAAACACTTATTGCTGTGCTGCAGTGGTGTGCTCTTTGCACGGGGCACCACTAGAAGAATCTGGCTAATCTGTTTCATGTCAACTTGTATGCAGACCTGGGGGCGGAGTCACGCCGCGGACCAAGGTGGCCGCGCGGCAGTGAAGCTCCGATCGGCAACCCAGCTCCGATCCGGCTGTCGTGCGGATATGGCTACAGGAAAGACTTGAAAACGCGAGGCAGTCTATCCCTACTGATCGAGGAGGCGGTGGAGCCATTTGGATCCCGGAAACTCGCCGGAGGGGCACGAGGATCTGTTCCGATGCTGCGGGAGACGGGGCCTGTTACGGCCTACGTCCCAGACTACTGAGGCCTCCGATCCGATGCCTGACGGCTCCAGCTGCCGCCTTTGTAGTGACCCCACCGCCGTCTGGGACATGCGGTGAGTGAGTCACCTGGTCATTCCCCCCCCTCCCTGCCACAGCCCCCTAATCAAACGGCTGCCGCAGCGCGCCTCCCCTTAAATTTGCCATCAGCCTTGGGGCCGCGCCTTCTGCTGCTGACGCCCCCGTAGGCCACCGGGGTGTCAGGGGCCTTGGGTGTGCTCGGGGGCAGCCGTCCGGCTGCGCTTGGGGGCTGAGGGGGTGGGGCAGACTCGCCGAAGCCATTGACTGCCCCTGATTGCCCACCGTGTACGGAGACCGGAGAATCCCGCCAGGGTCAATAAAAAACCGGGACGTAGCTGTTCTTCCTCAGCGCTGCTGATGGGAAATGCGCGGTAATAGCGCCACAGATCGGCCTCCTGATCCCGGCTCTGCCAAACTGAGTAGGGGAAAACAGCTCGTGATCCTGGCAGCTACTGGCATCCTATCATCGCGCGGTGACCGTCCCTAGAAACACGGGACGGCCGATCTCTCCTGCCCTCTCCACTTTGGTCACCGCTTCTCTCCCCGGCGTGAGGCACATCATCTTCATCCCCCTTAGAGTGCGGCTCTGCTCTTGGTCACCTGTTTCAACATAGCCGTTAAGTGGACCTGGGGCCTGTTTGGAGAGCTGACACCGTTTCGCCGCTTTGTGTTACAATCACCTTCGCTTGGTTTACTGCAGGTTGAGAGCTCCTTGCTGAATCTGCCTCTCCAACTAGTCCACAGAAACGGCCCACTTCGCCCTGCATTGTTGCTAAAGTGAGTGGCGGAAGGCGTTTTCTTTAGCTGTGGGCTCACAGGTATGGGCAAAAAAGACCCCAAGCAGCGAGTGCTATCCTTCCCAGCAGCTGCAGACAAACCACAGGACTCTAGCATCGAGATGGCGGACAGGGCTAAAGATCCGGCTGCGATTCCGGGCACGACTGCGTCTCCCTCCGATCTGCTTGCAGAGCTCAGGGCTGGCTTCAAGTTGATCGATACCAGATTTGACACGCTCGATAAGCGCTTGGATTCCTTTGGTGCCAAATTGGACATTCACGAACGGCGACTTGACATGGCGGAAGGTCGTATATCTGACCTAGAGGATGGCGCCGCTCAATCAACGAAACGATTGGACCGTATGGAGGAAATCCTAAAAGACATTGCCATCAAAAACGAAGATTTGGAGGCTCGTAGTCGTCGCAACAACCTCCGCATAATTGGGGGTCCGGAATCAACAAATACAGGCAGAATGGACACTTTTGTGGAATCGCTGCTAGTCGATATATTTGGCAAAGAGGCATTCACTCCTGGTTTTGTGGTTGAATGGGCGCATCGCTCGTTGGGCCCTCGCCCCAATCCTGGTTGCCCGCCTCGCTCCATCATTGCCCGCATAATGAACTTCCGCGACAGGGACACTGCTTTGCGGTTGGCTAGAGAGCGAGGAGCGATCACCTAGCAAGGCTCTGCTGTGTCCTTCTTCCCGGACTTTACAGTTATGGTCCAAGACGCACGTCGCAAATTCACTGGGGTCAAGGCCACACTGCGAAACTTGGGTCTTAGGTATGGCATGCTGTACCCGGCGAGGCTGCGGGTCGACGTCAATGGAAGATTCCGCATTTTCGACAACCCTACGGACGTTCAAGCCTTCTGTAAATCATATAAGGGAGCGGATAACCAACGGAGAGATGGCGGTCCAGACTCATCCCCTCCTCACAGTGGCTCGGTGGCAAGCGTAGAACTCTTTTCTCGTGGATGAATCTTGCTATAGCATTGCTATAATCTGAACACATGTCGTATAGTTATGTCAATTGCAGAACTTAGGCAGCATGACTGTATTTTTTATTTCATTGTTTATACAATGCTGGGCCCACTTGGAGCGTTGCTCCCCCCCTAGGTGCGTAGCACAATGTTGTTTTCTCACTTTCAAATGCATCAATTATTGACCCTGTTGTTTATGAATAGGGAATATCCAGGATGCATTAGGTTATTGTTTATTGGGGTATTGCCTTACGTGCTGGGATGTGAGGCTGGGAGGGGGACATTTCCGACTTGTTAGATGTTATTCCTGTACCAGCTCTAGTCACAGTAGCATTACAGAGTTGCATTACACAGTTCACAATCATGATTACGCTACAGGTTGCACATGACGACAGCCCCTGACTTAGCTACCCATTCATATCTGTCTTTCGTCACCTGGAATGTTAGGGGACTCAACAACCCTAAAAAATGCAGAGCTGTTGTCCATTATTTACAAAGGCACAAAGTAGACATCGGTTTCATACAGGAGACGCACTTACCGAGGACTGACAACACACGCTTTGCAGCCGGCTGAGGTGCGCACCGTTATTTCTCAAATTACAGCACCTATGCTCGAGGAACAGCAATACTTATTCACAAGAGTCTTCTTTTTTCACTGACTTGCTGCCATACTGATCAGGAAGGGCGTTATATAATAGTTGCAGGGAAACTGATGGGTCACATGGTAACTCTAGTATGCGTCTACGCCCCAAATGTTGACAGCCCTGAATTTTTCCAGGATTTAGACACTCACATTTTACGTATGAGTACTGGCAATGTGATACTGGGGGGGGGATTTCAATTTACTTTTAAACCGTAACATAGCCTGTTCCTCTCGGACGGCAGATACAAAACCCCGGGCATGCAGGGCACTGATGGACATATGCGAGACATTCCAGCTCGCTGATGCCTGGAGGGTCCACAATCCAACAACTCTGGGTTACACCCACTACTCATCCCAGCACGATACTTGGACCAGACTGGATTTCTGGTTGCTTGCCCCGATCCCGCAAATATGGCAAAGCAAATTGCACATCCTCTCTCGCACTTATTCTGACCACTCTCCCGTATTGCTAACACTTCGCATCCCCAGGCCGGAGGGACATGAACGCCAGTGGCGGTTTCCGAGCAGGGCGCTAAACGATGACTTATTCGACAATGCAATCAGGGAAGCAATTGAAGACTATTTTGAACTGAATACAGGGTCAATAGACACGTGAGCGACACTTTGGGACGCCTTCAAGGCGTACATAAGGGGGGTAATCCTCTCTAAACATGCAGGTATTCTGAGGGACTTGAGAAAAACTTTGGCTAAGGTAGAGCAGCAACTTACTACCCTAGAGGCCTCCATGCTTGACTCCCCAGACGCCGCGGATGGCGAACGGCGCCGATTGGCGCTGCTACTGGACTTTCGTGAAGCGGCGGAAATGGAAACCCACTTCCTCAGTAAATACGTGGTTGCACACAAGTATGGCGAGGGCGAAAGGCCGGGGCGCATGCTGGCTCAGCTATTGAGACCATCATACTCTAAGTCCTACATCACGGCTCTCAACTCACATTAAGGACTCCTGTTAACAGACACGATAGATATTCGAGACACGCTTTTAACGTACTACGAGGAACTCTACAAATCTAAAATAGTACATTCCCCGGAGGCGCGCGAAGACTATTTTAATGAGATCGCTCTTGTATATATGGACAAATACATGCAAGATTTCCTTGCTGAACCTTTCTCACAGGAAGAGATAGCAGACGCGATAGACGCTTTAAATGGTGCCTCCGCCCCTGGCCTAGATGGCTTCACGGGCGATTTCTACAAACGCTACAAAGATATACTGGCTCCTAAACTTTTGGAGGTCTACCATGAATCCTTAGAACGTAATTTGCTTCCGCCGACTCTACGGGAGGCGGTTATCGTGCTGTTGCCCAAGCCTGGCAAAGACCCATTGCAATGCGGGTCATATCGGCCGCTATCATTGTTAAACTTTGATTATAAAATCCTGGCAAAGACGATTTCAACGCGCCTT
The DNA here is from genome assembly GCA_963921515.1 of Calotriton arnoldi. Taxonomy (NCBI): domain Eukaryota; kingdom Metazoa; phylum Chordata; class Amphibia; order Caudata; family Salamandridae; genus Calotriton; species Calotriton arnoldi. The sequence continues at coordinate 1,270,317 of CAWUFW010004382.1, read as the reverse complement.
GCCCTCCTGTTATATAAAATAATATCCCCAGCCCTGTTGGGATTTCTCCCCCACAGATCCACCTCTCTAAACCTTCGCACTATCTTCGCAGTCCTCCACTGCATCAATTCGGCAGTTCCGGCAGCGGCTGTGCTATTAGACGCGGAGAAAGCTTTTGATTCTCTAGAGTGGCCCTTTATATGGACGGTTATGCGTCGACTGGGAATGCCCTTTGGTTTCATCAACCTAACTGCGTTGCTATACTCGGCTCCTTCCGCTCGACTGCGTTTAAATGGAACGCTCTCACGCTCCTTTACATTATCTCGAGGCACCCGGCAGGGCTGCCCTCTGTCTCCACTACTTTTCATATTGGCAATGGACCCACTCATTAGACAGTTTCAGGAACGCCATCTCGAACAAGGGCTCCAGTTCAACACTGGGCCTTTATTGGTGTCACTCTATGCAGATGACGTAATATTATATGTTAGGGACCCCCAGACTAATTTGGCCCCCTTGGTCGGAGAAATAGTTCGGTTTGGCAAGTTCTCAGGTCTCGGAATAAATTGGCACAAGTCTGTGATATTCCCCTTCACTACGGCTACCGTCCGATGGGAATGTGAGTATCCACTCACCTGGTGCTCTGATTCTGTTAAGTATTTAGGGATAACCATACACTTAAACACAAACGAGATATTATTATTGAACTATTGCACGGCAATACACAATTTAGAGCGACAGGTGGAGAGGGGGATTAGGCTTCCGCTTTCAATGACTGGGCGCGTAGCACTAATCAAAATGATTGTCCTGCCGAAGTTCTTGTATTTATTCAAACACATACCCATCCCTCTCACGAACCGGTTTTTCCAGACCATTAACACCCATCTTATTTGGCTGACTTGGGGGGGGAAGCGCCCCAGGGTCCGCTGGGAAGTCATGACTCTCCCATACCACAGGGGAGGATTGGGAGTTCCTAACTTTCAGTTATATTATTTGATTGCGCAATGTGGATATGCGCACTCCTGGTTTCACCTTGACTCTAGAATCCCTTATCTGAGGCCTGAAGCAGATCTCGTACTCCCAGATTGCTTGGGCACGGTGCTACCACAGGGGTTCCCGCGTGATCCCCTAGATATCCAAACGGTATCCACTACCAGTTGGGCCTGGTGCAAACTGCTCAGGGTGCTGGGTTCTCCCACTATGTACTCCCCGAGCCTACCGCTTCCAAATCAGCGATGGATTCCAATTACAGGGGAAAGGACAGTGCAACGCACGCTTAATAGGTTTGCTGTGGAAAAAATAGGCGACCTTTATATAGAAGGCCAAGTTTTCTCGATCTCTGACAGGGACAAATTTCCAGAGGCCTCATTTATGGACAGGTTTGTGCTTGCCCGCATGTGGGCAGCTTTAAAAGCCAAGCTTCCCGGCTTCCCCATTGAACCCGATTCTCTAACCCCCTGTCCATAATATTAGACAGTAGTACGGGGGAACACTTGGTGTCTAAATTGTACAGGGCCTGCATAGAGATGGTTCCAGTCCATGACACCAAGATTCGGGCCGTGTGGGAGGCAGACCTAGGCCACCCTATGACTGATGATCAATGGGCCGTATGCTGTTCACAAACTAAGGAGGTGTCCTTGAATAGCAGACATAAGCTTCTCCACTTCAAATTTATACGGCGAATCTACATCACGCCTGAACTGTCACACAAAATAGATCCGGACAGGCCCCACTGCTGCCTTAAATGTAGAGCTCCACATGCAGACTTTGCGCACCTGGCATGGACTTGTCCCAAAATAGGTAAATACTGGACCGAAATATTCCACACATTGGGGGACATGATTGGTTTTGACATAGACCCTGCACCAGCCATAGCCTTACTGGGATATGTACTTAACATCCCCAAACCGGTCCGGAACTTCACAGCGCTGGGACTACTGTTGACAAAAAGGGATATTGCACTCAAATGGGGGCGGAGGGCGGTTCTGCAGTGCAAGGACTGGCTGCGCAGTCTCGCATATTGCCAATACAATTATGATCTCTATGCGTCTATGTTGCCCAGTAAATCCCGTCCTCGGGCTATCCGGGGTCCTTTTAAGCAATACACAGCCACGACACCATCACAGTCTAATATGAGGCCTAATAGTGGGATTGTGCCGGCAGGTATTGGCTGAATATTGGTTTACTGTTTATACACACACACAGCAGGGATATGCCAATTTAAGCGGGTACACGACTCCTGGACTGTGATTTAATCGTGATACAAGATTGTAAGATGACAAGATTGCACTTAATCTGGGCGAACTACTATGTATAAAATGTGATGTTGGGCAAAGATCAAAGAAGCCAGTCGGAGCTCTGTCTCATGTGTAACAGATATACCTGTCGAATACTGTATCAAGGTGCATTTTTTACTGTATTTTGAGCTGGTCAAGATATTGTGTTTATTATTGAAACTTTTAAATAAAGTTTATAAATTTAAAAAAACTTGTATGCAGACCTGGGGCGCACTACTGCAGGAAAAAACCCACAGAGGCTTTGGTTCCTTCTTCAAAAAATGTTTTCTTTTCCAAAAGAAACTTAATTGTTTTGACTTGTACTCAAAAGTTAATTTATTTTTATACAACAAAATGTGAATGTTAAGGATTTACTTATGCTTGCATCCAACGCAGTGCAGCAAATTAATTTAATTATCTGCATTTGATTCATATAATGGTTGATTCATTCGAAAGGCTTATTCTTTTTGAAAGGTTCTTTTGAAGAGTTTTACATAATTCAAAATTGCTGCTTTGGGTGCAAGCATAAGCAAACTGTTTACATCCAAATGGTTTTTTTGTCGTAAAAATGAATCTACTTTTGAGTACAAGTCAAAACAATGAAGTTTATCTTGAAAAAAAAAAAAGATTTATCCACCAGGTCTTTGACTCTAACAAAAAAAAAGGCTCTAAGAGAATCTCCTATCTTCTCTTTTTTATGTCATCCACTTCCAACCTCTTAATTATACTCTTCTTTATGTCAGCTTAGACAGTAAGTCTACATGGCTTGCAAAACCCCTGTGAGTGGAGGTCCTAGATACTGTCCCCATTTGTCTACTGGCCATGCCCCTGCATGTGCGATCCTCTCAAAATTATTAAAAAAATTAATTGGGATCCAACCCTGCTGTATAGTTCTGTGCAACCACAGACGGTTGAGCAGCGTGTACCCTTTACTGTTGTAACACATCTGCTAATTTCCCTATGGTAGTATCTTACGTTTGTGATACTTGATTGCTTTGCTGGTTTTTATTTTTTAAAGTCTGCTGCAGACTTCCTCTATTGTTGGGCAGTACAAATGAATCACTCAGAGCCCATTCTAATTTCTGTTGCCCTTCCGCCAACTTACGAATGTTAGCTTCCATTCCTTGATATCCCACTTCTCACACTACTTTGTGGATGAATGGGTGAGAATAAAGTCTCAGAAGCTTGGGTTTAAGTCTTTTAGCAATGATATTTTTATTCTAGGTAACTTGAAACAAGGGAAATTGATATCCAGACCTAGGGTTGTCAAGGTGGCTTGTGAAAGTTGTCCTCTCATTCTCAGCTTCTTTCCATGTTTTCCTTTTCCTAGGAGGCAGGCAGCTAGCCCATCAAATGAAGGTATCCTCAGAATAAAAAATAAAAAAACAATTGCCGTTAGTATGTGTTACAGAAGAAAGTAAAGTACTACACCAGAAAAAAGCCTAGTCTCTATTTCCAGCTTTTTCTGTCAGACCTTATTCTCTTACCAATAATTCTCTATAATTATGGGTCTGATACTTTATGGGTATAGTCAGGCGTATGGTCAGCCTCAGTAGGAAAAAAACATTCAGCAGAAACTCCAAAGATGTTTCTTCAGGGCAGTGTCCTATTTAATATTTAGGTCTGCTTTTCTTACATCTTCCAAATGTCGCCATATGAGAGCTTTGTGCCAGGAGCCCTTAGCCCCTCTCATTTGGGGTTATGGGTAAACAGGACTTCTGGAGGGCCCTCTCTACAAGCCTTAGTCACACATGAAAAGAAAACAAGACAGGATGATCCTGTCTTGTACTCTGTTGGGCAGGTGGACCAGGCTTTTCTCGACTACCTGTATTTTTGGGCCCCACTTCCGACCTGCCTGTATGCTTTAACTCACCTGAGTAGCCATAGTCCTCCTGGACTGTGGCAGGTAGGAGACTATCCATTGGTGTGGGTGGCATCTACTTCTTCTCAGTCCCGGTGTCCTCTTCAGTTTCCTCTTTGGCGACCAGGTCAGAGTTGCCTTCTGCTTCTCGCTCCCCATCAGAATAGGCGTCTCTCCAGGCTCCTTGTCTCCTGTCAGTGTTGATGTTCCTCTCTTCTGCTCAAGTATCCGCACAGGGGCTCTCCTGCTTCTGTATTTTGTTGTTCTCTTTGGTATTTGGGTCCTGAAACGAGTCCTTCCCTTGACCGGCATCTCCCTGGTCTGCCCTCATCTTCTTCCCCCTGCTCACAGTTAGAGTCCACTGTTAATCCCACTGACCCCTCCTTCTGCTCCTTGCCTCCATGTCTTACGGGTATTTCTTTTTATCACTTTTGGACATTGTCTTCTTTTTAGGTCTCGCAGACCTAGCGCTGGAGCGTGCACGCGCTCCTCGCTCTGCGAGGCTTATTGTAATCGATAAAATTTCTGTAGTGGACTTGTAGCCACGTCCATCTTTTTGATTGGCTGGCGTCATCGTCCATGCTAAACGCTTGCTTCCGATTGAAAAGGAGGCTTCTTAGTCCCTCCTTGTTACCGCCCTGTCTCCTTTTGGCATGGCCCATCTGGACTGGATCTTTTACTTGCGGCTTTACACGGGCTCCTTCATTAGTCGGTAAGCACGTACTATTTGGGAAATGGACACTGATGGGCACCACGGCGGCTGCAGCGCTATGCGCTCTAAAGTGTATAGTTTTTATTACTTTAATAAGCGTGGCGCCCGCTAGGAACACCGCGCTCACTTTATTTATTTATATTTCACATTTATGTTGAGCGCGGCGTCCACTTCAGGGACACCGCGCTGTTTTTTTTTTTACTTTAAAACTGAGCGCGGCGCCGCTTCAAGGACACCGCGCTCGGGTTCTTTATATATTTTTTAACTTTAACACTGATCGCAGCGCCCGCTTCAAGGACACCGCGCTAGTGTTTCTTCACTAGATCCCCAGCCCCCCCCCCACCAAGGCCTCCACACCGTTTCCCCCTCTTGTGTTGTGTACACAGCGTCTGCTTGCCACTTGTTATTGAGGGGGCGTCGGTTCCTTTTAACCCGAAGCTGGCGGAGGCTTGTAGGTGTCCGTTTTGTCACCTCGTGCCCCGGGCTCAGCAGACGGTCGTGCAGAGCAGCCTTGGGGCATTTAAAACTGTCAGCCTTACTAGTTTCAAGCACCGTTGGGTTTATAAAGGGCCGAGCTTACGGGATGACAACACTAGCATGAAAAGACCCCTGCTGAAGCTTAGGAACAGATACCGCATTAGAGAATCGTAGGCGTTCGGTTTCCCAACAACCGAGATCGGCATTAAAAACAGTAATTCCTTTTGGCATGTTTCTTACAAACCTGGCATTTTTAATGTGAACTATTTACAGTTCATAAACACAAAAAAGTAGAAGAGGAACTATTTCCGGCTTGCCCGTATCACTGATTATTTCGATAAGTGATTTCATTCGAAAACGGCCCATTTTCAGGAGCTGTCTGTTCGACTACGGAAACGACGATTTCCTAGATTAATGTGGCAGCAGTTTTATTTCTAATTTCCTTAATGTTTAGAGTAACATTTGATGTACATCTATGAAAGATATGCGAATAACTTCCAATATCAGGTTTAAGGCATGATGTGTGATGACCGTTTTAATAATAACTTGTTTTTCATAGCAATTAAAATAATCACCATTAATTAAACGTTCGGAGAGCCCTCGCCGGAAACCTCATATGTTCTTGTTCATTGATGACCACGAGGTTAGTGCGCTGCGAGCCGGGAAGCAACCGGCTGCTCTGACCGGATTGTAATGTGTGCCGTGGCGCGGGTAATTATCGCGCGCTGCGGCGGCCTTAATGAGGACTCCACTCGGGCGTTTAGTTACACTGCGTGGTCCCGACTGTCGGAGCCGGGCCACGCCTCTTTTTTTCTACACGCGCATGGCGTCATGCGCCAGCGCTAGTGCATAACCTCTGGGCGTGGGTAGACTGAAACGCTACCCCGCCAGAGGACATTACATTCCTTCCAACCTTTATTAAACAATAAACAAAACATCACATGTTGATCTGTTACCAGTTCCGGGCGGACCGTCTGCTCTCAGCTCCTACCCAGTCACAGGTCACAGTCCGCTGCAAGTCTTTGGTTCTTCACACCATGAATCCCGCCAGACGGGAGGAGGGAGCCGAATTGCTCCTCAGTCCATATCTGGAATGCTCTCGCCGTGAAGATGATAGGGATGGGGTCACTTCCTGCGAGACCCGGCCCTCCGGGGATCTCACAGAGGAGTCGGACAGTCCTCTGTCTGGAGTTCCGAGCGGTGATGGTGTTCCTCGGTCAGATCTGTCCGGATCATCCCTGGGGATAGTTCCTTGGCCATCTCCTATCTCCTCAGCCACTCTCCGTTGACTTGGACCAGCTTCCATACTGTCCGGTCCTGAAAGGTCGGGGGTTCCAGCATGGACCTTTTTGAAGAATGATATGTTCCGTGTGAGTTCTTCTGTTCCTCTCCGAGCTGTTACCATCGTGCCGGTTCGGCGGATCACTGTCCACGGGCGCTGCTCAAACGGGAGACGGAATTTGCTCCCTGGGTGCCTGTCCTTGACATAGACCATGTCCCTTTCTTGAATGGTCGACGCTCTCGCTCTTCGGTTGACACTGGCCTGGTTGTTGGTATTAGTCCTTTTGGCTAGGACCCTCGCGGTGTCAATCTGGGAAGGGGCCCAGTCTGGGTGATGAGGAATAGTGTCTCGCACCACTCGACCCATGCTTGCTGGTCCTGGTGCTCTCTCTGTCGTAAGATGCGGTGTCAATCTGTATTCTCTCAGGAAGCTATAGATGGCTCTTTCCAGGGGTGCCTCTTCAGCATGCGCAATGCGAATGACCTTGTTGAGGGTGCGCATGAATCTCTCTACTTCCCCGTTTGCTTGGGGCCAGCGCGGTGTCACTTTCCGATGTTGGATGCCCCAAGATTTGAGGTAATCGGCAAATTCTTGCCCCTGAAAGGGCGGGCCATTGTCCGTCTTCACCATCTCAAAAATCCCGTGAGTTGCAATGATCTTTTCTACTTTGGTGATTACCTCCGTGGCTGTTTGACCTCCCACGATTTCTATCTCGGGGTATTTCGTGTAATCATCGATGACCACGAGGGCGTAGCGCCCATCCGGAAGATGCCCAAAGTCTATACTGACGCACTCCCACGGTCGTCGGGGGTTGTCTTCAGTGATGACGGGGTGAGGATGATCCAGTTGGCCTGACACCTGGCACCATGGGCACGCTCTGACCGTCTGCTCGAACATCGGGTCCATCCCCGGGAACCACACCTTCGCTCTTAGTCGACCCTTTGTCTTCACCACGCCCTGGTGTCCTCTGTGTGCGAGGTCCACCGCTTGTTGAGCAAGGCTTGACGGGATCACCAGTTGCGGACCTCTCAGCAAGCACCCACTGCCGTCGACAGAGAGTTCGTCCTTGATCCGCATGATCGACTCGAGTCTGGCCTTCGCTTGGGGAGTCCGTCGGGTCATCGTGGTCTGAATGGGGCGCCAGTCGTTCGTCTGAACTGCGGTGATGGCTAGTTGCAGACACTCGTCCTCCTGGGTGGCTTCCATTATAGCTTCAAGGCTTATCGGAAGTGGTCGGGACCTTTCCGCTATGAACCGGACGTATTCCTCGGTGTCCTCGGCATCCTCTTCCTCTGCTTTGGTTGCGGCCCTCGGATGTCTCGAGAGGTAGTCAGCTGGGTTGGATGAGCCTGGTTTGTATTCTACCCGGTAGTCATACCCTTGCAGTTGAAGTATCCATTCCTCTATCCTCGAGGGGGGGCTTTGATGCAGATCCTTGAAATAGTGGGATGAGGGGCTTGTGGTCGGTGGAGACTGTGAATGGGTGCCCATACACGTAGACGTGGAAATGCCGACAGGCCCAGTGGATGGCGATTGCCTCTCTCTCTCTATCTGAGAGTAGCGCTGCTCCGTGTCTGTTAGGGAGCGGCTCGCATATGCGATCGGAGCCCATTCATCATTGCGTTGTAGCTGCGTGAGCACTGCCCCTAGCCCGTAGGGACTGGCATCAACGGTGACGTTGGTGGGCCGGGCCGGGCCAGGTCGAAATACGACAGCGTGGTGTCCGCCGAAAGGGCTGCTTTAGTGTCTTTGAAAGCTTGTTCTTGGTCGGGGCCCCACTGCCACGTGGTGGTGGAATTCGTCAGCTCCCTGAGGGGCTTTGTGAGGTTGAATAAATCCAGGATGAAACGCCCACAGAAGTTTACCATCCCTAGGAAACTCCGTACTTCTGAGATGTTGGAGGGTGCCGGGGCTTCCTGGACGTCTCGCACCTTGTCAGGGTCTGGGGCTACTCCTTTGTCCGAGAACGTGTAGCCAAAAAAACTGATTTTGTTCTTCAAGAACTGGCACTTTTCTTTGTGCAGGGTGAGTCCGGGCTCTTTGATTCATTGGAGAACACTGCGAAGTCTTCGGTGGTGGTCTTCCATTGACGAGGCGTATACCAATAGGTCGTCACTCACATTCAAAACTCTGGGGAGTCCACGGAGGACTTCTCTGATGGTGTTCTGAAACACCTCAGTGGCACTCGAGATCCCGAAGTTGAGACGCCTGTATCTCCTGAGGCCCACGTGTGTAGAGAATGTAGTGATGTATCGAGAGTCCGGATGTAGGGGCAATTGGTGATATCCTGAACGTAGGTCCATCTTCGAGAACCACACCGCGCCGTTCAGTTCCCCCAGGATGTCATCGATGGTAGGGGTTAAGTGGCGTTCCCTTTTTACAGCTGCGTTTGGGAGGCGCATGTCGACACAGATGCGGACCTGCCCTGGCTATTTTGGCTTTCTCGCCACCACGATCGGGGACACCCACGGAGTAGGCCCGCTGACTTTCTCTATTATCCCTTGCCTCTCCAGTGCTTCCAGCTCTTCTTCGACCTTTTGTCGCAGGTGGAATGCAATGCGCCTGTGCCTCAGCGCTACCGGTTGGACTGACGGGTCAATATGGAGAGAGACCTCTTTCCCTTTTAGGCATCCAATGCCCTTGAAGACGTCGTCAAATTCCTCCATGATGGCCGCTCGTTCCTCTTCTTGTATTGCGAGAGCAAATGAGATCAGTTTCAGCTCTTCTGCTGTCTGGCCGCTTACCAGCATTCCACTTCCTTCTTTGGTCACGTACACTGTGGTGGGGACTTTGAGGTCCTGATGCCTAAGGTCCGTTTTGAAACATCCCAGGAGTGGGATGGGTGTCTTCTGTCCGTAGGCAAATACCCGAATCTTTGCTTCGCGCAAAGGTGGGCGTGGACTCAGTTGGTTGTATACGTTGGCAGCCATCAGTTCGATCGAGACCCCTGTGTCTATGGTGGCCCTCACGTCTTGGTGGTGAATCTTGAGTCTGCACTTTGGAAGCCGCCGTCTTTTCTGTCGTGGTTGATCCACTGCGAATACATAATGGAGGGGGTAGTCTCCCGTGTCGTCGTCCATATCTTCGCTGTCTTGCGTTTCGGCTACAATCTTTGCCGTTTCTTTCCGGGGCTTCGACCTGCATACGGCCGCGAAATGGTTCATCCACCCGCAGGCTGTGCACCGCTTCCCTCTCGCTGGGCAGTCTTGCATGCAGTGGGGCGTGCCTCCACAGTAGCCACATTCTCTCTTTCTGTCTTGCGGACGCTTTCCCGGGCTTTGGCGTGACTTGGCTTTCACCACGTTCACCTTCTCCGCCACGTTTGCCTGTTCCGTCTTGATGGGGCGGTGGAGGGCAGACTCCATGTGGGATGCTCTGGCCTACGACAGTTCTTTTGACCGTCCCAAGGTGAGGATATCCGCCAAGGATTTGCCAGACTCCTGGAGGATGTTCTCTCTGAGCTTAGATGAGTAGCACCCTTGTATAATCTGGCCCCTGATCTCCTCTTGCTCGTCCTGGAAGCCGCACGTGCTGGCAAGTTCCTTCAAACGCCCATGGAATGTGTCCAACGACTCTTCCACTTCCTGTTTGGCCGGGCAAAAAATGAACCTCTCATAGTCTCTGTTCGCCATTGGCTCAAAGTGCGCATTAAGAGCGTTGAGCAGCGTCATATACGTTTTGGGAGTAGCCTCCGCTAGCGTTTTGTATATGCGGTGTATGTCCTTGCCCCCTAGGTGGAGGAGTAGTGCCCTGCGCCTGTCTCGAGCTATACCTGCCCTTTCAAAATAGATCTGGAGACGATCAGTCCAGTCCCTCCATCGAGGGGCTAGGGAGGAGGGGGCACCGTCCACGATGAAGGGCTCGATGGCCGGGATCGACGCCATCCTGACTCAGTTGTGATCACACCTCGCGGCACGTGCGCTGCCTCTCTCTTGGACTGGGGTCAACCACGTGCGTGTACTCAGGCTGAGGGGGGGACGAGGGTAGACCACTTGCCCCACACACAGGTACTCACGATGGCTGCAGGGCCTTCACTGGTGGCAGCAGGCTGGTCTTTACTGTGGCTGCAGGCCTGCAAGTAGTGGCAGCAGGCTTGCACTGTTCAGCTGGCTCCCCACGTGGCTGCAGGGCCTTATCTTGTGGCACAGGCCACTCACGGTCGTCAGCTGAGCACGAGAGCGGCTGATCTCGTCACCGCCTCGTCGCCAGTGTAATGTGTGCCGCGGCGCGGGTAATTATCGCGCGCTGCGGCGGCCTTAATGAGGACTCCACTCGGGCGTTTAGTTACACTGCGTGGTCCCGACTGCCGGAGCCGGGCCACGCCTCTTTATTTTATACACGCGCATGGCATCATGCGCCAGCGCTAGTGCGTAACCTCCGGGCGTGGGTAGACTGAAACGCTACCCCGCCGGAGGACATTACACGGGTTAGTATTCGATCTTTTTCAGTGTAGCTGTTTGTATTCAAATGCAGATACCTCGTGCCAAGAAACCGAGGCTTGAAACAACATTTTTAGAAGAGGCTTTAGCAAACATTATAGACGGGCAGGCTTCACCTTGCATGATAGGGATGATGCTGCATGCGTACTAGATACAAGGCGTTAGCGTGCCTATCGACTACGCATTGACCCAGTGGCCTACTGGATTAGGCATCAGCCTCCGGAGCTGGGGATTGTGGGTTCGAGTCCCATCTGGGTTGTATAGCTCACATGTTTTGATCATATAAGGAAGATTTACAATACTGCAGGCTGTGCTATTCCCTTTCGTATTAGCGCTGCTATGCGGAAGAAATAAGGATAAAAGCTAAAGTTGAAAGTTATCTTCTTTTATTTGGTGTAGATGTTGGGAAACACATTTCGTGATTCTTGCATTTACATAAAATAAAGTAACTTTATTTGTAAACGTATTCCAAATGCAGAAAGCAACGTCTTTGTGTGTGCGGAGTTAGTAGCCTGGAGTACAGTGACACGGCTTCAAGTTTACATTCAAAGCAGAGCTGCTTCCTTTGTGATTTTTAAGAATATGAAGATTTGTATACAATATACGCATTATTACTTAAACCAAAACGAAAATGTACATCTACTTGTCTATGAGTGCAAAGCAGTGACTGTTTAGAGACCATCACCTAGTCTACATTTAAAGCTCTATCCGCGTATTTATAAACATTTAATCATTTGTTTACCCTGTGATAAGTGACGTGTATATCGGTGATGTTCAAATAAATATAAACAAAATGAATAATGGAATTTATTAGGATGCCACGCGCCAATAATGTAATTTATATTTTGAAAAATATGTCATAGTGCTTGAGGTTTGTGATTATGTGTTTGTTTTATCAAAGCTACAAAGCAGCTCCTGACTGCATATGCATTTTACACAAACATCAATTTAATGTAGTCACACTCAAATGTGAAAACAATAGGTCTAATTTTTTATTTTACTTTAAAAAAAAAAAAAAAAAATGACAGTTTCTCCACAATCTAATGTGCAACTGAGCGTATAAATGTCTGAAGAGGGAAACATTGGTAAACAGACGTGGAGCTTGATAATTACCCTTTTAACTTATTTTATAGAGTAATGCCTGCTTCAGGGACACCGCGCTCTGTTTTTCTTTTACTTTAATGGTGAGCACGGCGCCCGCTTAATGGACACTGCGCTCTGCAATACTATAGGTCTCGCTTTTGGCGAAGTTTGACCTATTGATATTGTAAATGACAATGCCTTTTAATATTATAAAAGGCATTGCCATTTACAATGCCAATAGCTCAAAATCTCGCAATTGCGAGACCTATTGCATTGTAAATGCTTGTTATTTTCTGGTCTGGACGGCGAGGAGCAGCTGACTGCAGACCTACAGCACGTAAGTGTATTTTTTCTTCTACTTGTTCGTCCCCACCCCCACACAATTATACACTTCTGCAGGACAGAAGTTTAGCTATTAAAAGTGCAGCAGTGGTGGTGGCACCAGGGCCCAGGACTGTGAGGGGCCCAGGGCACCCAAATATAGTTTTCTTTTTTCTTTTAAAATCAAAACATTGGATGGGGCCCATTTTACTTGCTTGCGTTAGGCCCATAGCACCATTGCTATGTCATTGCTACTGCTATAGAGGGTGCATCTGTCAAATCAAATGGCACATATTTATTTGCAATCCTCTCCTTGCTTTGTCTTCGGTAATCATTACAGATTAAGAAAACACAGTCAAATCTAATCTTATCATCTTATCTTAATTGTGACTTATAGAGCGCTCGTTCACCAATTGGTTTCATGGCGCTGGAGACTAGGTGGGTGCCAATCCGGAACAGTTTATTCATAAGCTCGTGTGAATAACCAAGTTTTAAGAGATTTTCTGAATAGGAGCAGATTGGTGCTAAGTCTAATTTCCAGGGGGATGGAATTCCACAGGCGTGGGGCCAAAGTCGCAAACCTGCAGCCCCCCTGACGTTTCAGTTTAAAGGTGGGTATTGTCAAAAGGTGAAGTTGAGCTGAACGAAGATTCCGAGTGGGGGTATAACGAGAGACAAGATTATCAATGAATTTTGGGCTATGGCCGTTTAGGGATTTAAACACCAGACATCCGACTTTAAAGGCACATCGCTGCGGAATAGGGAGCCAGTGCAGCTTCCTAAGGAGGGGCGAGGCGTGCTGCCATCTGGGCTGATTATGTATCATTCGAGCCGCTTGGTTCTGCACCAGCTGAAGTCGTTTGGTGAGGCCAAGTGGAAGTCCCAAGTAGGTGGCATTTGCGTAGTCCAGACGAGACAGCACAAGAGCTATTACCACCTGGACCAAAGCAGCGTGGGACAGAAACCTACTAATCTAAAACCTTTTTGAGTTTCATATAAAAAGGATACAATATTACAGTATTTTTTAACAGTTTAAGAAGTTTGTAGTGTATAACTTGCAGTTTTAAAACATTATTACACTATAAACATGGGAGTTTGTAAGTAGACATCGATAATATTTAACACCAAACATTCAAAAACATGCTTAGATCAATAAATCTAAGTTTTGTATAGGCTGGTAAATAATTTCAATTCTAAAGCTTATATCAAAGCTTTAAACAATATTTGTAAAATTTAAATATATCTGATTACCATTATGGCTATCATAGTTCTGCTTTGGCATTCCCTGCATTAGGTATTAGAATAGACACATTTTTAGACTCAGAGGAAAGATCCCCAGATATCATCAAATAGCTGTAATTGATCATTTACCTTTCAAAGCAACTGCACATGTGTTGCTAGTGTCATCATGGATTCTGACCAGTCCTGATTTTGGCTGTAGATTTGACTTCCAGCGTCCAAGTATGCACAGTTTTGCTAACGCTTGGGCAGAGTCCATCCATCTTTGAGTGTGATTATTAAAAACCTATGAGTTCCAGTGTATCATGTAGGATTGTAAAGTTCCAGAGAAGGATTGATTTGCAGGATACTTCAGGTTGTGTCAAACTGATTCTCAATGCGTCTTCAAAGTAAGACAGGACTAGAGAACGTGTACCATATGAACCCCTTGCTGGCTGAACCACCATCAACAGGAAGGTGGGGCAAGCTTTGCTCTATGCAGTTTATACGGGGACCAGGGCCAACCTTGCAGAATTTTGAAATAAATAAATGTCTTTCTGGCCTCTTTCATCCCCTTGTCTTGAGAATTCAAGAGCTCAGACCATTCCACTTCAGTGTAGTTTTTCTGAATGTGTGTTTGCCATTTAACTAGAAGAAATTGCATTGTCTTCTTCTGGCATATTTTGCCAATCAAGTGCTTATATATCCCTGATACTAAGGGCCTGATTATGATGGCGGTGGGACTGCCACCATCAGCCCGTCGGTGGCCGTCCCACCGCCATCAGACCATGGAGGTCCTTCCGCCACATTACAATGGCGGGTGGATGGTTGAGGTTTGGAGAGACTGACCGCCACGCATCCGACGGGCATCAGAGGGACTTGTATCCCTACAACAGTGGCGGTCCCTGCTCAGGCACCGCTGTAGGGATTACAATGTCCCTTTCCACCGGCCGTTTCATGGCGAATAACCCGCCATGAAAAGGCTGGCGGAAAGAGACTATGGGGGGCCCCTAGCGAGCCCCCACATGGTGCCTGCCACATAGTGCAGGGATATGCATAATGTGTATTTATTGTACTGCGGCGTGTGCTTGCAGTCCAAGGCACAATTCGCAAATCAAAACATACACATTTGCGACCACCTTGAAGGCGGTTGCATCGTAATTCCTATGGCAGGACCGCCGACAGCTAGTCAGGCATTCCCATTCCCAACAGGATGGCGGTTGGAGGAAAGTCCGACCGCCATCATAATCAAGCCCCTAAGTTTTTGTACTTTTCCCATTGCGTAAGGGAGATTTTGACATATTAAATTGTTGTTCTCCAAGCATTTACAATAGGTAAATGTAAGCCATCTGAAGATGTGGTAGCATTAAGTTTGGGGCATTGGTGATTTGTTTTCCCAGATATTTGACAATGGGGTTGGGGGGGTAACCATTTACAGTCGAGTATGATTTGATTAGTAGCACGCTAAAAGCATAGTTGAATCTAGGGGCAGCCACCATATGAATTGCTTTATTATGCCCCAAAGGCAGAGTTCCAGACTGCTACATTTCCCAACGTCTAATTTCATCTGATTTATGCTGGCTGATAGGTTCTCTGACACCAGGTGGTGAATGTTGCCACTTACCAGTATTCCAAGATATTTTAGTTTATTGGGCATCCAGCATGCCAGGCAACAAGGGATTCCTACACTGTATGCACAGTCAGACGGTAGGGCTTCCATATTAGTCCAGTTTTATCTTATACCCTGAAAAGGGTGACATTGTAGAGATGATATCCACCAGGGTAGGTATGGAGATGTTAGGATAGGTTATTGCCGCAGAAAATCATCAGCATAAGCATCAGGTTTAGTTCCCCAGCAGTTGTGTTTATTCCCCTAATAGCGAATGACAGTCAAATTTATAGCAGCATTCATTTCAAATCTATTAAGAGTAAGGGGGATAGTGGGCACCCCTGGTGAGTACCCTCCACAGCCTAAATTTTATCAGATAGAAAACCATTGCAATTCACTTCTGCCTTAGGACCCTGATACAGCCATCTATCTGTTCATGGAGATGAATCCAGTCCTTTTCAATGTTTAAAGTAAATAGCCCCATTCCAGTCTAATGAAATCCTTTTCAGAATCTAAAGAAAGGGTTACCTTCTTATCCTAATATTCCTTAGTATGCCACAGGAGATGTAGAAGGATGGATATATGATTGTTTGATGATTGGCCAGGTGTTAAGCCTATTTGATTCCTAAGCACCAAGAGTGGAATAGCAGTGGCCAGGATTTTTATGAGTATTTTGATGTCTCAATTGATTTGGGCTATAGATCTCTATGTTCTGTAGTATATTAAATTTTTAGTCAGCTTAGAGATCAGGGTAATATAGGCAGTGCTAGGTTCAGAGCAAGACACCTTTCTTGGGGGCTTCCTAGCAGTGGGACTGACATGGTAGCTGGTATTCTATAGAATGCTTGAGAGAAACCATCCACCTCTATCACTTTCCCCTTCAACATTGTTTTGTGGCTTCTGTTGTTTCCGCCTTGATATATGATGTTCCTGCAGACCACAACACGTTGAAGGGTCCTACTGAATGTTCATTTAACTCTAGGTGTTCTCTGAACTGATATTGTAATTTTTACTTTTCTTCTGTAAATCTATCATGTAAAATATTCACTTCAGGTTTTTGGATTTAGAGTCTGAGTTTTGTAGGACTAGTAAGAGATAAATCAGTGCATGATCTGTGATACTGCTGATCCCAATTTCACATTTGTTGGCCTGAGTGAACACAATTCCATTTATCAAGAAATAATTAATTTTGGTTTCAGAAGACGACAATGAATGCAGTCTCTATACGTAAGGTGCGGGAGATATCAAGGTTCTTAAAGCGAGTAGTTGGACATTGTGGGCCTGATTCACAAAGGACCTCCGCACTCATGTTGGAGGCTCCGCAGTCATGGAGGAGTCTCCGCACCAGGCGGCGGAATCTCCGCAATGAGAATTCTCATTGCAGAGATTCCGCCCGAGTGCAGAGATTCCCTGACGAATTCAGGGCCTCCACACTGCAGAGCCTCCGCCACGAGTGTGGAGGCCCTTTGTGAGTCAGGCCCTAAATCTTTATGTAAGCCACTCTTATTTTTGTTACAAAGGTCTGGGAGGCCTGATCTATCTAATAATGGGTGAATTGTTATATTGCAGTCTCCTTCTATTATGACAAATTCCCTACAAAGTTTTTTTAGCTTGGACAAGAAGGTTAATTTCAAGTTATTATGAGCATAAATGGAGAAAAAAATGAGAGTTTCCTTGTAGTGTTAGTTTAATGACAATGTATCTTCCTCATGGGTTAGACCATATATGATATTTTTAGTATTGCAATGGTCAGATTCTTGTGAGGAGGTATGCCACCCTACTCTTCCTGTAATGTGAGGTAGTATTGGGGAGGCTGGGTTGCTTTCTTGATTATCTTTTCCAGATGGAGACACCCAATCTCACATCAGTTTTTCAGATTTCTTTTGAGTGATACGGGTGTCTAAACTCAATGTCCGTTTTCTTGGTCACTAAATAACTTAGAACATTTTTTTGTACTTTTTCACATTTGACATAGTTCAAAGGAGCATTCATTTTCAGAGGCCATATGCAGAGAGCTGTCATACGGTAAATGTTTCATATAATGCTACCAATCAGTAATTTCTTTTTGTTTGTGTATTCAAAACTACTTTGTAAGGAGTATTCGCTGTATCCTGTTGCAAAGTGTTGAGTTGAAGAACAATTCTGTTGACACTTTTGCACTGGTGTTTGGGTTAAGAAACTCAGCAAGTTTTAAGGGAGGATCAAAGGTGATAGTGAATTACATTTTGATAATTTACCAAACAAATCTGTGGCGTATGATTGCTAGTCAGGAAAGTATATTTAAGGTGAAAAGAAATATCAATTTTAATTCACCACACAATACCCATTAAAAATAAAAGTACAGAAGGGAAACCCCACAATAATTTTGTGGTATGGCCACAATCAGCTACAACACAATAAATAAAGAGCTGGAGAATTAAAAACGAGGGGGTATATTCACAAGAACGTGTGATAACTACCGCAAGAGTAGCGTAACGCAACTTTCTATAACGCAGCCTATCACGGGAAAATAACCCCGTGTCAATGTGGAATTCACAACAAGGCGGTACCATGCGATAGTCACCAGATAACGCGTCAAATACCAGCATGTAAATCAACACCACCCCCAAAAAATGCGAAACGCGAGAAATCATGCGATGAGGCCAATCGCGGTACAAAAAGCTGCGAAAAGCAGCCTCAGGCCTGCAACTCCCACGCGTCTGGCGGGCAATTGCACCATAAAAACCACAGGCACAACACACCAGAAACAAGCCAAAGCACGTAGCAACATCCATGCACCCTGACCCAGCGCAGAGGGCAACGCGAACACCACAACCCCCACAGACCACTAGCAAGGAACAAGTGGGTCGGGGAAGGCCAAGGAGAAAATGGAGAGGAAGACGGGGTGCAGACCGCAGGAAAACAAGACCAAGGCCACGGAGGCGACAGAACACTACCAGCAAATGACCCACAAGCAGACCGCCTGGAATGCAGTCGCAGAGCTCAGGAGGCCAATCCAGGAGGCCAAGAGGCGCCGGCAGGACCTGACAACCTAAACCAGGTACAAACCCGCTGCCAACAGGAAGGCAGCAACGGCGACAGGAGGTGGCAGTCCAGCGCCACAGGAAGAGCAGGAGGAAACCCAGGCCACAGTCATTAGTGTGGAGAGGTTGCAAGGAGTAGGGAGTACGGACACAGCCCGACAGGACCTGACACAACAACAACAGGGTGAGGATCCAACAGGGACTGGGGGGACGGTGGGTGATGGGCACAATGCCACACATGCACAATGAGGTGTAACACACTGCACACCCACAATTACCCAGGGACATGTCCCCCATCCCCGTGGCACACTGCAGCACACACACATAGCAATCACAGCACATACCATGACAATGTGGCACAAAGTGCAACACCCACACTGCAGAACAGGGGACACAACTGGGTCCAGCCAGGCACAGTAACAGAACAATCACATCGGACAGAGCAGGGAACTGTGAGATGCACATCTACCCCTACAACCCCACATCAGCCATGTAGGCCAAATGGACACTGTCCCAACTCAAATAGCCACCACCGCCCAAACACTCACAATGTATATCGTCACACAGTCTGCATGTCGACAAGAACAAGGCACCAACACAATGCCAACATGCACCTCTCCTTCACAATGCAGAGGGACAAACAACACCTCCAGCAGGTCAGAACAGACAACCCATCAGTGATGCCCGAGACGAAAACCACAGCCCAGACACCGACGCCCTACAACAGCCCATGGACATCCCACACAACCCACCACCAGGACCAGGGCAGACAAGCCACTCAGAGGATAACCCAGCCCCTGCAACAGAGCACACAGCATGAAGCACCTGCAATCACGGCTGGCTCACAACACTTCACCCACCCACACATGGCATCCCAATGCCAGGTGGCAGAACGCCAAAAGGAGGTGGCCCAACAGGTGAGGGTGTTGCCGAACCCATGGAATGCGAATCCGAACACATACGTGGGTGCCCAATACCCTTCAGGGACCCCCCACATCCCACAAAGGAGACCCACACCTCCACAGAGACACATGCACATATCATGTTGAACTGGCCACGGGCACGTGCGCCCGGCCCCTTTATTGGCAGGGCCACATGTACAGTGACGCCTGTGCTGGATGTGTGTGGGGTGAGTATAAGCCAGCCCGCACGGAGTGCTTGGTGCTGCCAACAACCTGAACAGTGGACACCAGTGCAATGGAAACAGAAAACACCAGAATAACAGAGTCAACTGCAGAGCAACATGGAGGGATCCGGAGTAAGGACAGATGTCACCCAATATTCAGTCTGGACGTTCCTTGAGTTGCAGTGCACTGAGGCAGGGGCACTAGAGAAGAGCGCGCTCATGTGAAGAAATTGCTAGGATTGTGTCCCTTCAGATCAGTCCTGATGCAGATGCAGTGGGGTGTGTTACACCTGCATCAACTTCCTCATCAACGTCCCAGGTCTCCCACACTGCCTGAGGTGACAGTTGCGTCCACAGTCCACAGCGCAATACCCAGCAATAGATCCGGGTGTGTAGCTTGACTACCACCACCAGTCTGCATTCCTGCTGTGGGGCTGTTGCCTCCTGCCCTCCCATTGTCTGTGCCCTCTCCCTTCCGCACACTTGACACATCTTCCTCATCATAGTCCCAGGTCTTCCCCACTGCATGAGGTGACATTGCTGCGCAACCTCACAACAGCACAAAACTCAATCAGTAACGGACAATGGCTTGCGGTGCACTGAGTCACTGGCACCTGGAGTTCTGAGCAGGGTATCAGTCCAATGATGGCATCCACGACAGGTCTGAGCAACTCCTTAGGTCTTTCAGGACCACTGTTTCGACTCTGGTAGATGGCGGTTGAAGGTGGTCCTTGCGGTGGTTGCGTGTGCCTCCTGTGGTGATGCTACGTCCGGGCCGGTCAAGACTGGATGCCATGTGTGGGCCCTGGTGGACCGCAGTTGGGGCCGGAGGAGGCGGACAGCGCAGGGCCACAGACACATGGCGTTGATGACCCCAAGACCATCGCTACAGAGGCCATTCAATGACTCAGAAGAAGGGGTCCCAGGCCTGAGCAGCACAGAGTTAGTGGCCCCAGATGCACTGCGGCCGACACAGGCACCCAGCCACGGGACGGTGACTTGCGGTGCAGTCAGATGGGCCATGCGACCTGAGCGGGTCCCCATCAATGTACGAGGTGTATGTTGCGGAGGGTTTCGGGGGACAGTGGAAGGTGTCCTCCAGGGCATGATGCGGAAGGTCTGATGTTATCTGGAAGCAGCAAATGGAGGAGTGGAAAGCGCAACCCTCGTCCTCACCAACAATTCGGGATCAGCTACATGAGGATGAAAACTAGCCCCTAGTCCATGGACTCAAACGCCACCAATGTCCGACCAGTGAGTGTCCATGAATGTCAGGGAACAAACTTAGTGGCACAGGTGCTGTGAGGGGATGCAGTCTGCGATGATGCCCGTACACAGATGTGAACTCCAAGAATGCCAAATCAAGGCTCTGTGACCTACTTGACCGCAGTGTAGGCCGGAGGCAGCGGTCAGCAGTGTCCCACAGCCACGGGTCGTTGGCTCGCGAGGCACAGAGTTGGTGACACAGTGGCAGTTGTCGGTAGTGTTCAATCACCTCCGTGACGCTGATCCTGTTCCCTCCGGACTGCAACGTGTCATCCTCTTACGCCCCTCCGTGCGTGCGAGGAAATGTATTCTGCCTTCTGAATTACCGATGTTCAGTTACAAATCAGTGATCCCACTCGTGCGCAGCGTAGGCCGAGGGCAGTGGTCCGCGTAGGCCCACAGACACGTGTGGTTGTGATGCCATGCACAGACTTGTTGCCACCACATCGGAGGGTGTATAGTGTATTGTTCTCTGCCTTAAATGATGTTCACTGCCATAGTGTAATCAAGACTCAGTTCCAAATGTGTGACCTACCTGACCGTGGTGTAGGCCTGAGGCAGCGGTCAGCACGGCCCATTCACTGAGTGTCGCCGGCATAGGTTGGATGGCCCCACCGGCCTGCATAGTTCAGGTTCAGTGGCACCACGTGTAGCAGCCTGGCATTGAATAGGGTTAGTGGCACCACGTGTAGCAGGCTGGCATTGAACAGGGTTAGTGGCACCACATGTAGCAGGCTGGCGTTGAACAGGGTTAGTGACACCACGTGTAGCAGGCTGTCGTTGAACAGGGTTAGTGGCACCATGTGTCGCAAGATGCCCATATGGAACTATGCCTCACTGAACTGGGGGGTCTGGTGCTGTGGCCGCTGGCCGGGATATGGGGTCACTGCCATTCATGACTCAAGACACAGTTCCACATGTGGGACCTACTGGTCCAAAGAGTAGGCCGGGGGTGGCAGTGGAGTACGTCAACGAAAAAGGAATAAAGCGGGCCGGTGTCGTGGCAGCCGTGATGGTCTGAGGTGGCTGCCAAGGTCTCGGGCCTCGGGCTTGTGCCTTGCGCCGGCACGTGGTGGGCCCTCCTTGACACACGCCGGTGTCGGAAGGTGATCAGTGTGGCCTGGCTGCGCAGGGGCTGGCCTGACGGGTTCGTGGACCAGCGTGCCGGGCTCCGGCAGGCGCACGGCATCTCAGGCAACTCCGCTCACGAGGATGGCGTCGGCCTCGTGGCGAGGTGGTAGGCGCTGCCCTGGCAGAGACGTGGGTCTTTCCGGAAATGGACCACGCCCAGGCCTACGTGGTTTTTATTCACACCCCTATGCTGGCGTGGCGTACGCCGGGCCATCCCACTCCGCTGACGCTTAGGGGGGGGGGCGTAACAGGCAACATTTCCGCAAGGTCCCCCACTGGCTGTGGTGACATGGTGGCGTCCACTGTCCACTACACTCCATACGCAAGCGGTGTATGTCGCCATGGATATGGGTGTGTTCTGCATACTGCGAGGTGTCCAGCACATATCCGGCACTGTTGGCATTGTGTACTTTCCCAATCATGGTTCTACTGCATCCTTCACACATGCCTAGTTGCCACCTCTCCCCACATTCGGCTAGTATGTGGCTGAGGTGCCATGCCGTTGCTGGCTCATTTTCAGGGCTTGCCCATGTGGACATTGTAAGTTGTATGTGATTTTGTGGCGTGTGCATTGCCAGAGTTTTGAGTTGCATGGTTGTGGTGTTGAGGTGTGTGGGGTGTTCATTTGTATATTGCCAAGGGGCTGTACATTTCCCTTGTTGCCATCCTGGGAACGCTGGTTGATGACGGACTGTCGGAGGATGAAGGTATCATGCACACTGGCTGTGTATTTGAAGGCGACATTGTTGGGGGTTCCACGGTGTTCTGTTGTTGCCTGCATATTGATGTGAGATGTGTGCTTCCTGTTGAGGTGATTGTGTGCTGTGTCACCAGGGGGACATAGGTAGTACATGTGTGCTGTGGATTGCCCCCAACACGTGCGTGCATCCTGCTATGGCATATGGTCCTTGCTTGGCCTCCAGCGGATCCTGCGCATTGTGTTGTACGTATGGGGACTGGGGTACCAGGGTGATGGTGATGTCCAGGACAGGTGTGGGGGACTTGGATGTGGCTGGCTGTGGGACTCCTCCGACTCTGGCGGGTGTTGGATGGGGGGTCTCAGGGGCCAACAGGTGCAGCCACGCCATCAGCTTTGTGTGGGGTGGGATGTTGGTTGTCCGCTGTGTTGTTGCCGTAGGCCTGTTAGGCGATGATGGTCAGGATGCATAGGTTGGTTGTCCCTTTCAGCCTGGAGTGGAAGGTGACATTGTCACATGTTGGGTCTGTGCGGCTGGTACGTTTCCTGGGGTTCCGCTGACTTTGTCTGCGCTGCGTCTGTGTTGGTCCGGGGGAGGGGGGTGTTCCGGGTGTGGGATGGTGTCCGGGGGTGGGTGTTGTGGCCCTCTTGGGTGTCCGGGCTGCATGATGTGTGGCTCCATGGCATCTGTTGCCCTTAGGTTGTGGCCCTGGGCTGTGCTCCCTTTTGTGGTGCTGGCTGTCGTCCGACTTTACACCAGGTCAGAGCAGGTGTAGATTTCCTGGTGCTAACGCGCCTTATCGCCTGTTTTGTGTTTTTATCGCGGATGTGGCTGGTCGTTGTGAATGTTGAGGTGTGCTGTTGTCTCGGCTTTTGTCACGGGAACGCCTACTCTGCATCTCATTAGCGATATTTGCGAGGGTCCTCTGTGGCGATGTTTTTGGCGGCTGCTATCGCAGGTATACTGGTGCTGTGGGCTGTTAACACCGGCTTGTGAATGGGGGGGTAAATTTATCACGACTTTGGCTGCGATAAAGTGCTGTTAATTCGGCGATAGCTCCTTGTGAATATGCCCCGAGGTCTTTAAGGGTTATAATTCAAATGCCTTCATGGATCAACCCTTATGATTTTGTTCTGCACGCAACATTGATATTTCTCAAGGTGAGTGTGTGATGTCTAACCAAAATATTGCCTTTACAAATTAGGTCATTCTGAAAGACCAGTCTTCGGTCTGTACTGCATAAAGAAAACATGTGCTACCCAAGCTCTACACAGTAGAAATGAGGCACACAGAAGAAATCCAGACATCCCCACATGTAGCTGTTTTAGACTGATGACACAGACTGTCTACAAATAGCAGAAACAAAGCTGAAACGATAAGGTACCCATTTGGAACATAACTCAACAAGCATTGGCAAAGCCAATAGGTTTGGCACTGGCTGCCAATGTCTTTGTTTTGTCAGTACCTGTTTTTGTCATTTTTTTTTGTAAAACTGTAGGTTGGAGGAGCTGCCGGATTCTCGAATATATAAAAAAGCAAACATTGGCTAAAGGCATAAAATATTTTTGGTCTCAAAAGGCACACATTGGTATAGTAGTTCATGGAACTGAAGGGAACTAGTATGTGTTCCGATGCGCTCCTTGTTAAAGAACAGAATGCCGCCCCTCACAGTGAAATTAGCCAATGACTGAAGTGAGCAGACCCACTGTCCCATGGTGAATGCTGTGGAGGGCAGAAGAAAAATGTGAATGACACAGTAACAGACTAATGGGTGAAGAAGTCCGGCTGAGCTACAAGATATAAGCATATTATATATATAATTTTAGTAAAGTCAAAATGTCTTGACTAATGCCAGACCTAAAAATGGTTATAGACAGAGAATTTGAGTTTCCTTCTGTGTGCTTTATTTTTAGGTTACATTATATTTATTGTGTGTGCTGGGTTAAGAATAATCTTTACTTTGCTTAGTACATAGTTCACAGTAGGCCAGCCAGAGGATATGTTTCTTTCATAAGAAGCATTTTTTTTAAATTCTTTGCATGCGTGCGGACCCTCACAAGGAGGGTAGAGCTAGGGAGGCTAAGATTGCATCTGTGCGGTCGGACGTGTGAGCTGGCGCTCCCTGTTCTCCCCGCCTGCACAGGGGTAAATCAATGAAGGAAAAATCCCCTGCAATGCCCACACAGCCATAGGAGCACTTACCGGATCCAGACCCAGTAGGACTACCGGCCCGGCATGATCAGAGCTGGATCGGTGACGTTGAGGAGCAGGCTGCTGCAGCTCGTCTGGCTGCTGTGGAGGCCGCCGTGGTATCGGCGCCTGTGGTGTGTGGCGGCCGTGACGGCAGACGGCAACGTGAGGGGAAAGGGCGGAGCTGACCCGACGATGCCTCCCAAGGCTGGGAGAGGGAGGTCTCGTCCCTTGACTGATACGGCTACAAAAAAGTGAGGGTGTTCCAAAAGAAAGCCTTGGTAAGCGCATTATACCCACTTTGTTTTCTGCTGGAAAAGAGAAGAAAAAAGCGCAGAACGCTCTGTTACACACACCAGAGAGTGAATGTATTCGACAGATGGTAGAGAGAGGCAAATCATCAGAACTTTCAGCAGTGCAAAGATCTGTGGAGGGGTCTTGGTTACTGAAACTTTGAACGTATCTGATTCTGGCGATATGGTGCAAGCTACAGAGGCATAAGCTCTGACGGTGGCAAGGGCAGAAGGAGCGGAAGGGGGTAAAAACCACAGCACACCGCCACCGGACATAGCCAGCCCCTCTAAAATTAATGCTGCATCCAAGATACTGGCCCTCTCAAACCCAGAGTCCTTAGGTGCAAGGAGTAAGTGCGATATCCTGACCATAAGCAAGGAAATAGATTCTGGGGATCATTTTATTCCCTGTCTGATCATTCGGACTCCTCTGATGAAGAGATAGAGTTAATCCTAAAAAATCGTGCAAGGAGGGGTTCGCATGGCAGTGGATACAGTGACCTAAGTAGCAGACATCCCGATGACACGGGTATGGATACCCCGGAAGCCAGTCCTCGAACAGTTCGTAGGAAACAGGACTTGAGAGAAGGGGCTATGCAGGCGGGGGGTTAACAATGCTCTGCAATGGGACTACTCTTACTCAGCAGAGTTAGGGGTTGATAGCGGAGGCATTCCGGAGCCTAACAAGGAGAATAGACAGATCTGAGGAGATTTCATTAGCCCTGATATATCAAACTATAATGACCCACAGGGAAGAGACGCGTACCGAGAGCCAGCGGATGCATGGTGCTTGTCGAAAACTGCAGAATTCTGTCCGACGTATTGCGAAGTCATGCTCTGAATTTACCGAGAGGTTTAATGAAGCGGAAGCTCGAATTTCGTGCTTGGAGGATGAGCTGGCAGCTCAGAAGGCGGCAACGGAGGCCATGAGGTCCCTGAAGGACGATACACAATGGAAGCTGACTGATTTGGAAAACCGGCTTCGGAGAAATAACTGGAGAGTTTTGCAAATCCCAGAGGGCGCAGAAGGCCAGGATCCCCTCAAATATATCATTGAGCTATTCTCAGAAGCTTTTCCTAAATTGACGCAGTTGGACTGGCAGCAAGAGATTCAAAGAGCGCATCGATTCCCGTTTACTCTTCGAGCAAGACCAGGACAGGCAGCCCCTAGACCAAGGGCGATATTAATATCATTTAACAACTTTTTGGCCCGTGAAGCTGTATTTGAACTCACACGCCCTGATAGAAAGAGGGCAGGTAAAGGGGGAGAGTTTTTTGTTAGGCCAGACTTTTGCCATCAAACGGTGGAGAGACGTTGGCATTTAGGTCAGCTCATTGCACCGTTTCAGGGCAAAGGTGCGCAAGCCTTTCTCCTTAACCCAGCCAAGCTAAAGGTAATATATAAGGAGCATACTCACTTTTTTTTACCTCCGAGGTACAGGCAAAGGAAGGAGTATTTGCAAACCATCTGAGGCAAGGGCAGGCGTCTGATATTGTAGTATGTGACTAACTATACATGTCTGCTCTAACTATTAGGTGTTTTTGTTGGTTCCAGGGTTATCGTCCTCTTTTTTGGTTCTGGGGTTTTCTGTCTTTTTTTTCTATAACACCATCTGTATTGGGTTAGGTTGTCTATTCTATGTAGGTGGGGGGTGTTTGATGTGATAATACAGGGTGGAACGCAGGCGGGGGGAGTATCCGGGTGGCGGGAGCTTGTCATCTCAGGGACCATTGGTCCTACAGCCTCATCACATGGGTGGGGGGGGGTGATGGTTGGGGGGATTGGGTGGCTTGGTGGGAGGGGGGGCTGTAGGGCTGGGAGGGGGGATGTGGGGTTGGAGACAGGGGGTAAAAAAAAAAGAAAAAGCTATCCATATTATGATAAATGTAATGATGATGAAAGAGCAAAGACCTATGTGGCCACACAACAGGAGCTATGAGCGAGGGAAGGCAGCCTCAACTAATGGGGGATAGGATGGTTAAATCAGGATTACGTATCTGTTCTTTGAATGTCTGCGGGCTAAATAATAATAAGAAAAGACAAAGAGTAGCTGCAGAGCTACAAGTGATTCACCCCAACCTGGTTTGTTTGCAGGAAACACACATACCCTGGGACAAGCGGAAGAGCTTAACAGAATTAGGGTATGTGGTATTGGCATGTTCACGGCAGGCCACAACGCTCGGGGGGGGGGGGTTTGCAGTATTGGCTAAACGGGAAATTCAGCAATCAGGTCGAGTGTTGGTGGACAAACAAGGCCGATGGGCTATTTTGGAATGTATTACGGGGGGGGGTAAGTTTACGTTATGTGCAGTGTTTGGCTCTAATTTTGATGAGGTCTCAGTTCTGGAGGGGCTGAATGTGGAACTGGCATCATGGCCCACCCCACTTATTGTGTGGGGATTTGAATATACATTTGGGTGGTAGGACCTACAGTCGGGCACACAAAATTACAAGGGCAGGAAGCCTAAGGTGTTTAAGGCACTACATCACTTATTGACCGATCACGGTTTGGTGGATGTATGGGCAACGCTGCAGGACTCAGACCTGGGATATACGTTCTACTCCCATCCACATAAAAAATTAGTTAGACTAGACAATTTTTTGTGTCACCAGTATTATGTGCAGGAGCCAAGATACAAATCTTTCCTAGGATCACCTCAACTCATGGCCCAGTAGTGATGGATATTTTCACGCTAGGCAGCTATAAGGTTCCGAGAATATTTACATTTGATAGGAAGCTTTTGTTGGACATTGTGTTCATGGACTATATGAATAATTGGATTAAGGACTTTTTGGAGAATAATCGTGACTCTACCTCATGTTGGTATGTGTGGGATGCCTTAAACGCTGGATTTAGGGGGGAAGTCTTGGCTATGGATTATATAAACAGAGGCAAGCAAAGCTAGTGGTTCAGGATCTATACATGAAACTTAAAATAGCTGAAGAAAACCTAGCGCAAGGGATACTGGCAGATAGAGACATCACAGAATTACAAACCATTGTTGCCCGATGCAAAGCCAATGTTAATCTGCATTGGAGCAAGGATAATGCTCTCAAATATCAGCTTAATAAGGAGAACTGCTATGAATATGGCGAGGCCACAGGGCGCTGTCTAGCGCAAAGACTTCGCTCAAAAGAGGCGGCACAAAGAATCAGTGGTATGAAAAACACACAGGGTAATCTGGTATACAATCCCCAGGAGATTTTAAAAATCTTTCACACCTTCTATGAAGAGCTATATACAGAAGAAAAGGCTGGGGGACAGGCTAGTGAGAAAGGGCTACAAGACCTAGACTATGAACGGCTGGGGCAGGAGGAGGCAGAGATTCTAGATAGACCTATTACTATGGATGAATTGGAAGGAGCCATAAACACATTGGCTAGCGGCAAGGTGGCTGGGCCCGATAGGTTACTTTTGGAGGTCTACAAGACCTTCTTTCAGGAGCTAAAAGTGGATATGCTGGCAGTTTTTCAAGCAGCACAATGTGGGTTGGCTCCGGTATCCTGGGATCAGGCAAATATTATTGTATTAAAAAAGAAAGATAAACCAGCAGATCTCCCGGGGTCTTATCGACCAATATCCCTAGTCAACTGTGATGGGAAAATCTACACGAAAATTTTAGCAACCCGGTTGGCCAAAGTTATCTCCCCGTTAGTCTCTAAAAGACAGCATGGGTTTATACCTACCAGGGGCACTGTTAATCATTTCAATAGGGTCGTGACCCTGCTGGACATGGCAAAAGTTCATGGCAGTGAGCTTCGGCTAATTCTTTTGGACGCCGAAAAGCCCTTTGATCGGGTTGCTTGGGATTTTTTGTGGGGGTTTTTTACAACAGATGGGGTTTGGTCCTGTTTTTACCAAAGCTATTTAGGTTCTATACCGATCCCCCATGGCTAGAATATGTACGATGGGGCTAGAATCAGAACCAGTGTGTATCTCTAGAGGGACGAGACAGGGATGTCCCTGCTCTCCACTGCTGTTTGCCCTATACATTAATCCTTTCCTAAATATGTTGGAGCGAAGCTCTAGGATTAAACCTTTTATTTCTGGGCAAGAGTGCTTCTGTGTTTTGGCATATGCTGACGACAAAGCGGTCATAACACCTGACCCTGTGGCAGGGATGCCAGAAATCAAACAATTAGCAC
The DNA here is from genome assembly GCA_963921515.1 of Calotriton arnoldi. NCBI lineage: Eukaryota > Metazoa > Chordata > Amphibia > Caudata > Salamandridae > Calotriton > Calotriton arnoldi. Next base: position 1,241,189 of record CAWUFW010004382.1, on the reverse strand, counting down.
ACACATTTGGTTCAGTCTCAGGCTATAAACTGAACGTTGCCAAAACTCAGATTATTTGCACGAATCAAATCAGTGATAGCGATCCCAGAATAGTTAAAGAAGCAACATATCTAGGAATCAGGATTAGGGCGTGTCTAAAGGAATTAGTTGAGGTCAACTGGGGGGCCATTCTGGCTAATGTGAGGCAACTTTTGGAGAGGTGGGAATGTTTACATCTTTCACTGGTTGGAAGATGTAATATTCTGAAAATTAATATATTGCCTAAGGGTTTATATTATTTTAGGTCAGTTCCACTAGAACTCTCCTGAGATCAGCTACAACAACTGCAATCAATGTGTGCTCGATTTCTATGGGCCCCGGGGAAACCACGTAGAGCAATGCATTGTATGACTCTCCCTCGGGAGAAAGGTGGGTGGTCAGTCCCAGACTTTACATTTTATTATTATGCTTACATATTACAGAACATGGGGATACTCCTAACAGGAGAAGAAGTTGGGAATACCGCTGAGGCCCCATCTATATATCAGATGGTTTTGGGTGCAGGAGTTAAGAACTGTTTGTTTAAAATGCTGGAAGGCAGTTATTACAAAAAAAAACGTTTTAAAATCATGGTTATGGCCTTTAAGGTATGGAAGGTAGTGCGGAAAAGCCTCCAGATTGAAGGGCTGTCATACTATACACCCACATCTGCAACAAACTTATTGCCTGCGGTCTTCTGGGATCGGACGGTCGATAACTGGAGACGTAAAGGCATTACGCAAATTGGGGATTTCTATGATGAAGGGGGTCTGTGCTCCTCCTTTTCCATATTGGCTGATAAATATTGTCTACCTAAAACCAATTTTTTAAGTTTCTACAAATTCGCGACTTTCTGGGCAAATGGCAAATCGCGATAGAGCCACAGCAATTAGTAGAAGCTATCAGGCGCCGTGCTAAGATTGGGTTTTATACAATCTGTTATTGGAGACAAGGAGTAACGATCTTGACATGCAAAATCTTAAATGGGAGAATCGTCTGGGGGAGCAAGGTCTGTCTGTGGAGCAATAGATAGATCTAGCAGAGAAAATCTTGATCTCGGCTAATTTAAAAGCATAGCACTTTAAGACATTGTTTAATTTGTATCATACCCCTGGAAAAATGTTGAAATGGGGCAGAGTAAACAATGGGAAATGTTTTCACTGTGGAACAGAAATGGTTGATATAGTACAAATTTTTTATGCATGTGAAAAATTTACACATTTGGTGGGACATATTGAGAGATTTCTTTCAGAAATAACAGGGGCCGGGATAAAGATTTCGACCTCTGTAATGCTCTTAGGAATTGGGGAAGACCTGCTGCAGGGGCGACCTGCTAATAAATTCAGATATCTCGTCTTTATCGCCACGGCAGTGGCTCGGCTGTGCATAGCATCTATGTGGCTACGGCAGGAAGCCCCGTCTTTCGAGATGTGTAGGGCCAGATTTTATAGTATATTTAATTTGGAGTATAGCCTTTATTCAGTTAAAGGGTTAAGAAGGCGCTAACTTGGTATGTATATATGGGCCCCAATGATTGAGCATATGAAAGACTGAAGTATTATTATTAACAATTTTTCTATTTATCATGTATTTAACTGAATAGTCAATCTGTCTTTTTTAACATCAGTGTGAATTGTCCCCTTATATTAACTCTGATATGCGGTGTGGTATTTGATGTCATGGACTTGATATATGTACTTATTTATTTTTGCTATAATTTGAAATAAAAAATAAATAAAAAATAAAAAAGGAGGGTAGAGCTGGGGTAATTAACTTGAGCTCAGCTGTAGGATAAATCCAGCACTTCAGTGGACAACATATCATAAGAATAATGACTCCTAGTAAAATGAAGATAAAATGGTGTAAGCCTGGCCTTGAACTTTTCAGCCAAGAGTCAATCAGGCCCATTTTTTTGGGGGGGGCACAATGATAGGAAGGATGGCTCTTCTTACAAAAAAGAAATATTGCAGTATGTGCATTATGTTCTACGGTTGATACTAGAGCGTACATTTTATTCCTCTAATTCAGTTAACATTGACCAATCCAATATGTGGTCATTTTGAGTAGCAAAAACATTTCAGCGTTCATGCAAACACAGGGTCAAAGGTAGAGGGGAATGTTTGGGGCAAAGCACTGCAGCACAAAATGTTTTTGTAATAAATGAATGCAGTTGGTGTTTGACCACTTTCAGGGTTACACAACTGAAACTACGGAATTAAGGTATAGAGTGATTCATGTGCTGGTTTACACCTGCTTTAAAGCACACATTTCTTTTGTTTGTGCTATCGGTATAGATTAATAGGTAATGTGCCTGCTGCAGATTTATGTGCAACTTGTAGATCACAGATTTCAACCCTTGCAGATTCCCTCTCTTTTTCATCCTTTTTCTTTATATTTCTTTTTATTAGTTTCAGCAAAATAAACAAAGACTCAGTTTCATCCACAAGGCAATTACAATGGCAAACAGTGTCAGAAATACATACCGCACAGTGTCCAAAAAACAGAAAAGACGGCAGGCAAAGTACTTCACATGATATGGCATTATCTGCCCACAACACCCTCCAGCCTCTAGTCACCCCTCTGTCTCAGGATCAAATGCGCTGATACACTGGCAAGACTAGTGGACACCCTCCCTCCCTTTTTTTTTTTTTTTTTTTATACTTCAGGGCAAGATTTGTTAGATTCGTGTTGCACCTCAAAAGTAGATGCTGCATCTCCATCCTTAACTGCCCGGTACGCTTTGTACAGTGCCCAAAAGTTCTTAGGTCGACTACGGGGAGGGAGAAGGTCACTATAATTCTCTGTTTGAGTGCTACAATACAGCATATCGTTCGCCCACTGAGCTAACGTAGGGGTCGGCCCTCTTGACCAGCAGATCGCCACTCTGCATTTGGCTAGCAGCAATCCCATGTCTACTAACCTGCGTACTCCCCTAGGTATGGATTTAGAGTATCCCAGCAGAGCCAACGCTGGTTCCGGCGTGAGTTCTAGTTCAATAATCTCTCCCAGTTCTTTGAAGACTAGCTCCCAAAACCTGGCTATCCCCGGACACATCCATGCTAAGTGTATGAAATCCGCCAACTGTTCTCTGCATCGCTCACACTGTGCCCCTTCCCTGAGACCATATCTGCTCAACCTCTCTGGAGTGTAATAAACTCTATTGAGATATTTAAAGTGAATCAGACGATGTCGTCCATTCAGGGAAATGCGCTTCGTGCTGTTGCAGCAGTACGTCCACATTGTGTCATCTATTTCCCTGTCTAAGTCTCTCTGCCATGCTAGACGAGATTTGGTGTAGCAGTTCTCTCTATAGGCCATGGTCAATTTATATATTTTCGACACTATGCGCGTCGGGTCTTCTGTTTTAATGACATATGATAAGGCTAACAACTCCGGCGGCTCCATCAAGTCCCCCCCCAAAATATGTATCAACGCCTGTCGTGTCCTGTGGAATTTAAATTTAGTAAGAAGGGTGGGCGCTGCATCCCCAGTCGCCAAGTACTCCCAGCTTCTTGCTGTGCCACCGTCAAACAGGTTCCCTATTGCCCGGACCCCTATTGAGTTGAGCGCCCGTGTAACTCCCCCATCTCTACACGGGGGCAACCAGTGGCACCATTCTATCAGAGTGTGCGGGGAATATAAAATGGCTGCCGCCTGTAACTTTAGGAGGTGGTGCCAAGCATGTGTTGTCGCGTTGACTGAGTCTAATATCCCCGTCCTGCGGTCCGGGGGTGTAAACAGCAAAGTAGGCAATGGAAGGAGGGAGGCAACTACTGTCTCTATACGCAAGTGAGGGGTATCCGGCGAGCCATGCATCCAGTGGTAAGCATGTGCACTTTGTGCTGCCCTATAATATAAATCCATATCAGGAGCCCCCAGTCCCCCCATATGATACGGTAATGTGAGTATTTGCCATCGAACCCGCGCCTGTTTGCCAGCCCAAGCCAATTTGACCATCAAGGCTTTAAGCCTCCTAAAGAACGTACTTGGTAGTACAATTGGAATATTAGAAAAAGAAACAGAAAACGGGGCAGGATCACCATCTTCATAATCGAAATTCTGCCCAGCAGGGACAGTGGCAGTCGGATCCAGCCCTCAATTTCATCCTCCAATTTGCTAATCGCTACACCATAGTTCTCCCTAAATACGACATCAGAGTCCGTGTGCACCTGAATACCTAGGTATCTCACCGATTCCGTTGACCACTGCAGCCGATAATCAGGTGCGAACGGAGTCGTAGCTGGGGTAAGGGGAAATATAATAGACTTCGGCCAGTTCACTTGTAGACCAGACACTGCACCAAAGCGCACCACTTCTCGCAAGACGGGGGAGAGATTACGCTCCGGGTCTCGGACGTAAAGGAGCGCGTCGTCCGCATAGGTAGAGACGATCAGTTCATAGCCCGGGAATCTTATACCCTTATATCTATGGTATTCCCGGAGCGCACAGGCTAAAGGTTCTGCCAACAGAGCATACAGTATCGGAGACAGCGGGCAGCCCTGTTGCGTGCCTCTTGTGATGCGTATGGCGTCAGTCACCAGATTCCCAATTTTGATCCTGGCTGTGGGAGCGTTGTACAACACTCCCACAAGCTGAAGGAAGACTTTCCCCAAGCCCATCTTTGTCAAAACCTGTCTCATGAAAGGCCATTCGACAGAGTCGAAGGCTTTCTCCATGTCGAGAAATACTGCCACCGCCGAAATCTCTGGCCTAGTATGCTGCAGTGCCCCGAACACCATTTGCAAATTGTAAGTAAGGTTCCGACCCGGCACGAACCCCGCTTGCTCCGGGGCGACTAGAATCGGGACCAATGGGACCAGTCTGTTTGCCAGGATCTTCGCGAAGATTTTCGTATCAACGTTAAGCAGGGAAAGCGGTCGATAGGATGCACACTCCTCAGGGGGCTTGCCAGGCTTTAAAATGGCAACAATGATCGCTTCTCTCATCAAGGGCGGCATTGTGCCTGTCACACACATCTCATCGAAGAGAGTGGCTAAGTGTGGTAGCAGCAGGTCCAAGTATGCTTTGTAAAAAGCCACTGTTAGGCCGTCAGCTCCTGGTGCGCTACCCGATTTCATACTTGATAATGCCAGAGTGAGTTTGTCTCTCTCCAGGGGTCTCATCAGGAATTTGCAATGTGTGTTTGTTAGCCACTGTAACTTTATATAAGTTAAGTAATCTAAAATTTCTTCTTCGGTGCCCCCGCTACGAGTGGAGTAGAGCTGCGAGTAGTATTGTCTAAATCTCCCTGCTATGTCAGCCTCCTCTGTAAGGATATCCCCCTCCGCTGTCTTGATCTCCGCAACTACCGTTTTTTCTCGTTGCTTTTTAAGCAATTGGGCCAGTACCATGCCAGGCCGTTCGCCCTCACCGTAAGAGCGAGCAATGGCGTATTTACCGCCCAAACCGAGGGGTTTTATTTCCGCATCTGCGGTAGCATGATATTCCTCTAACTGCATTTTGAACTCTTGTTTTACTTCGTCATCAGTACCTGCTACAACCCGAGCCTCTAGGGTAGCCAAAGTCTTTTCCAGGTCTGCGAGCCTCCGACGTATCGCCCTAAGGACTCCAGCATGCTTCATCATGGTCACACCGCGAATATAAACCTTGAAGGCCTCCCACACCACCTGAAAGCTATCCACCGACCCCACATTTGTGTCGAAGAAAGTTTCAATCGATTCTGCCAATTCTTCTTTAAAACTCGCATCTAGCAACGAGTAAGTCGGGAACCTCCAAGTAAAGGGGGGGATCGTTTTCCGGGGCGTCTCTAACACTAACAATATCGGGGAGTGATCTGAGAGCGTACGGGGAAGCACCTCGCAGTACCGGGTCTGTTCGTACAAGTGTCTGGTCGCTAGCCAATAATCTATACGGGTGTGTAAATCATGTGTGTATCCCCCTTTGTCTGGGTACCTCTGCCTCCACACATTCTGCAAGTCTAACTTAATCATTACATCCATCACTGTGCGGGCTGCTGCCGTAATGTGCCGCTCCGGTCCCCCCGATCTATTCCTACCTGGGTTCAAAACTAAATTTAGGTCACCTCCCCAAAGTTGTTGTCCCGACCCGCAAAGACCGACTTTGTCAGACAACGAAACGTAAAAGGTGGGATTATCAAAATTCGGGCCATATATATTAACTATAAGGAGGTTCATTCCCTTACCCCTACACCGGGATATTGCATAACGTCCATCGTTGTCTGTGTCTAATGGTTCAAGTGTGAGAGTGGCCTTGGGATTCACCCATGTAAGCACTCCCCGCGCATGCGTTGTAAAACCCGCCGCGTGTATATTTCCTCGCAATCCCCTGCTGCGAAGCATGGGGCTATTAATGGGGAGGTGTGTCTCTTGCAGTAGTGCAATGTCTACTTCGTGTCTCGTTAAGTAGGCTAGTACCTTACGCAGCTTCCTATGGTCATTCAGACCCCTAACATTCCACGTAAGCGCTCGAAGCCTACCACCGGATGTATCACTATTAGTACTACTGTGGGAAGTCATGTGGGCGAACATTGTCTGTTCAGTCGAGTCTGCCCTTGAAGCATACGCACTGTGCATTTAACAGTCGTGAAAGTGCCTTGAACAAGAAAATTGCCATGTTGACTGAGTCCCCGTGCCCCCCCCGCCCCCCACCCACGCCTGGCGTGCCCCAACTGTGCCTCGGCGACAAAGCAGCAAACATTCCCCTCGTTCCATCATAAAAATTTGCTTTTATAAGCAACTTAACAGTAAACAAATAGAACCCTCCCCCCTGTGAAAGTTCCCCAGTGTGTGTTGCACGCGTGGGTGGATGTTGCTCGCCTGGCGAGGTAAAACTTCTACTCTAAACCAGGTATTCACTCCGATCACCATCAATCAAATATAATGCATCTGCAAACAGAACACCCTCACACTCCCCTCATCAGTTGTCTATGAGGTAAAGGGCCTCTTAGCCGAACTTCCATCAAGTGCTGGCCCTTACACGGCTAATAAGACATCGCTATCAGTCTCTTACTTCTCTCCAAATGTCAGTCACACATTCAATCATGCTCGAGCTGTGCAACACCATAAATTCTCATGACAGGGCTCCCCGAACCTCCCCTGAAGCAGCATTCTTATCTGCACGTATCGTAGTCCAGAGTTCAGTCCTGTTCATCTAAGCATCCACCTTCAGTACCCTCCAAGGAGCTTCGTTCCGGGCTGCGACGCTTTTCTTTAGACCATTCCTTCAGGGCTTTCTGTAGGACCTTTGGATCAGTGATGATTCGCGAGTGGCCCTGTCGATTTACACGGAGTCTAGCTGGGTATAGCATGGCATAGTCTATATTTTGGTCTCTTAATTGCCGCTTCAGTGGAGCAAACTGTCTGCGTGCCTCTTGCACTTTCATTGTGAAATCCGGGAACAAAGAAATGATGGACCCCTTGTACTGCAATGTCTGTTTTTCCCTAGCAACCTTCAGCGCCGAATCCCTGTCGCAGTAGTTTAACAGCTTCGCAATTATCAGTCTTGGGGGAGCGCCAGGAGCCGGGCGAGGGCCCAGGGAGCGGTGCGCTCTCCACCACAAATATAGGGGAAAACGTTTCGCTACCAAGTAACGTAACCAGGAGTTTCTCTACGAATTGTTCCATATTGCCAGTCTGGGTCGACTCCGGAAGACCCGTGATCCGTAGATTATACGCGCTTCTAGGTCTTCAGTCTTATCCTGTAGGACTTGCATCACCCTTCCCAATTGTTTATGTTCGGTGTCCAACGTCGTCTGCGCTTCCTCTACCTCCGTGACCCGTCGCTCTGTCATATCCAATCTTTCTGCATGCTTATCCAGACTCTCGGACATTCTGTCCATTCGGTAGGAGAGGGAGTCTATCTTCGTGCCCAGAACTGAGAGACTGCCTTGCAAGCCTTTTTCCATCGCAACCAGCATAGAGCGAATATCACCATCAGCTTCCTCCTGAGGCAGGTCCTGTACAGGGTCTCCATCGTCAGCCGCAGCTTCCCGCCCTTTGGCTTTTTTTTGATCAAACGTTAGTTTGGGCTGAGTCTTGTCCACTCTTCCCATCTCAGCAATTCCACAGCAGTAATTTGGGTCAAAATTCACCAAACACCTAGTCCGGCCACAACTGTCAAGCAACCCGCTTCTAGGAGAGTCCAGGGGATCCCCCAACGATTTCAGCTCCGTGTGACGCCTCACCCCAATACAGAGCAATCGCCGTAGTACACCAAATCAAAGACTCCATCCAAGCGCTGCGCTCTCTTCTGTCACGCAGGAGGTCAGGCCAGCCACGACTCACCCGGGGTATCGTTCCCGCTTCAAATGCCACCTACTGCTAGCAACCACCATAAGTGACATCTACCTGCGCCGTGCGTCATGGTCACTGCGCGCCGCATCTGCTCTCCGTGGCGTGGCCCACAACAGGGGAAATTGCGCAGCACCGGTTTAGTGGCCCCTACCAGGTGCCGCCGCCAGATGTAGTGCCGCAGTCCACTTCTGCAGAGGTCATCACAAAGAGCTGCAGCCCAGCAGGCTTCTCACAAAATGGTGCCTCATTCGTTCGTGTTTACCCCAGTCGCCACTCGGGCAGCAGGCTCCCCCCGTGCAGACTCACTTCAATACCCGTCTCAGTGGGTGCAGAGATCCGGTGCAGCCTAGCACTCCCTGCTCCCCCGTCGTAGAAGCCGCCCCAAGTCGATGTTACTCACAGTTGCAGCGGGATACCGGGTACTCGGCAGGGGTCCTCTCGCACCGTCAGGTCACAAAATGGCCGATCACGACTGTCCTATCCGCCCCATGGACGGGGGTCCGTAACTCAGCCCTCTGATTTCCAGGCACACAGGCTGATCGTGCAATCCAGAGCAGCGCCCCAGGAGACTGCTCCCGGCGTATCTCCGCACCGTAACGGCGTCTCTCCGGAGCGTCCCCGCCCTCAGCAGCTCCCGGCAATAGCCCCGCGCCGGCTTTACCGACCAGCGCGCCTAGGCTACCTGTTCTCGATCAGCCACTCGGGGCACGGGCAACGTCGGTCTCCGCACTGCGTTACTCCGTCGCTGCTAGCGACGATTTGTCCCTGGGGTCTCGCTACGGTCGCAGGAGCGCTGCCGTCCGTGCAGCCGCAGAGCACCCGGCCGTCCCACTTCCCAACGTCAGCTCGGTGATTGCAGCCTTCTGCGGGGCAGGCACCAGCGGAGACAGCCCACTCGATGATACGAGGGAGTGCGGGGAACAGAGGTGGCCCCTCACACTCTGGTGCTTTCTTGAAACTGGAAGCGGCTCTAAGGGAGCATTAACGATCAAGCAGATGCCGGATTATTGGCGAATTAATAGATGGTAATGCGGAGCTCTCTGCTCAAGCGGCCATCTTCATCGCGAGCAAGCTCCGCCCCCCCCTCTCTTTTTCATCCTTCTAAGGCAGATAAAATTCCTGGGTTAGGAAGGCCCACCAAATTATTTTTCCCAGGGCCCCCACCAAACCATATGATGGTACTGCTCCACACAAATCTGTTCATTAAAAATATTTCACAGAAGTAGCTATCTGCAGGCATTTTGGTAGTTGTCCTTCAACCGACTGTCGATATTAAAGGAAGAGCATGAAACTAAAAATATACTTCTTTTAAGACATATCTCCAAAGTGATAATAAACATTTGGTGTATTAATAGAAAATTTCCTTTGCAAGGTAAACACTTGTAAATTGCCATGCCTTATGGTTACCATGGAAAAGAGTACTTCCCTTTGGGCTTGGAGAAAGCCATGTCCTGTGCACAGTGTTCCTATTGCATGGTAGCGTTCGGTAGATAGTGTAGCACCTGGCTGCTGATAATATCCTGTAGGTGTCACAGGCACTGACTTAAGTATATAAGCACAAATCCCAGAAACCCTCTGCAAAAGCAATGCTAAATGAATACTATGTTTTTTTGCAAAGACTAGATATTAACCAGTGTGAGAAAAAGCAAAAAGAAAATGTTAAAAACACTGGAATTGTATTGTCATAATATTAGATGTGCAACCTTAACTTCCCCAATGCACTGCAAAATACCGTAGAGATTACAAAACAAATTACTTCAACAATGACATCACATGTGCCATGACCAAACATGTAATATCAATGACAACGATGATCTGACACCAAAGTGTTGTAGCATGGATTCAAAATGTTTGCTGAAAATAAAGGCTATTTTATGGCACACACATTCATTTTTGATGCGTTTTTCCAGCACTTTAACTTCTTCACTACCTTACAATGTATATATGTTTATAACCTATTTATTGATTTATTTATTTTTAATTACAACTGATAATGACTTGTATAGAAACTATCATTCATTTACAATCATATGCAGTTTGCCATATTTGTTAGTGGAAGACACTTAAAGATAGCAAAAATAAATTTTTAAGACGTTGTATAATAAAGTCAATAATCAATTAGTACATTTCTTGTCTTACGTGGTGTCATTTGGCCTGTGTACTTGTTTTCCCATTGCACATGTTCAGCATATCGCTGTTTTTCAATCCAGGGATGTGACATTCTTAAATGACCAAACATTTTGGAGCCCCCACTTGTGTAGATAACCATGCACCAGTCCATGTTTTGACACCGTTCTTGGACACTTGGCAACTTGTACTTTCCCTTGCTATGTGCTACATCTCTTTTTCTCACCACTGAGCATACTTTCACATTACTTTTTGGTGCTGTGCAATATCTTGGAAAAACCCTCCACACCTATTAATTTTGTGGATATTTTCAAGTGTAGTGGTACATCATCCCTTACTCTTTCTAACTGAACTTAGAATTTCTAAATGTTAGGACAGTCCCACATTTTTAGGATAGATGTTCCTCTTTTCCCATATCCTTCAATCCTCTGCTCACCCAAACAGTCGGAGCTGTGTTCTTTTGTAGTAAATTCTATGTAGAATGTTTAATTGCAACTAGTGAACATCTGTTATAGCTGACACTTGCCCTGGATGGTCTAGTATCTCTTCCCATTCTCTATTTCACCTGTTTGTTCCCATCATAGTATTAGGGTGCCCAGTATGTGGATATGTTATTCATCAGTATCGTTTATGTAAGGGATATTGCTCTTTGGATTAGTTGTGCCTCTAAAAGTTTATGCTGTAGTGGTAATTCCTCTGGATATTAATGTATTTAGGGAAGTGACACCTAGAGCATGTTTAGGTAGCCGGTATTTAAAAAATTATAACTCTTTGAACTTGAATTCCGACTATAACTATCCAATTTTTTTTACATTTCTGCTCTGTCAAAAATATCACTCAACATGGGCCAACAAAAAGATACAGCAAACAGAGGAGGTAAGCAGGCAAAATGTTTGGGACGTGACCACCCTAAGGATGGCAGGTCTAAAAGGTACCTTCTGATTGAATTAGCCTTATTGCTCAGTTTCTCTGTTGGCTTTTTCCCACATGCTAATTACCATTGGCTTAGCTATCAGGAGTATGGTTGGAGGTTTGCCCCCATTAAGGACGTGTCTATATCCTTTTGTTCCTAATGTGTGCCTGTCTATCCTTGATGCTGCCTCATCTTTTGAAGCAATGGCCCATCCACTCAAGCTTGAAAGCTGGGCTACTTCTGATATTAGGTAGTTCAACGCCTCCTGTGAATGTACATTTGTGACATGGTTAAGGCAATTCAGGGTGTTCCCCCCCCATGCCATAATAGGACGGTGGTCAGTTTGTCCACTGTTTAAAAAACTGTCTGTGGCATATTCTGCAATACGTGAAGACATTGAGGGAGAGTGATTATTATAAATAAGGCTACACAGCCAATGTAATATGTCAACACTAAATTTATGCAGTATGTTCTCTGTATAGAATGTGCCTGGATCTGGTGAGATCCACTTATCTTTGTATTTAAAATGGGCATCATCCACTCAAAGTGGTTTGTCTTGGCCTCTGATTAGAGTCGCTGCATATCCTACAAGCTAAGTGTCACACAAACATTGTGAATAGGAATGGGGAGATTGGGCACCTCTGCTGTGTTCTTCTGCCAATATTAAACGTTCTCAAGTGAGTATTGTTGACTCACATTGTACCCAATAGGTTAACATGTAAGAGTTTCTCTCAGGTTATGAAGTTTGGACCAAATCTACGTTTTCCAATATTAACAAATAAAAGAGCCATTTGATGGAGCCTAAGGCCTTCTGAGCATCAATTGACAACAAGTCTGTGAGTTCCCTGGCCCTATCTGGATAGAAGAGACAGATGTACAGTCCATGCAAATTGAGGCCAGTGGATCGTTGTGGTATACCTTCAATGTGGTCTAGGTGAATCAGTTCTGCTATAACCAGGAGTACCCGGCCGCTGGTGGTGCAGCTCCTGTGTTGGTCGTTGGCCCCTGCACTCTGTACCCAGCCGCCGCGGTGCCACTGGTGGTGCACTTTGAGTGCCCCCCCTAGACCTTGGGGAACCTTGGTCCTAACCCCCAAAAGCTCACCCTTGTGAGTAGAGTACTTACCTCCAAAACCGATAACCATTTTTCTCCCATAGGAACCCTTGTTACAACATTTTGGGCTTAAAATTGTTCTAAGGGTTGAACTGCTAATGTATGGAGAAAAGTAAATTCAATTGCACAGTATAAAAGTCGTACTTACCTTGTATGTAGAAATAATCTTAGGGTGTGGTATCTAGGCATACCACCCTCAGTACTCCAAGTAATCCAAAGTAACTCAAAAGTAATCTAAAAGTATTTACTGTATGATACAAACTGCATTTAAAAGTGATACAAACCTGTACCAATTGTAATTTCAAGCACAACTGCATTACCTTGAACAGTCTTGCATTTTGAAAGTATCTATTACTCACCTGTGCTAAGTCCTGCTTGGTTTTAAAATAAAACGTTAGTATATATTTTTTTATACTTACCTAATTGGTCTGGATTCTGTCTGTGTGTGCATCAGTCCTTGAGTGAATGAATACAATAAATGCTTAACACACCATCTGGATAAGCCTAACTGCTCGCCCACACTACCACAAAGAGAGCTATTAGTACTTACCTAATTTAGCCTCTGCTGTACCTCTGGGGACTCCCTGGACTCTGTGCATACTATATCTTACTTTCCCATAGTATATAGAGAGCCAGCTTCCTACAGGAAACAATCTTGAAACTAACAATTTCCTGGATTACTCTGCCTTTTGCACTTTCAAATGAAAAAACTTTTGCAACAAGGGATTGTCACCTTAGAAGAGTAAAATGTTCAGTGTTCTGCCATCATTAACCCACTCACTTATGCAAGAAAGGGACTCCAATAGTGTAACACAATATGGCCTTCAGTATCAGTTTTGTAGTAATTCTGATGGGGTCTGTAACAGGAGTTACTGGCCACATCATAATTACAAGGTCCGCAGAAGCACCGCTGTCCTGGTGTACATCACCAGAAGACTTCATCTGCTGAAAGCAGCTAAAGGTAATTACTGATTCCCAGGAAAATTCCTCATTTCTAAGGGGGCCCTCAGGGTCTATCTACCAGTGGCGGCTCCTCCACTAAGGCGGAGGAGCGTCGCCCCACTGCCTGCAGTCCTGCAAAAAAAGGAAAAATGAAATGATAAGAACGTGCTGATATTATCATTTTATTTTTCCATGCTCAGGCAGTGTTGTGGGCAGGGCTGCCCTGGTCACAGAGTAACGGCGCTCAGACCAATCACAACGCTGCATTGCAGTGTTGTGATTGGTCAAGGGAGCCTAGGCGGGTGCTTCCTGATCCTGCCTCCTGTTAAGCAGAAGGAAGGAAGAGAGGACGCAGAGGATAGAGGAGAGTCGGCGTCCGGCTAGCAGGCAAGTGTTTTTTTTTTCTTAACTCCCCTCCCTCACACCCCCACCCCACCAATGCCATCGGGAAGCAGCCACCTCTGCTATTTAGTAATACTGTGTACAGTATTCACTCTTGAGGTGCCAGTAAATATTGGTAACTTTGGGCGGCTGAGTAAATGGTTACACTACATAGAGGCAAATGTAATAAGGTCCAAAGTAGGGGTGGCCTTGGTTATAGTAATGTCAGCAGGTGAAGAATTCATGGGGGATTAACCTGGAATGTAAGATCGATTACAAACTTCTAGTTCATAGAAAACAATCGACTCACTTCTCATTTTCTGATTGGATGAACTGGCATCCATATCTTTGTTAAAACATGATTTAACGTTTGTTCCCAGGCACTTTTGGAATCCGGCGGTGCATGCTATCATCAGCTCAATTCTTCATGTACTTTTGTGATACCAGATGCATATTTACTGTTTTGTCACACATGAGCCCCATCTTCATTACATGCTGAGCAAAACATTACTCTACGTGGTTAGATTCTCCTACATTGTGGTGGTCAGATTCCTCTGGACATATTCAAAGGCATCTGCTAAGGTGCAGCAAAGTACCTAGTATTCTGATAAGGTGTGGTGCGGATTCTCTTCTGGATATGCCTCATATTCAGAAGGGTACTTGATGTATTCTTCAACACAAATTTGGCTCAGTTCTCAAGTTAAATGTGATTTTAAACGTGTAAACCTGTCATTCAAGATGAAACACATGGAAAGTGTGATTTTAAAACACACTCATAATTAGGTTGTTTTAAAGAACGATATTAAAAACATGGCACTTCGACTTAAAATGGAACGGATGCAAAGTATGGTTAAAGAATATGAATACTCGACTCAAAAGTACACAAAATGGGTAAATTGAAACCTCCATTGAATAGTAATGTTATGTGAAGCAGAAATAAAAAAAAATCCTCATCACAAAAAACTGCCTTATTCCAAAAGAGCTGCAAAGAACAATTTATTCAGGAAACCTATAGTCAAAACGAAACTGAGGAAAAGTAAATAAAAAAAACATGAACCCTACTTAGAATTAAACAGATGTAAAACATGCTTTATAAATCGTGGCCCAGGTTTATCAACGGATTGCAATGTCATTGCGTCACGCAAAAACAATAAAGCCTAAAGGACATTGGAGAAATCGCAAGCTCTATTATTCACAAGAATTCACTACACCGTTGGGTTATAATACAGGATTTGAGGTAATTCCAGCAGGAAGAAATGGATGGGCCAAATCGAAACTTTTAAGTAAGCTATTTCCATGGGTCAGGTTGGTGTCAGATAGACACTGGGCGGAGGTCTTGACATGGGAACGTGACTCCTCTGGTGTGGGAAGTGATCTCAATGAAATGACTGTCCTTCAGCAGCTATTTGGCAAGAGAAAATAGGTAACTGGCCACCAAGGTGGATCACCTTAAGACTTTTTGACAGATCAACATCATGTTGGCGATTGTGGGAACATGATTTATTGGAGGGTTGCTATCCTCTTCTAGTGCAACCCAATAGGCTGTTACTGGGCAGAAAGGTGTGGATTCTGTTAAATGAAAGCTTCACTCTAGTAGGAGCTCGATTTCAAAATACAGAAAACTTGTGCTCATAATAAGGATAATTTAAAGCACATTTATAAATTACCTGAATTTTTGTTAAAATTAAACAATATGAAGGATGTGGCTAGCAGGAGAATGGAGTGTTTTTAGAATGCTCCGATCCATCCTTTTATATCAGAAAATGCCAGTAATCCCTATGCTCATACAGTCAGCACTTGGGAGAAGTGACCAGAGAAAGTAAAAAGAAGTTTGAACTGCAGAAGCTTTATACATTAACAAGCACACAGACAGAGCGGGACTAGTGGAGAAGGCTGCACAGCGCAGCATGCAGGTAACACCGACCCAAATGTTACACGTGGCTCAACAGACATGTCAAACAGGATTTGATAGCCAGATGTTGCAGGATACCCACAGCCTGATCTTTGCATATTCTGTGGAGTTCAGAGGAGTCATTCTTGCCCATTCAGGTCAGTCTATTGTATGCTCCCGGGAGAAATTTCACACATCATTCGCATCTTATTAAGGCCAAGAATAGGCTCAGTAAAGCTGGAGAGCTAATACAGATTATTCTCGAGGAACTTCAGGCAGGGAAAGCTGACTTTTAAAAGTTACTTTTTCCTAATACTTATTAAAAACTACTTCAACATTTTATTGGATTTTTGCTAAATATTAAAAATACTTGTTTAATTATTTTTAGGGCTGGTCCAATTACTGAAATAGCATTATTAGTATTTTAATCTGTACTGCAGTTTTTTACATAGGACAGGTTGCACTGCCATAGTGAAAATAGCTTTTGGGACCTTCTCACTGTAGGGACGTGGCAACATTCATTTTCTACATTCCCCACTTTTAAATACCATGTACCTACATTGTGGGCTATAAGGCATATCTAGGGGTAACTTACTAATATTTAAAAGGGAGGTTTTTACCTGTTAAAATGGGTTATTTTAACAGGTTGCACTGCAGGTGTTGGACTACAGCAGTCAGGCTACACTGATAGGCCTGAGGCCATGTGTTCCTTTGTCACACTAGAGGATGGCACAATAAGTGCTGCAGTTCACGTGTGATATTTAACTTTCCATGCCATCGGTGTAGTTTCTACAACCATATACTATTACCTTATAGGACAATTAAATATGCCAATCAAGGATTAGCTTATGTCTACATTGTTTAGGGGCCAGAAAACATACACTGGGAACGGGGTAGCAATGCTGCAGTGTACAGAGTCTAAAAACGAGCAATAAAATTGAGCATTAAAATTCAGCAAAAAATGGGGTGAACCCACCAAAAGGGGCATTTTCTTCACTTATGCCCAACTGAACAGAAAGGAAAGTGCAGGCAGGCAGCTTAAGCCATGTGTTTTGGCTCTGAAGTCAATTCCCCTGAGCTGCTGTAACTCCTCCACTCACAGGCACCTGCCTCTTGATGCCCCACCCCTCGCCCTTTATCACTCACACCCCAAGCCACCTCCACAAAACCTCTTGGCCGTAAAGATATAAGCAGTGGCAGAAGCAGACAGGAACTGTCTTACTGCGTCACTACAAAGCGCTATGAACGACCGTTATGCTTGAAACCGTTCGACTCTCTTCTACTGGTTTAGGGAATATGGGGAGCAGCACAGACCACTGATAACGAAATAGTGTGTGAAAAAGGCCGCTTTTATTGAAACAGGTGCACATCACAATTACAAGCTCTTGGCCTGACGCCTTACAAAACTACAACCTCACTATACAAAACTGTTACCTATGTCCCCCACCCCTAAGGTTCCCCCACAGAACATTTTAAACCTGCAATTCAGTACCCCTACTGTGACCTTTTAACCTTTCACCTTTGAACTTTAATCATTGACCTTTCACCTGTGACCTTTCAACTTTAACCTTTACGACTATTAACCTGTAACTAACCTAACTTCCTAATGCACCTTAAAGATCCTACCTCGTGACCTTGCTACCCGTTTCCTTTCAGCCTGGATTGCCTCTGTCAATAACGAATAAACTTGGCTAAAACATGCCAACTTGACTACCAACCGCCCCTGCACCTGCTTAAAAGTGACAACCTCAGAAACAATCACTTAGACACCCTGTACACGTGTTCCAAAGCAAAGCCAACCCAAAATCCCAATTTGTCCCTGGGGAAAAATTAAATTCCCCCAAAAGTGAATTGAAATGGGGAGGGAGGGTGGGGAAAAAAGCTCCAGGATGCCTATGACCAGCCACTGAGAATACTACAAAATGGTGGCTGGTCGAACAAAATGGGGCGATAAATAGCCTTTGGGCTACAAAATAGCCCAACCAGCCCAATCAGCCCAACTGGGGCGGAGCAGACGCCCGAGCCGCTACCATTCCCCAAATCACCCCGGGGGGCAGACCTCTCTATGCTCTGCTGCTGCCCCCCAAGACCCCCTTGGGGAATACGGGGAGCAGCACAGACCACTGATAGCGAAATAGTGTGTGAAAAAGGCGGCTTTTATTGAAACAGGTGCACATCACAATTACAAGCCCTTGGACTGACGCCTTACAAAACTACAACCTCACTATACAAAACTGTTACCTATGTCAAACTACCCCCCACCACTAAGGTTCCCCCACAGAACATTTAAACCTGCAATTCAGTACCCCTACTGTGACATTGTAACCTTCCACCGAACTTTAACCTTTGACATTTCACCTGTGAACTTTACCCTTTCACCTTTGACCTTTCAACTTTAACCTTTACTACTATTAACCTGTAACTAACCTAACTTCCTAATGCACCTTAAAGATCCTACCTCGTGAACTTGTCTACCCGTTCCCTTTCAGCCTGGATTGCCTCTGTCAATAACGAATAAACTTGGCTAAAACATGCCAACTTGACTGCCAACCGCCACCCTGAAAAAGGGGGGGGCTACCCCTTTTTCTGCCCCCCCCCCAAACCCTACGGTACCACAGGGCCTATGCAAGGTAAACCTGCACCTGACAAAATCCTACTCGTGTGAAAACGAAAACGTCAACCCCCTATCTGTCTCTCCGTGACATATGATAAGGCTAGCCGCCTAGACGTCTTGAAAAGACGTCTTGTCTCCCTAGACCCTTTCCCTGCCTTCTACTTGCCTCAAACTGTACAGCCCCACGCCACTCGCCACAACTCGATCCACCTAGCAATCCGCTTGACTATTGGTGGAACTCGCCTGCCAGTCCCCCTACACTACTTTGAGTAAAATACACCCTTTTCCCCACCCTATCATTGACCATCTGCTGTAATGTAACTTCCTGGCATCTACCCCCCCACTAATTACCTGTTCTACGAGGGTAGCCCCTAACTCCCCCCCCAGGCCCCTTGACACTATGCAAACCTATCTGAAAGCGATACAGAGCGGATCCCAAAGTTCAATGTTGCCCTGGGAGGTGAGCACTCCCCTGTGAGAACAGTGGCACTGGTCAGGGGTGGTTCTGTCACATTGGTTCTCAATACTGCTGGGGAGCGGCGACACGCAAGGCCTGGGGAGGCATGCTATGGGGCAGAGCATGACGGACATGAGGAGCTTGGGGACAGGGACAGCAAACGCAGTTAGCGATGTGCTTGGGTCAGGGGGGTAGTTGGCGGATCCCAAAGTGGCCCAGAGACTGCACCATTATGCCTGCTGTTCTTCCCCTTTTTAATAATGACTCTTCAAATATCGAAACAGGCACACCGATGACCTCCAACTTAGAGCCGACCTTGGAAGTCAACAATAAAAATTTCAGAAAATGCCATATCTTACCAAACTACCCCCCTGACCCAAGCACATCGCTAACTGCGTTTGCTGTCCCTGTCCCCAAGCTCCTCATGTCCGTCATGCTCTGCCCCATAGCATGCCTCCCCAGGCCTTGCGTGTCGCCGCTCCCCAGCAGTATTGAGAACCAATGTGACAGAACCACCCCTGACCAGTGCCACTGTTCTCACAGGGGAGTGCTCACCTCCCAGGGCAACATTGAACTGGTGACCTACGCACTGCCGACCTGACAGGACCTCTCTGATCTGTCCGAGACCTGTGCACCCAGATCCATATGTCTGCTGCCTTCGTGCGGCTCCCCCCAAATTACCCCTTTACCCCTTCAACTTCATATCCTACAATTTCGCCCCCTAAACATCCCAATTATGAGGGACAACGCAACATATTTATTGATCTCTAAAGCATATCACGAATAACTTAATGAATAACCTCTGCAATTTGGCCCCCCCTTCAGCGTCAAAACAGGGGCTGGGGATCCCACTCCTAGATTCCCTCATCTAATCCCCCATGACCTGGACCCCGCTTGTCTGCCATCGGGAATATCCTTGCCCCAAGCTACCCCTGGGTGCTGGACCTTCCTGCTGTCCAGCACGATGTACTAGAGACTGTCCCTGATCGAACAGCCGCCAACTAAACAGTACCCCATCTTCAACCCCCCCTATGGCCTTTTGTCTCCTTTGCTCCCTACTAAGCAGGACCTCCACTTAAGCCTTTGTAACTGTGTGTCTCTTAAGGAAACCCTCCCCACTGAGAACCCTGTCCTTGCCCATCCCCCGGCGCATGATGCGCTGTTAACCTGCCCCCGAAGTTCAAGATGCTCACACCAACCCCGTAACAATTCCAGCCCCTGCACACACGTTATATACTGTTGGATCCCGCCTGCTTCCTGTTATGTTAATATTGTGACACAACAACTTTCTTGTTACATGTAAACCGTCCCCGAAACTGCGCCCTTCTTAAATATGCCTCGTGTGAAACCAGCATGGCGACCTGCTTCCCGCTGTGTCCCTTATCACCGCCATTTTAGCTTTCTTTGCAACAGTAACAATGGGCCTCCAAATCACATAATCAAACTCAATGCCTGGGAATGACAGCACCTTACAGGGACCCACTGTCTATCCTTTTTTGCCACGGGGCACATATGCCAGGCACGCGTTGCCCCAAAACTGTCCAGCACCCCCTGGCTGTCCATGGAAACAGGCTTGTTATATGTATCCCCTTGTTAAGTCTGCCTCCTTGTCCCCAGAATCGATCCCAATGCCCAGGAGTGGTAGCACCGCACTGGGTCCAGCTGCTTTCCTTGTTGCCAAAGGTATTCTCAGTTCGCCCCTGAGCTCCCAGAACTGTCCAGCCTCCTCTGGCAGTCCGCGGAACCGGGCTTGTCCGCTCCAATCTCTATCCGTAAACAGGACCTCCCTGGTAACGGACTCCATGTCATCTCTCGGAATGACCGTGTTGTGCCGCTCAAGCTGTCCTCTATGCTGTCAACGATACCCCAGGTTCACCCATGACCTCCCAGAACTGTCCAGCCTCCTCTGGCAGTCCGCGTAGCTGGCTTGTAGTAAACCGTGCCTCCATGGCCACAGTATCAATGTTGATGCCCCTTGGTGCCAGTGCCGCTCAGGGCCACTTGTCTTCTATGTTGCCAATGGTACACCAAAGGTCAACTTTGAGCTCCTCGAGCATGCCTAGCCTCCTCTGGCAACCCTCAGAACCGGTGCCAGTGCCTCTCTGGGCAACGTATCCTCTATGTTGCCAATGGTACACCAAAGGTCAACTCTGAGCACCTCTAGCATGCCCTGCATCCTCTGGCCGCCCTCGGAGCCAGTGCCGCTCTGCGCCACATGTCTTCTATGTTGCCAAAGGTACCCCAAAGGTCAAGTATGCGCTCCTCAAGCATGCTTAGAGTCCTCTGGCAGCCCTCGGACTTAGACGTGTTTGCTGCCCTGTACTGACAGCCCCCGCCTGGGTCCAGCTGTCTGCTCTGGTAGCCAAAGCACACCAAATCACCCATGATCCTCTTTCGTGTGTGCTTTATCACTACCGTAACCAGGCCTCCCTGGCCACAGGCTGAATCTCAATGTCCTAGCATGACAGCCCCCAACCGGGTCCAGCTGTTTACTGCCCTGTATTGACAGCCCCCGCCTGAGTCCAGCTGTCTGCTCTGTTGCCCAATGTACACCAATACAGCCAAAAATCCCCATTCGAGTTTGGTGTATCACTACAGTAAACAGGCCACAAATGGCCCCAGAATGAATCTCCATGTCCTAGAAGGACAGCCCCCAAAATGGGTCCAGCTGTCAGCTCTGGTGCCCCATGTACCTAAATCCCCCATGATCCCCATTTGTGTTGCCTTTATCCCTATGTTAGACGGGCCTAACTGGCCCCCGAATCACTGTTAATGTCCTAGAAAGACAGCCCCCAAACGGGTCCATCTGTCTTCTCTGATGCCACAGGTACACCCCAACATCCCCATGAGCGCTCTAAAATATCCAGCCATTCCACGGAAACTGGCCGCCCAGCATGCCCCTCTAAACGCCCTGTCCTTCGTGTCATTTTCTTGACGAATAAAAAACTAAGGCCTCTTCCTTTGTTATGACGCTGTTAAGCGGGCTACCACCTGCTTGATACCCTCGGAGGGAAAACCAATGCTGACCCTTCCTTTCTTGGGAATCCCCCGTCTGTCCGTAAGCAAGTTCCCCAAACCAACTGGTCGCTGACGTCATCTTTGTTACTATACATCCACACTCCCACTTACGTAAATGTCTAAGTCACCAGGCGTATTAATCGTTGCTCCCAGTCCACACCCTCCCCCCAGCCCCTACGCCTGCTTGCGTTTCTGTCTCTGCAGCATGCCTACCCACAGAGAAACCTGGTGCACTTTCCGGTATTAAGGCTCCCGCATGCACCCACGTTATCGCCTTTAACCCCTTCCTGCTTTTCTCTTCAATTGCCATCTTACAAGTGTATCCACAGCCTCCGACCCTACCCAAAGTGCATTTCTTTGGTCTTGATCTCAGCATTCTCCCTCCCTCGTACCGTAACCCCATCTTGAACTCTAGCATCAAGGCTCCTTCCTCGATTACGGCTGCCCACCTAGCTTATGCCGCTGCACTTTTACCTAGTGCTAGAATTGATGTCCATTCTGGAGCCCGCTGTTTGTCCCCCTTCGTTCTCCTGTCGGACCCTCCACGGCTGTCCTTCCGGTCGCTGATTGCCTGCTGTATTAACCTGGAAAGTGTCATGAACAAATGGTGAGACTTCCCCCCTCGTACCCACCCCCGTCAGCGCCTCCCGCTGATCATCTTCATCTAAACACTTCCCTCGTGGTCCGTGTCATGACATCCCCTGTGTCCGTCCTCATGTGGGGCAGCCTTTACGCCCTCCCTCGAGCTTAAAATACACGTCCTCAATACACCTTTACAGCATTGACCGGAAACGAAAACCTTTGAGCACCTGTGCTCCCTAAAGGCACCTGACTTACCCTTTGCGCCATAGTTCCCTCCTCCTAGCTTCACTCTTATCCGTATACCCTCATGCCTATATTGGAGAACCGTACCATATCCTCCTCACCAACCCATAGTCCAAAAACTGCGTTCCAATTCGATTTCTGCCAGGGGCAACACTGTCCCCCTTGGCTTGGTGCACTGCCGAAGCTGTCCGGGGCCTTCTTTGGGCGGTGATCTTGGGGTCCCCTGCGTTCTGGTTCGATTTCCGCCAGGGGCAGCACTGTCCCCCTTGGCTTGTTGCACCGCCGAAGCCGTCCGGGGCCTTTTTTGGGCGGTGATCTTGGGGTCCCCCGTTGCTTCAGCCCGGCGGCACTGGGCCTGGCCTTCTCTTCCCCACGGGGTAATGGAGCCGCCTGCTGCTCTCCCGTGTCTGGGAAGCTGCCGAAGTGATCCCGCCGCAAACCTTTGGTCCGGTGTACTGGTCACTGCCTATATCCTGCCTGACCCTTTCCCCCACTCCCGTTCTGGCAAACTGATCCCCCTCCCCCAAATACCTAAAACCCCTTACGCGCATGCCCTAATTTCCCACCTAATTCTTATTCCCTGTGCCTACCCAGGTTCGAGCAGCTCCCTCACTGACCTAATGTACCCAGACCTACTCCTACCCAACTCAGCCACCAAAATGGGCATCCAGCGGGGGAGTACGAGGAAATTACCTCTAATCCGAGGAAAAACTAGGACTGACCCCTTCATAATGTGAAATCTCTCCCCCGAGTAGAGTGATATACGCCAATCGCCAACACTTTATATTGGCAGCCATCTTCCATCCCAGAAAAACCCCCACCCTCCGCTCGCTCTCCCTCACCGCATTTACTCGCGCGGGGAAATTATTCCTTCTCCCCCCTATCCCCCTCGGGGCCTCAAACGCATTCACGCGCTGCTCCCAAATTTGTGCGTGCGCTAAGGAGCTGCCCCCTTAGCATCAAGGGCAATACCGCCCCACGTACAGTGGTGCACACCAAATGCCCACAAGTTAGTGTGGCAGCCACCTTCCACCCCCACAAAGCCCCCACCCTCCTGTGTCTGCCTAAGCTCCGAGATGCCTATGACCAGCCACCGAGAATACTACAAAATGGTGGCTGGTCGAACAAAACGGGGCAAAAAATAGCCTTGGGCTACAAACTAGCCCAACGGGGTGGAGCAGACGCCTGAGCCACTACCATTCCCCAAACACCCTGGGGGCAGACCTCTCTATGCTCGGCTGCCCCCCCAAGACCCCCTTCCGGATAGCCCCACCAAGGAGCCTATGAATTATAAATGAACATCCGATAGAGCTGCCTTCTACCTGTTGGAGAACGCCCCTCCCATCTACCCTAGCAAACCTGTCACGTCACCCGCAGTTTGCGGGTATCGCCCACATTTGTTGGGATCCACACACCTGCAAAACAAGACCTTCACCCGCAAAGGAAGTGAGTAGCAGGCGGACCTGTCTCTCAGTGTGAATTAGGGTGAGCCTAATCTGCTGCTACAAAGGTTATTTCTTCTAACTAGATACAGTGGGGTTAGAGCGACACCTAATGGCTTTTGATTGGAAAGAGAGCCAGTCCTCTGTCGAAACCAAAGTTCTATGTTGAGGGAAGCACAACCAAGCTGTGATGATGTCCAGGCAGCAGTCAGTGAAGATCCTGGTGAAACCAAAAGGTGCCTGTGTTGTGTAATATTTGGTATCCCCCACTGGATCGTGTATTCCCTGTTCTTCTGCAGACTTCGGAGGTCTTGCCTATTGGACAGCTCGGACGCGCCCACTGCATCCCTGCCCACCTCTGGAGAGACGAACCTCGGCTTTAGCAGCCAGAAGCAGCAGCGCACCGATCTGAGCAGCTGTTAGGAAT
Organism: Calotriton arnoldi; assembly: GCA_963921515.1. NCBI lineage: Eukaryota > Metazoa > Chordata > Amphibia > Caudata > Salamandridae > Calotriton > Calotriton arnoldi. The sequence goes on along the minus strand of CAWUFW010004382.1, from coordinate 1,216,748 downwards.
TGTCACAACTTGCTCCCTGCGTTCCCGTGTCCACCACCAGGGGGCTGAATTGTGGGGCTTTCCAGTATTCTAATATGCTTCCAGAAACTCCCTTGTATGCATATCCTGACTTCCAGGCATTTGGACATCATTTAGGAATTGACATCCATTCCCAATCCATGCCGGGTTTTGTGGAAGCCAGTCTGCTCATGCTGGAAACTCCATTACCTATAATCCCCTGCTCACTGCTTTGTCTCCACCCCTGCAGGCCAAGGATGGGTGGAGGAATTCAGTTCACCTGTGGCTGGCTGCTGCTAGCCTGCTGACACCTGATGCATGTGATTACTGTGAGCTCTTTTAAGCCCCAGCTCCCTTCAGCCCAGGGTTGGTCATTGTAGCTGTATACCGGTGATGCCGATCCTTGTTTCCAGTATTTCCTGAGCTTTTGATACCCTTGTTTCCAGTGTTTCCTGAGCTTTTGATATTCCTTGATTCCTGAGCTATAGTTAATCCTTGTTCCTTGTTTCCTGAGCTATAGCTATTCCTTGTGCCTGAATTAGCACTGCCTGCAGTGCTACCTTGTTTCCAGAGTTCCTGAGCTATAGCTATTCCTTGTGCCTGAATTAGCACTGCCTGCAGTGCTACCTTGTTTCCTGAGTTCCTGAGCTATAGTTACTCTTTGTTCCTGTTCCTGGGCTTCAGCTATTTGTTGTTCCTGATTTGCACTGCTTGCAGTGCTCTCTTGACTCCTTGTTTTCTGAGCTGTAGCTATTTCCGGTTTCCTTGAACCAGCACTGCCTGCAGTGCTACCTTGACTCCTGAAGCTTTAGCAGTTTCCGTTGTTCCCGAACTAGCACTGCCTGCAGTGCTACTTTGACTCCTGAGCCTTAGCATTCCTTGTTCCTGAACTGCAGCTGTTTCCCTTGTTCCTGAACCAGCACTGCCTGCAGTGCTACTTTGACTCCTGAGCTTTTGCTCAATTCTTGTTCCTGCCCCAGCACAGCCTTCTATGCTACTTTGTTTTCTTGATTCCTGAACCTGCACTATTCTAGTATACCCTTGTAGCCTCCCCTTCTGTATATCCTTTTCCAGTCCCTGCCTTTCTTCCCATTTCCTTGGTTCCAGTTCTAGTTTGCTGTCTTTCTATTTCTGCTGTCTTGCTTCTGTTACCTTGTATGTTTGTTACCTGCTTTCTGCCAAGTGTGCCCTGTGATTTCCTTCCTTTCCTGTTAAGCACTCCTCTTTGCTAGCTCCTTGTATATTGTACTTGTGTTTAGTTCTACCCCTTTGCTGTTACTGCCTTGCGTGTTCCTGTTTGATCGCCAGGATCCGTGGGCACAGCTGACTACCTAGGTGGTGTTTCTTGTTCACTGAGTATTGTCTTTGAGTTACTGTTATAACATCACCATAGGTATAAGCTCCACAGACCCTGCCTTTGCATACATATCCTATATGTGGGTATTTTCAGTCAGTATCTGTAACAGCAAGTGTGGGTGAGGAATTTACTGAGCTTCAGTCTTACCGTGTGGAGCTCCCGAGTGTTTTACCCCACATCCCCTTTATTGTTAATGTTGTTTTATATATAAGTGTATTGCACATCCGTCCTGGGTGTAGTGATTCTGAGCCGCCTTACGAGTGCCTGTCCTTTCTGAGTCTCACCCATCTTGTTCACTTGTACAGGCTTCCCCTTTGGATCCCTTTTTCTCCTCTGACTTCCTGTGTGATCCTGGGTAGCTCTGTACTACTCTTTCTGTGTACGTTTTCTACCCAGTTCTAAGTCCTTGCCCAAGTCCCTGACTGTGTTCCCGACATAGTCCCGGACAGTCCCTGACAGGAATGCACACATCGCTCTGCTTAGCACTTACTGGGACACTCAGAAAGGGTCGCAATAAAGAAATTTTCATTTGCTTATTCTTAGGGTGACCAGATTCTCAAAACAAAACACCGGGACAGTTCATAGTCATAGAAGTAGGACTACAGTTTGCAGTAACAATTGACATAAAAGTAGGACTATTTGACAGCTGTCATAGACATAGAAAAGGGACTACCATTACAACCACCTCCACAGGCATAGATGAAGAATTACAGACGACAAATCAGATGTGTGACACAGACCGCAATGGATTTTTAAGCTAACAGCATATGCATTATAGGATGTTGGGTTTCTGCTTTAACAATGCCAAGAAGGGCCTCCAAACTAGTAACTTGCAAATATGGCTAAAAAACTTGCCTCATGCCAGAAGCTGAGAAGGGGAAGAAGGAAGAGAAAGGGAGACAAAAGGTACTATAATGCAGGAAGGGCTGAGACGGTGGCCTGTCTGTGCCTCAGAGATGAGGGGGTGGCTGAGAGAAAGCCTGTCTGTGCCTCTGAGATGGGGGGGGGGGGGGGAGGGCACAAGGTGCATGAGTGGTGGAAGGGAGTGTGGGGGTAATCGTCGGGTGTCGTGCGCGAGTGGTGATGTGGTCAAGTTACTACATCCTCCAAGCTTGCTCGGGTAGTATTTCTACTACATCTGAAGGCCCTGTGTGACGTGGAAGCGGTGAGACGTCTGCGGGTGCAGTTGTCTCATGGGACATGGTTGGGTGAGATACGCAGGTTCAGAGGCGAGCTCTGCTTGCTGTGACCTACAACAAGTCCGTGCTGTGTTAGCCTTCTCTGCACTACTCAGACCACCTACCTGGGAGGAAGCTGGGCACTGGATGGTTCTTCCAGATGACCAGAAATGCTGGCTAATAATTGGACAGTAACTGCCCCCTGAAGAAAGGGGGGGGGGGGGGGGGGGGGGGCTGTGGCATTTCTCAGGTACAAGGCTAACTCTAAAATAGATGCAGTATGTTACTGGTGATGTCCGCTCCGTGAACGCTGCTGTTGTACATAAGTGTCTCCTGTTGAGCAGCTTTAAAACACCTCTAGGTTCTGCGTATGCATCCATTCTTCGCTGTGATACAACCCATGACATTATAGTGCTCAAAAACATTTCCCCAAGTGCAATTTAGGGAGTGCCTTTCTTCAGGGGGCAGTTACTGTCCAATTATTATTTTTTCATCTTGAGGGCAGAAATGGAGAGCCCAATAGAGATCCGTCTCAGCACCTGTGCGAAGTAAGCAGAGAAATGTCCCGGTTTTTAAATAGTGTCTCGCACCGAGACACTATTTAAAAATTGGGACATTTCTCTGTTTAACCCGGGCACTGCACAAAAACCGGGACATTTCTATAATTTGGAGCAAAGTGTCGGGACACTGCTCCGAAAACCGGGACCGTCCGGGGAAAACCGGGATGTCTGGTCACCCTACTTATTCTGCCATGACCTCTGACTATTTGAACGGACAGCCTCAAGATACTAACACAATGTAAAACAAAGGAGAAAAATAAACTGAGATCTCGAATGCTAAACGAAACAAAGCGATTACTTTAAGGAAATGGAACGAAATGCACGTTCAACAGAATTAAAAGGGAGAGGAAAGCATCACAGTAATGAAAAAAGTAAGGAAATGATGCAAAAACAAAAGAGGGAGCAAGGAATAATTTCAGGATTGAAAAAGAATGAGAGAGAATGCATAAGTAGAAAACGGAGAAAGAAAACATTTTGGCTTTTTAATAATAAAACATATTCAAAGCCTTACAGCTGCAACATGGACAGAAGCAGCAAAAGCCTTACTTATTTGCATGTAGGCAAGTGCCTGGTGGTGATATCTCATATGACACTTCTCTTACTTCCGATTCAACCCAGAGGTGATTATACAACAAATTAACACGGACAGCCGAGCCAAGGGTCTGCCTTAGCTCTTAGAGCCCAGGCACGATCTGGACCTTGAAAATGTTTGTATTAACATTTGGAAGCTTTGAAATTAATAGGTCACATGATAGTGCTGCACTGAGAAGTACTTATTAAAAGTGACAGTTTTTTAAACATGGATTTAGAACCATTTCTCCCCCACCCCTATACTGGTGACATTGCCATTAGTAAAATATCTAGCAAGACAGTTGTTATTTGAACCCTGTCTGCGTCCCAGATCACTATCAAGCAATATTACGGTCTATTAAATCAAACACAGTAGGTTTTTGAGCAGCTGGTATTCTGAAATCATGCATTTGACAGTTCTTGTGATATTAAATATATGACTAAGATCACATAAATTTGAGCAGGGAAGCCATGTGTTTTTGCTCTCGATTTGATTTTCCTGAGCTGCTGTAACTCCTCCACTCACATGGACCTGCTCCTCTTGATGCCCCACCCCTCGCCCTATATCACTCACACCCCAAACCACCACCACAAAACCTTTCGGACGTAAAGATATAAGCAGCGGCAGACTGGCAGAAGCAGACAGGAAATGTCTTACTGCGCCACTGCAACGCGCTATGAACGACCGTTATGCTTGAAACTATTTGACTCTCGTCTTCTGGTTTCTGCACAGCCCCAACAAGGAGCCTATGAATTATTAATGAACGTCCGATAGAGCTGCCGCTGTCTACCTGTTGGAGAAGGCCCCTCCCACAACCCCTAGTAAACCGGTCACGTCACCCGCAGTTTGCAGTACTGCAGGAGCGGTGGTAGTCCTTAGAGGATTTGCCTCAGGGTATTTAGCATGATCCACTACTACCAGTATGAATCTGTTTCCTGATGCAGTTGGAGGGTCAAGGGGAATGACAATATCAATCCCTACCCTTTCAAAGGGAACCCCCAACCACTGGAAGTGGAATTAAGGGGGCCTTTGGGTGGACACCTGTCTTGCCACTGGCTTGACAGGTGGCACAGGAGTTAGAAAACTCCTTCACTTTCTGGGACATACCTGGCCAGTAGAAGTGGGTGACTACACTACTCCACGTTTTGGCCTGGGCAAGATGGCCAGCAAGGGGATGTCATGAGCCTATGTTAGGAGAAACTCTCTATACTGCTGATGCACTACCACTTACCAGGTTTGGGGTCTCTGGCCTCAGTATAAAGGAGTCCCTTCTCCCAATAGGTTCTGTGGGAGCCACTGACATCTCCCTTTTCCTAATCGGCAGCTTGCTGTCTCAGGCTTTCAAGAGTTGGCCGGGTCCTCTGTCCCTGGCACAGATCTTTCCTAGAGGGTCCCCCCGGGTTAGGGAGCTCTGCCTTTTAAGGCCCAAGTTCCTGGGGCTCAGTTCCCTCTGGGGCTGACAGATCTTCTTCCTGAGGAGAGGGAACCTGAGCTTGTGTCTGATCAGAAGCTGGTTTCTCAGTCTTCTTGCCTTTTCTCTTGGAAGGTTGGACCATTATTCCAGGCTCCAACTCTTCTTTTTCACCATGGGATTTGCATTGTGCTCTTGTTTTTACAGCCACTAGGTATAGCCAGCATAGCTGCATGGGTCTTTCTTTCTACCTCGGACAATGCTGTGGACTCCCGATCATTGCCGAGCAGACATTCTATAGGAATAGCAGAGGATACCACCATCCTCTTTTGGTAAGTAACCCCTCCCCACTCCAAGGACATCATTGCCATGGGATGTACCTTGGCCTAATTATCAGCATTGAGGACTGTAAATGTCTCACCAGTCAGGTATTGCCCTGGGGATATATGTTTTTCAGTCACCATAGTGTCACATCCCTCTATGCTACAATTTTCAGCCCATTAGTATGAGGCTGTTGTCTGTGTTTCTCCATGTTAATGGATCCCAGTTCTTACCGTGGTACCCACCCTTAGACTGTGTATTGTTTCGGAGCCCACCCTCTTGAACAGCTTTTTGGGGGCCTTTCAAAGACTTTTGTTTTTGTCTTTAGCTTGATCACCATCTTTCCCTTAGGGGGTGGGGGGGGGCTTAGCAACCCCTTTCTTTTGGTCACCCCCACCAGTGGTAGTTTTGGTCACTCTTGTCTTGACCCAGTGGTCTGCCTTCTTCCCAAACTCTTGAGAAGAAAGTGAACCTATGTCTACCAGGTACCGATGTAACTTTTCAGGAACACAATTACTCAACAGATGTTCTTTCATAATAAAATTATAAAGCCCAACATAGTCGTGCACATTGCTACGTGTCAACCAGCCACCTAGTGTCTTCACTGAAAAGTCTACAAAATCTACCCAGGTCAGACTAAGGGTTTTTGAGCCTTCCTGAACCTGATCCTGTATTCCTCAGTGGTGAGTCCAAAGCCCTCCATCAGAGTGTCCTTCATGATGTCACAGGACTCAGTATCTGCCTCATTCAGTGTCAGGAACCTATTCCTACACTTGCCTGAGAACAGCTCCCAGAGAAGAGTTGTCCCATTTTACAAGCCCTCTCAAAGGCTGTAAACCATTTGGTGATATTATCACCCTCTGAGCATTTTGGGACAATCTCTTTGGGGATTTCAGGGTCAAAAGCTTCATCCTTCTCCCTATTTATGATTTTGCTGCCACCAGTGATAGGTCCTAGGTCCATCACAGCTCTTTCCTTTAGCCAGGAGTTTAACCTCTAATGATATCCTCTTGGCTAGTTTCTGAAAATCTGCATCTTCAGTATCTATCTCTTCTGGGGCACTACTAGGAGTGCTCTCAGTGGAGTTGCTTTCTGAAGGGGTAGTGGTGAAGTCAGTATCAACATCATCCACCTCTGAGTTCTCATCCTCTACCCCAGTGGGGGCTCTTTTACTTTCCAGAGTCCGGTCATTTTCTGCCAGCAACTGCTGCAGATTGGCATTTGTGGGTCTAGGCCCCATGGCAAGTTTCCATGCTTTGCAGACCTCTTTAAGTTGGGGCACCCTAAGGTGCTGATAGGGTACCAGGCTGAGCTCCTGGGAAGGCCCTGCCTCAGACATGGTTTAAAAGTAGTTCGGAACTTTTTTAAAGATCTTACAAAAAATGCTAAGTACATTCTAAAGGCCTAACTTACTTTAATTCTTTAAACTTTTAAACAGTTTTCTGAGGGACTTAACACAAGGCCCTAACAGTTGATCTAAACCAATTTAGAAAAAACTTGAAATCGACAAAAAATGTTTTTAGCTAATGACAATTTTGGATTTCTTAGTTGAATCACTTATTAACCAAGTGGTACAGCAGATGTCAAGTCTTGTATACCACCAATGTAGGAAGCTGGCTTTTTATATGAAATATCAAAATGAGATACATCATATAAGGAGTCCAGGGTTTCCCTTATGAGTGGACAGGGGGCTCGCTATGGCAATCCCAAGGTGCTCTTTTAGTGGGTAGTGTGGTCGAGCAGCCTTCGGCTTATTACAGAGGAGTGCAAGACATCTGAAAATATACACAGTGGTCAGTAAATGAGACACACGACTAAATAAGGAGCTCCACACCAATTTAGAGAAAGAACATGTATCTTTATATATGTTTAGGCATCAGAAGAAATTTGTTCCGGTAAGTATGTTTTTAAATAGAAATTCTTTTCAGTTAAAAAAGCAGCAATATTATCCTATGGGAGGAAAAGTCAATGCAGCATTCAGGTACAGTACAGCGACTTACAGGACCAATCTCCAGGAGTTAAGGTGAGTGGTGGGCAAATATCCAAGGCAGCACCAGCAGAACACCACTAGGGCAGCCTGGAGCAGGGGTGCAAAACAGCGTTGGGTGCTCCACTTTACCTGGTTTTTGTGGATCTTCAAACAGCCTTTGATAGCGTTGATCGCCCGACATTGTGACACATCTTAAATAGAATGAGCATCCCTGATGACATTTTGAAGCTCTTAATTGCTCTGCATTCTGGTAACACCATAAGAATCAGATACAGCACAAGAGGGGAATATAGAACCGAAATACCAATCAAGCGAGGGGACAAACAGGACTGTGTCTTAGCCCAGACACTTTTTAACTGCTACATAAATGACATCTTTGCAGCTCTGAAAAATCTTAATTTGGATGTACCGAGAGTAGGCAACTACTATATTCCAATTTTGCTCTTTGCGGACGATGCAGTACTGTTGGCCAGAACGGAGATATCAATGCATCGACTATAGGAAAACTTCAAGTCCTTCTATATAGCAAGAAAATTGTCCATTAACGTCGATAAAACGAAATATATGATTTTAAATCAAAAACTGCGTGCCACTTTTAAGGTTTATAAAACATCATTGAAACAAGTATCCACTTACGATTATCTTGGTATACAACTGGATGATAAACTAAAGTTGTCTCAACAGCAACCAAAAACCACAATCATAGGGGCGTGGCCAAGAGGTCCAACATGGTGGACGCACTTTAGCTCGACTACGCCAGCCTGACACAAAATCCGCCTGAAACCGTGAAAGTGGCTGCCATACCCATATAAATCGTCCCTATATGTGTGGCTGATGCAACGGGGCACATATCGGTGCTCTGTGAGGCACGCTGCAGCAAACCGAGACAGAGTGCCGTGGTCCGGCTTGGCAGCGGGTGACCTACATGCCGAGGAGTGGCGGCACCGGGCCGGGCGCCGGAGACCAGAGAAGCCCCCAAAGAAGAGCTGCGGCGGCTGCGCGGGAGGTCCTGGCCGGATTGGAGCATCCGGCTGCGACGGGGCACGAGGCCTTGTGGTGAGTGTGCCCTGCCGGCAGGGGACCGGCCCTGGGCCGACTGGGCAGCTGTGCCGGCACACTGGTGCCGGGCAGGACCAACTAGATATCCCGAATAGGCTCCTGCGCCTCCCCTGGGCAGGCCGCGGCTGTGCTGCTGAAGGCTGTTGTGTCCGGCCCAGGAGGAGCTGAAGGGCCTGTGAGGAGCATTGTACGTAGTCCCATACGTGCTGAGGGGCGTCCTCTGGTGTCCTGGCCTTCCCTTGGCTCAATGATGCGCAAGGGACATACACGCAATACTGGGAGCCGTGACCACCCTACATAGAACTGCTGCAACGCGTTGAGGGCCTATACTGCGAGGATTTTTATGTAGACTCCTGCTGTGCATGCCCATACGGCTGGAAGAGGTGTGGCGGCATGAGGCGGATATCCTCAGTCCCAGGGAATATTGGGCTGCTATCCGTACCCCCTGCTGGGGTACTGTTCTTCGGGGGGCAACTGCGTTGGTGAAGGGGCCCCCAATAGGGGGTGGGGGACACTGTCCTGCACTCACAGAAGCGGCCTGACTAGCGTTGGGTGCGGCTTGTGGTGTTGGGGGGTCGCCCTCGGCCTACTGCGCCCCCTGCCTATATTGAGGGCCTCAACTGTATAAAACAGGGCAGAATACTTGATGCACCTGGAGGCGCCTCGCTGCACGGATTCGTCATGACTAAAGACAAAACATCTGAAGGAACCGCTAGGCAGAGCACCATAGACAAGTTCACTGGGCCTGGGGCCAAGCCGGCGGACTCCGAGGGGGGGCGCCGGAACGCTGCCAGATAATGCCGCACTACTTGTGGTGATTTCTCAGACAAGAGTGGCATTAGAGACCCAGATAGGCGCAGTTGGCTCGCAGGTGTCGTTGTTGTGCCAAGACCTCAGGGGAGCAGTCGAGCGCCTCACTGAGGCAGACACTAGGGTCTCAGTGGTGGAAGATTCCATCTCTGTGTTGCAGACCAAGGTCTCCTCTTTGGGGAAACTCACCAAAAGCCTTGCAACGCGAGTAGAAGACGCTGAAGTTCGTGCCCGCAGAAACAATCTTCACTTTGTGGGCTTTCCCAAACACTGCGAAGGTAACAATACTGAAAAGTTCATATCAGAATGGCTCACATCTTGGATTCCGGAGGACGACCTTTCTCCCTGCTTCATTGTGGAATGCGGGCATAGAGCCCTGCTGCAGCATCCGCCACCGGGAGCACGACCGCGACCCATAATTGCACGCATTTTGAACTACCATGATCGTGACTCAGTCCTTAAACATGCCAGGACAAAGGGGGAACCTATTCTATGACTCACATAGAATCATGATATTTCCAGACTATACGAGAATGGTCTTGCAGCAGCGGCAATCCTTCCAAGCGGCCAAGGCACGACTATGAGAACTCAAAATTATATACTCGCTCCAGTTCTCTGCTCGTTTGCGAGTTGTATATAATTCACATACTATGTTCTTTGATAGACCGGAAGCTGTCTTCAGCTGGCCAGATGAACAGATAAGGACCAAGCCTCACACTCCTCCTCGCCATGATTCAGACTCGTCATCCAGTGAATCCCAGTGTTTGCGAACACAGCAGCGCGGCAAACAGAGACACTGCTCCAGGTCCACATGGCGCTCCAAAATACGGGGCGATGAACCGGTAAACACGCCAGTGGCGGACGCCTCAACGCAGCATAAATTAATTGAAGCATCGGTCCAAAGAAACTGACCTGAAGTATAATTACTGTGACTTATGCAGTCTACTGTTAAGTGGATAGCGGGCTGGAACTCCAAAACCCGCTCCTTTCCTTTTAAGTTGCCAATATGGCTTTCGGGTGTTTGGGGATCCATTGGAGGAATACAATGTCAATCCCCCGTTGGGGTCGATATGATGTTCCATCCGCGACAGATGCTTCAATTTCGTTGAGGTATTGGGTTGGGGGGTGGGGGAAGGATGGGTTTTGGGTTGGTTTGGTTACTGTTTTCACCCAGTGCTTAGATACTGTAATGCTAGATAGGTGCCTCACTGTGCATCTGCATCCATATAACCACCTATTACATGTCAATGCCATTCTCAATAAATGAGGCCCCGCAGGGTCAACTGCGTATCAGGAGTTGGAATGTAAGGGGTCAATTAGACAAAATCAAACTAGGTGCGGTACTCCACCAAGTAAAACGATCTAGAGCCGACATATTTTTGTTACAGGAGGCACACCTTATGGGCACCAAGACACCCTGCCTAGCCCGCTATGGCTATGACAGAGTCATTCATGCAGGATTTGCACGGAGCTCCAGTGGAGTGGCCCTTATGATACACCGCCGAGTTCCATTCACATCCACACGCCAATGGATTGACCCACATGGGAGATATGTGATCGTCCAAGGGTTTATCTGTGGAGTGCAAATAGTAATAGGTAGCGTCTATGCCTCCTCCACTTGCTCAAACTTTCATTGATTGTTTAAGAAACGTATGGGGGCAACTCCCGGAATGCCTAGCGATTATGGGTGGCGACTGGAATGACGTAATGCATGTTTCTGCCGATAGGGGACGGCCCTCCAGGACCATGGTCCGGCCCAAGGAGTCAAAGGTACACTCCCTTGCAAATATGGTGGGGTGGGTCGATACATGGAGAATGCTTCACCCCCATGACACAGGCTATACATTTACTCCTCAGTTCACAAAACCTTCTCCCGGCTTGATTACCTATTTATTCCAGAGCACTGTCTCCAGAGAGTGGTGGAGGCCTCAATTATGCCCCGGGGGTTATCCGACCATTCCTCAATCGCGATAATACTCTCACTCGGGCCACATCGACGTCCATTTAGATGGAGACTCCCCTCCTGGCATATACAAATCAGAAATGTAAGACTCATATGCATAAGGCGGTAATGGAATATTTTTCCCTCAACACAGACTTTGTCTCCTCTCCGGAAACGCTGTGGGAGGCCATGAAACCCACAATACGTGGGGTAGACATTAGCTACACCACAGCAGAACGAAAACTCCAGATGGGTAAACTTACACACTTAGAAACCCAAATAATGACGCTAGAAAGACACAGCCAAGACAGCGACGCACACATAGCACGTAGGCACCTACGGTTAACCCAACAACAGTATCAGAGTGAATTAATGGACGAGGCCCGACGCGCTTGGCTGGCATCTCAGAGCAGAATATATCAGTGGGGTGACAAATCTAGCAAACTACTCTACCGACTATGTAGGCAGGCTGCAACGTCCACCCCTCTCCCTTCTATTTGCGACACATACGGGACACCTCTCATAGACCCATCAGCAATCGCTAATAGCTTCGCACATTTTTATAGGGAACTCTACAGACCTAGAGATGCCATACACGTCTCATTAATAGAGAGTTTTCTAGATGATATACCACCACGAACTATCCCTGAGGATACACAGAAATCCTTAGATGCACCCATTATACTTTAAGAGTTAACAACAGCTGTGTCCGAGCTGCGGGCAGGCCGGGCCCCCGGCCCCAATGGCTTCCCTAGTGAGTTCTACAAAGCATTTATAACCCAGCTTGGCCCACATCTCCTTCACATAATTCAAGAGCCGACTGAGATAGCGCGGTTGCCACCGGACTGGCAGCACGCCAAAATTGTTGTATTTTCTAAGCTGGGTAGACCACCCGAACAACACACTTCCTACCACCCGATATCTCTTCTAAAAACTGAAGCGAAAATCCTTGTCAAAATCCTTGCAAATAGACTGCTACCATGCATGTCAGACATTGTCCACCTAGATCAAGCGGGCTTTATGCCCCATCGTTCTACCCGCCATAATATTCGGAGAGCTCACAATGCGATAGCAGCTGTGGATCAGCAGCCCTATTATTAGCAGATATGGACAAAGCTTTTGATTCCATTAATTGGACCTACTTATTTGCGCTCTTACCAAGTTATAATTTTGGCCCACGGTTTATTGCATATATCAAGCTCCTATACACCGATCCAATGGCTACAGTTCGAGTTGCGGATGGCGTCTCAGACCCCTTCCCAGTAGGGCGTGGAACAGGACAGGGATGCCCTTTGGCCCCTCTCCTTTTTGCACTGGCCATTGGCCATATGGGTCCGGAAAGATGTGCTGATTCGGGGTTTCGAATGGACTGAGGATGTATCAGATCGTATAGCATTATATGCAGACGATATATTATTCTTTCTCACAGATCCATATAAAACGGGCCCTAGAATACTGCAGATAATACGGATCTTCGGGGAAACGTCGGGCTTGTACTTGAATCCCCAGAAGTCCACTATCAGGCCACTCCTGGGTACACTGGGGCGTACTAACTGGGCCGAGAATCTTCAACATGCGGAATGCTGTATTTAGGAGTATTCCTGTCTGAGGACCCTCAAATATCATGGGCGTAGTCACCGAAAAGACGCAAACTAACACACAGCTCTGGCCTGGACTGCCATTGTCTCCCTATGGGAGATCTGCAGTCTTTAAGATGGTATCTCTCCCACAATTACTTTATCATCTACAGAATCACCCATATCCGATCCCACTATCCTGGTTCAAACATATCAATGCCATGCTTTGGAAATTCCTATGGGTGGGGAGGCACCTCTAGGGTTGCACTTCGCACCTGCTTTCAGTCAACGTACTGTGGTGGAATCGTGGCCGCAGATATGCAGGCCTACTACGTGGCCTCACATCGCCAGGTGATTATTGATTGGCGCTACGGGCCCAGCGATGATCCCGCATATGCAGTGGAACGCTGGATAATGAACGACCCGGCTCTTACATCCCACTTGTATAGTAGATCAAACTCCTTCCCACTCCTTCCCATTTGCCACCAGGGTTGTTAAGATTACATGGCGACAATCTCTCCGAAGAATGGGGTGGTGGGGCCGTATCACCCGTGAAACACCACTATGGAATAACCAATTATTACCCCAATTAGCTGGACTCCAGGGGTTCCACAGATGGGACAGTATAGGAATTTCTACAACCGGTGGTATCATGCATGGCAAGGTACTCAAATCATTTCAGGACCTAAAGGATGAATTTTCCATGCACAACTCCCAGTTCTATAAATATTTACAGCTCCGCCATGCTATCACACCCCAGATAGATAAACTGGAATCACTTCCAGAATTAAATCCACTTGAGGGCAAGCTTCTAATGGGAGACCTTGGTGAACATAAGATATCCAAAATATATCAATCCCTCATTACACACAGTGTCACAACACTCGAGACACTTAAAGATACCTGGCAAACAGACATAGGTCACCTAGACACAGATGATTGGACCGAGGCCCTGGAGTCTCCTCGCGGTGCATCCATCTCCTCCCTCCTACGATTCATCCATTTTAAGTACCTTCACAGGGCATATTATACGCGCCATAGACTATGGAGGGCTGGCCTGATTGACTTCCCAGTATGTCTACGATGTCAGAGCGAGGAGGGTACATTTCTACATACAATCTGGACATGTACAGCCCTGGATAGGTTCTAGTCCGGTGTATTGGCGTGCTTAACAGAAATACTTGGGTGGGAATTGCCTAGATCCCCTAAACTTACAATTCTTCATATCACAGATGAGATTGGTGGCAACAGGTATAAACGCCATCTTCTTGGGCTTGGCCTCACCATCGCTAAGTGTGACATAGCCAGGTTATGGAAATCGGAAACACCTCCTACTATTAGGGCCTGGAAAAATGGAATGGACTTTTGTATGGGATTGGAGATTCCAGTTTTCCTGGCACGGGGATGCCCTCAGAAGCACCCTAAAATCTGGCAGAGATGGGCGGACTACTGAGGGCTGGTCATTCCGCAGCAGACAACGATGTTGGATACAGTGGACTCTGAAATTCAGACATATGATGCATAGACGTGATCTATATTCTGTGATAAGACTCTTGAACTATATTTTCTATCGAGACACAGTATACATTATTGGTATGCACTAATGCACTGGGTTGAATTGTTGTAAAGTTATACCGGTATAAGTACATGATACAACTGTATGTATAACCATCTACAAACTATGATGTCGTCCATCAGACAATCAGATTGCAGGAACTAAATAAATCAAATTTGTTCTGAAAAAAACCCAATCATATTGGCACAGCAAGCTGGAGGGATATTGAGGTTCGCAAATTAATTGGGCAAACATTCAGTGAAATCAGAAATCCTAGCCTACAAAATGAAAACAATGGCTGCTTGTACATATGGCACTGAGGTCTGGGGTTACAAGAAAAGCACCAAAATTTAAATCACTGAAAATAATTTCATACGACATTTGCTACAACAGGGGCCTGGTACGCCAATGTTGGCTTTGAGGACGGATCAAGGTATTGAGGACTATATTGCACTGGCTCCCCTAGGATATTGGGTTCGTATATTGCAAGATATTATGAAGCAGCAAGATTATTACAAGCTACCATGGTTTGCTCATTTGTCAGACATTCTGACCACTATTGGCTTAAATAAATATTGGCTTCATCATGAAACGATCACAAAGGACAGCCTTGATGTGGTAACAAAGGCATATTGGCACTACAAACAACGAATAAACATGAGCCACCTAGGTGCCTTATTAAAGCGCTATTTTTCTTTTAATCAAGAATTGGGTTTAATTGATTGTCTGGACGACATTTATCCGGCAGAAGAAAGAGCCCTTTATCTTAAATTTAGATTAGGTACTCTACCTGTGGCTTTTGTGACTCAAAGATGGTTGAAATTACCATGTGATGGAATGGAGCTGTGCCCTTGCCCCCGTGGAGGCTGCGAAACGTTAACACATTTTCTTTTGCTGTGTCACTTCATTTACCACATACGTAGATATTATTTGCAACCAATCTTCCTAACATCTAATATTAGAACTTGCAAAGAGGCGGAGGCAAAAATCAGTCGCACATTTAAGCTTAAACGTTGATAGGCAAGTTCGACAATCTTTTAATGGAGTTGCACAGAATAAGTTAGCACACAAGCATTTATACATACTATTTATACATGAAGTATTTATTAGTTAGGTTGCCAGGGTCAGCAAGTTATGCCACGGGTATTATTGTTGAAAGAATGTGAATTGACAAAACGATTGGCTAGCAAATAGGCCGCTTGTCTTTTAAACTTATTTAATATTGTATCAAAGGAAAGAGTGGTAAATATTCTCATCCGTGTGAGAAATAGGAGCTAAATTTTTAGTATATGAACTAAGATGATCTTAAATGAAGTGCACAGTTTTAAAAATATTATTAATTGTACTGTAGTATTTTATCTGATGAATTGTTGATGGTAAATTGAGTTGCATATTGAATTTAAAATTGTTATGGCTTGTTTGGCTGAAACAAACTTGCTCACATTGAGCATCAGGTGCCCAATGTTACTCTATGGGGATCGATCTTCGCGTAAAGAGGCTGCAGGCTCAGACTGAGAGGCCAGTCGGGCTGAACCAACAAGGGGGCTCAGGCATCACGATGCTCGGAGACATAGGGATACCTTTGGTCCTCTTTTCCTCGGCCCAGGGGCAAGAGTGCACAGGTGTCTTTAGGCATCAGGTTTTTCTTACAGCGGGCTGTCGCGTTAGAGGATTCCTGCGTGCAGAGGCTGCAGGTGAGGTCGGAGGGGTTACTGGGGGCAAAGCCATGGTGGACTCTGTCTCTGGCAGGCTGGGGGAACACGATGACACATTGGCCCACTTCAACTCGGGCTTGGAGCAACGGATGCAATGGTGTCTTCAGGCGTTGGGTTTCTGCAGCCATGAAGTCCTCACAGGAGTCTTTGGATGCCTACAGGTTGCAGGGGAAGCAGGTATGCTACTTCTCGGGAGGTCTTGGCTCCTGGGTGAAGTGCTGGCAGGTATCCCAGGCTTTGGGGACTCAGCAGCTGCAGGACAAGTTGACTTTTGGCGCAATTTTTGAAGTCAGCAGGCAGGCCAGCAGGGTTGGTGCCAGGTCAGTTGCTGGGTCTTCGGTTCTTGCAGGATGCGACTCTTCACGTCCTTCTTCGCCTTTCAGGTCGGCAGGATCTGATTTCCTGGTGCCAAGGACACCCCTAATAACTGCATTTAGGAGCATTAGGGGAGTGTAGGGTAGTAGCCAATGGGCTACTTACCCTTGGGGTCACTACGCCCCCTATATTACCACTTCCTGTGGGTAGTGGGCATCACCCTGTCCCAGAGTTCCCAAGTGTGCCAACACAAAGATGGCCACTTCTGAAAAGTCATACCCACATCAGGTTAGGCCACCTTAGGGGTGGTACTAGCCTGGGGGTGGGCACGTCTAGCTGATTTCCCACCTGTCCAGGTGCCAAAGGGCTCTGGCTAAAGGGGGGGGGGGG